>ML799504.1:53182-125317 GCA_009831015.1 Picea engelmannii | reverse complement strand
ATAGTTGCTTATTGAATTTGAATAGGTTAATTAAAGTAGTTTGTTGTTGTTATTGCTTATTAGGTAGATAGTTTTCTTTTGCTTATTGTCATGATTAAGTTAGTTTGATTTAAGTAGGGTTTTCATTTTCTTTCTTAGGACTATCCATCGATCCTTTGTTCAAAAATTACTTAGGGTACATAGTTTAAGTTTCTTAGTAGAGTTTGATCATTAGTAGTCTTTGCTTGAGTAGATTATCCCTTCAATATCATGTTTCCTTAGTTAGACTATACTATCTCTAGCCTTTCTTCCTTGGCACATATAGTGCTACAACTCTAAGTTTACTTACCCTAGGTTGACAATTTAATTGAGGTTTTTAAAGTGTTTCTTAGTGCATATAGAACACCCATCAATGGGTCTATAGGACCAAGAGTGCAACAGATGGACATGTTAATAGATACAAATCTAGGATAGTTGCTAAAGAATTTCAGCAGGTGCATGGCATTGACTATGATGAGACCTTTTCTCCAGTAGAGAAGATGGATTCCATATATTTGGTACTTTCCATTGCAGAAGACAAGGGATGGGAAGTCCATCAAATGGACGTGAAGAAGGCATTTCTTCACGGAGATCTCTCTAAGGAGATATATATGGAGAAGCCCCAGGGATTTATGCAGGATTCATCTTTGGTATTTCGACTGAAGAAGACTCTTTATGGCCTCAAGCAAGCCCCAAGGGCATGGTATTCCAAGATGGACTCCTACCTGTTGTCACTGAACTTTGTATGTTGTAATTTAGACCCAAATTTTTACATGCTCGGGATGGTTGATTCACTTCTACTCCTAGTTTTGTATGTTGATGATTTGTTGATCATCGATTGCTCGACTTTAGTGATTGTTGCAATCAAGAGGATTATGCATGATAGGTTCTTAATGATGGAAATGGTTCTGCTACATTTCTTCCTTGGACTTGAGATCAATCAGGATGCATTAGGAATAAAATAGTTTTAGGCCAAGTATGCACGAAATCTCCTTGAGATATTTCACATGATAGAATGCAAGTATGCACCGACTCATTTCATATCAGGAGTCAGACTTGAGGATGGTAGGGCCACTCCACTAGTTAACAACACAATGTGTTAGCACTCTGTAAATTTTGTCTGGATAATAGACAAATGACAGAGGTAATTGTTTCAACCTACTTTAGAGTTGAAGCACTAGCCTGCTCAACTCAGAGAGGGCTCTCCCATGTCACTTGATATTTCTTTGGGAATCGGTAGCTAGATTTTGGTTTGTTTTGGGGGGTTTTTAATAAAGTTGTTGGCAAGGAAGGGGAGGAACACTCAGGGCTATGGAGTCAAAATTCTGAAAGTGAATGAAAACAATGACTAGCTGATAGAACTCTCCAGAGGATAAAGTTTAAACTAGGCGATGAGTTTGAGTTATTCTTGAATTTAAATAGAGTGTAGGAAGGTAAAGAAAAAAAATAACTGCATCATAGCATTACTGAAATGAATTATTAATTTGTTAAGAAGAAATACACACAGTTTAAATTTCTTAATCCGAGAGCATCACAAGATGAATTTTGGGCCTTTAACTATCCAATTTAAACAAAAGAAAGTGTAAATGGAATAACAGATCATAGGAAATACATACGATGAAAGAAGACAAAGCCCATATCACCATCGTTAGAATATTTTCATAGAGACTTCAAAAGTTTTTGCATAAATAATCAATTCAACTTCAGAAAATTACAATAGAGTTTGAAACAACCAAAAGGGTGCTATTGCACTTCTGCCAACATTGATTCAATCAAATGTCCCAGCATTTATAAAATTTGATTACAATGGATGAAACCAAAACGTTTCAGGTTCTAAAACTAATAATAGTAATTTCAACTGACAGTCTCGGTATATGAACCGATTTACAATGAATAGTCAAAATACGTTTCAAAACTAAGAATGGATTTCTCGTACTACTGAGCTTCCTTTATGCCATCTGGCTTGTCCTGATCTTCTGTTGAACTCGCTATCTTGGCGACACCTGGAGGTCACTTACTGGTCCTGGGAAAGCTACATTTCGTCTTTCCCAACCGCATGATTTCCTTCCATTGTGAGTCAGAAGGAATCTCATAGTCCATCATCTCCTTAATCAAAATCTCTAGGTCAATGCACATGGCATAGGACATAATCGGCAGGCCAATCTTCACTGTTTTAAATTGATTCAAAATTTCAAAGTCTGTGGCCAAATACTCTACTAGACTTGGGCCTTTCAGACTTTCCTCCATAGCTTCAAATTTGGAATGGTCCATCCTACACTGAATGAGGAGAGAATTGTAGTCTTCTTGATTGTATAATGAACCTTTGCCATCCAAAAATGGTGGGAGGCCCTTGACAAACAATTTTTCAAATGTGTCTTTAAACTCTTGTATATTGTGCTCCATTTGCATAGCTTTGTTCTGAACTGATTTGAGCAAGTTGTGCTTGGCGATGATTCTCCTAGCCTAGATGATCAAAGAATTTCTTTCCTTTACCCCAATAGTCTGAAGATCAGTAGTGGGCACTCAATTCAGTAAATCAATAGCGTTCTGGGCCCATTCGGAAGGTTTCTTGGCTAATTTTTCATTAACAACAGTACACCTGCTTCGGGCCGTGGTAGCCACGTTGTCTTTGTCATTTATAAAATTCAGATAAACTCTGACCTTAGCATCCTCTGCAGAAATATCATCCCAGATCACATGTTTAGCTCCTTGCAATAGTGTTTTACCTTTTAACCTCATCCTCAGCTTGCTTACTCTCTCTTGCAAATCTTGATTTTCCCTTTGGAGTGGAGCCATCTTTTCATCTTTTGTTTTAATATCTTGTTTCAGCTTTTCCAAGGATTCCTTAAGGATTTTGATTTCCACTGTTTGTAAGCTCACTTGGGACATGGCTTGAACCAATCCATCAATGTTCGATCCAGCTTCTGCATTAGTAGGTACAATGACATCCATATATGACGTTGCTACTTGTCCTTGTAACCAATTCTCTTTCTCCTTCTCCAGTTGTAATACTTAAGCTTTGTAATTTAGTGATTATTGTCTAAATGTTTCCTTCTCTTTCTCTAGAGCATCCATCTCTGTTGCCTGTGGATGTTTAGTAGGGGACATATTTATCTTCTTCTTCATACCTTGGATTATCTTGTCCTTCTCATCTAAAGAAGCCTTTACTCCTTGAGGGCCTTCGGACTCCAATATTTTTACCTGTGTCTGTCAGGATTTGCTGGATGCTTTCTCCTGTTTCAATTGCCCATCTAGTTTGAGTGCATGTGTTGTTAATCTTGAAACTTTCAAACTTAAGCTTAGATAGTCCGAGTATATCATGTTACTAGCATTCCTTTGGAACTTTTGTTTGTCTGGGGCACCAATATTCTCATAGTGCATCTTGATTTCGGACACTTTATCATCATATTTTATTGCTATATTAAACGTCTTTCTCTCCACATTTCTGATTGAGAATAGGGATGTCTTGTGCTGGGAGATCTTCTCTACTTCAGGAAACAGGTCTCTTATCTCACTGTTGGCCATACTTCCTTTTACATCATATTGTTTCATGATCTAGGTGGATATTGGTGGCCACCCGCCTATTCCACTTGGATCCAAACCATTGTTTCTTTCAATTTCCTTAATTGTAGCACAATTTACTATTTTTAGCAGTTCTTCGGGTCCTGAACTTCCGGAGCTGTTTTGAGGCCATAAACGATGTTTTTTGGGAATGAATGCTTTGGTGAATATGAGTCCATTCCAGACTCAATATTCATGTTCAACAGTGTAGTCCTTGGATAGATCTTTCTAACGATGTATCATGTGCGTCAAACGGAGATAGTATGCCAAAGTTACGACCCCGGGAAATTGATGTACCAATTTACCCCAATGGGGCCCATATTTTGGTGTTTCATCTCCTAGGGTTAGGTTTTTGGATGTTTAGGGTTTTCCATTGTTTCTCAATAATATATAGGCCTTTGAGAATCATTGTAACACGGAGTTCAGAGGCCAGTAGCCACCACATCTCTTCTCAGAGATAAGCTACCAGCGCCCTAGCTAGTTTATTTCCATTCTGTCTGTAAGCATTTTTCAGACATTTGTTATTAATGAAATGAAGTCTTATTTCTGCTGCATCTCTGAGTTTATGTGTATTTATGTATTTCATTTTGTTCCTACATAAATCCGGATCAGTTCATCAAGTCTTCATTGGATTGATATACTGCCACAGGTGTCTTGTTGAATATGTGTTTCTTGTTGTTGAAAGCCCTTCTGTTGATTTCACTTTGTGGCATGCTTCTTGTACCAACTTCTTCATTCTTGGTTGCACCTTCCACCATCTCCATGCTCATTTTCTCTTTAGGTTCTTCTTCTTACAGGTCAACCACTTGAGAGGGTGATGTAATTTTCATATTCTTGGGAATATTTTGCTGGCTACCGGCACCCAGGGCCTCTGAAATGTTCCTCTTATTATAAACACTCAACTTTGGGGATTTAACAATCAATCTTGGAGAATATTTCTTTGTCTATATTTGTTGAGGGGCAGAATCTGTTGGTTTTATCCGATCATGCTACAAAGTGACCTCCATATCTGTACATGTTTCTAGATTAGCCAGTTTGTCAAATCCTTCAACCTGTTCGTGCTCATAGGAACCCAATTTTCTCATCAACCTTCTCTTTGATATGATCTAATGTGGGTCATATTTCCTTCCCTGTAATTGTGTAAACCCGAATTCATTGAATTTGGCTTGGATCTGAGGTAAACAAGATTTGTTTTTTACCATAAAGGGTACTACTATGAAAGGGAATTTTAAGTTAGATGCCTTGTGTGCTTTCAGAAAGTGATATGTTTCTAAAATGATCCTTTATCTGATGAACTCAAAGGAGAAAATTCTGGGAGTCGAAAAGACTGCTAAAAGATAAGTTCCTTCTTGATACCCATACACCCATATCACAGTAGATTGTATGAACAACATCCAATCTCCTACTATGCTCTCTGGATTTGGTTGTAAAAAACTTTTCATTTCTTCCAAAACCCTTGGCAAGTCTAAGCCGAAGATAAGACTGTACACCCTGGACATGATCTTGTTGATGAAAATAAGCATGGTGATCCTTTTTCATTCATTTGAGATGAAATCATTTTCATGGAATTCGATCTTGTTCGATTCCAGGAACATCCTCAGCAGGTGTGTGTAGTTTCGGAAGTGTCTCAATGAACTGAAATTGACTAGCTGTTGATGCATATTATCAGTGATGAATCTATCAAAACTAATACAAAACGACTGACAAGACTCTGACACAACAAATTTTAACTGGAAACCTAACATGACTTATACTACGAATTTTTCATTATCTAACCCTAAATTTTGGCTAAGTAGGGAACAAGCCCACTAGACCTCAATGATCATTACACTCACATTGATAGGTAACGACAGACTTTCTGAATGGTTTTCAGGTTTGACAATGGTTTGCATAAACTGGGTTTTTACTTCTGAATGGAATTCTATGTAAATTGTGATCATCTTTTCTTCATCAAAGGGCTCTGACGCTATGGAGGAAGACTTTGATACACTGAGGGTATGTCAAAGTGATGCGCTGTCTATTTCACATAAAACCTCTGACCCTGTTGTATTCAAAATAACTCTTTATTCCTATGAATATTGCTTGGCACACCAGCTTATGAACTCATGGAAAGGGAAGACTACTTCTACGACATAAGGGGTAATGGAGGCTTGAGTCATTCCGAGAAAAGAAATCTATTTCCCAACATCGTCTAACAAATTCGATCTGGACACATAAACGGGCGAGACTTTTATCTCTATGTTGAAAACATCGGAGTCCCTGTCAATTAGGGATTCTTATCTATAGGTGATGTCTTGTTCATTCATGGATAAAATAACAGGATTAGCGGCCATTGTGAAAAATACATGTTGAGCAGGGAAGAAAACATGAATCTGATCCAACTTTGAGGTTGAGTTTCGAAGGGATGGTTTGTGCCAAATTTTGAACATTTGAATGCTTCAAAGTATCATAAAATAATGTCGGGGATCCTCCTTTTATATGTGCCTACCGACATCGGGGATTGGAGAAAACAGTTTTAGGTAGACCGCTTTTCACCCCGATGTACCTCTAGAGGTTCCATGCATCCACGAACAAAACCATTGTATTTTTCCCTGGCCCGCCTTCAAATGATTAATCATTGCGCTAATTCAATTGCCAATATGAGTTTCAGTCGTTGATCTATATCGCTCTAAGATCTACGGTCCATCGTGCCCCAACAACTTTCAATATCAGGGATTGGGGAAAGTGGTATTAGGTAAACTAATTTTACCCCGATGTACCTCTAGAGGCGCCATGCGTCCTTGAATGAAACCATGGAAGTTTTTCCCGGCCCGACTTTGAGAAATTATCTTATGCACTACTTCATTCCCCGATATGTCTCTCAACCATTTATCTGGGCTACTTTCAGATCGACGGTTCGTAGAATCCTTCCTTTCGCACTTCCATAGTGATGTGGATTTTCGATAAATATCTGAAACTCTGATCCTGATCTGAAAATTGTTATGATGATAACATAGGCTCCAACTGGGGATGCTATCCTCCCTGTGATGTAGCAAAGAACTAAAGACCAAGTGCCTACACATTGGGTTGTGGTCTATTAGAGAAATCTAAATCTGCTAATCTTTATTGGAAAAAACTTAAAATCTATCCAGCATAGCTCAGGGCCTTCACCTTGAGCTTCAACTATGCTGCTATTATAAAAACTTTTCATGTGTAAATAAAAATGAAAAATGACTATCTACAATGAATGGCAGGGTGATGATTTTTCAAACAATGTAATGCTTGAGGAACCTGCCATTCACAGGCCCTCCTCCAGCTAGTTCTCCATTACTTTAATGTAACAAATAAGCATTGCTCCCATGGTAAGCTGCGATTTTGAACAGACCCAGCCATAGGTTATCAAATTTCCCATGTTTTCCCTTATCTTTATTTCTGGCATCCCATTTTAGTACCCAATCTTCTTGTTCGAAGTCATCCACCTTAGTATGTTTGTCGAAAGCCTCTTTGAACTTGTCTTGTTGTAGCTGGGCATTATGAAAGGCTTTTTCTCTAGTTTGTTGTATGTTGATGAGCTCATCATCTCTTCTCCTACCAGCGTTTGTTTCCTCTTCTTGCTCATGTAACAACTTCATTACTGGAAATCCTAATACAGTAGGAAAAATGTCTTCAGTTTCATAGATGATTTGGAAAGGGGATGTGGCAATGGATCTCTTTGGGGATATTCTGTCATCCCATAGTGCGTGGATGAGCTTTTTGTGCCATGCCTTTTTATTCTCTTGCAGCATTTTTTTTATGATTTTGACCAAGCTTTTATTCGAAGACTCAGCCAACCCATTCCCTTGAGGGTAGTATGACGTGGAATGACCAAGGGTGATGTTGTAATCACTACAGAATTTCTCCAATTTCTTAGACTTGAAAGCTACTGCATTGTATGTTATAATTTTGATCGGGCATTCGAATCTGGAAAAAATATTATCTTCTAGGAATCAAATGATGACATCATCTATAGCCTGTCTAGTGGGGACTGCCTCAATCCACTTAGTGAAATAATCGGTCGTTGTCAGGATCCATTTGTGTTGGGCAGAGGATTGTGGATGGATATCCCCTATGAAATCAAGGCCCCACTGTCTAAAAGGAGCTTCCACTGAAATGGGTTTCAAAGGTAGAGCCTTGAATTTTCCTTTCCCATCAAAAATTTGACATTCATGGTACTTTGAAACTTCTTTATAAACATCGGGAAAGATGTTAGGCCAATAAAATCCATCCCTTAGAATTTTATCCATGATTGTCTTCCAATAATGATGACCTCCATAGTCACCTTTATGGAATTCTCTAATGGTTTTCTCTTCTTTTTCCTCTGTTAAACAACTCAATAAAATCCCCCCTGGATCTTTCCAATATAGTAATTCATTTACTATACAAAATTTTGTTTCTTTCAATTTCAAGAATCTAGCCTTTGTCTTACTAAATTCACCAGGAGCCCGCAAATTCTTCAGCACAAAGATGATATCATCATACCATGCGGAGTCAAGAAATTTCTGGGATATTGGTGGAGTCGCCCTTTCTTCTTCTGTAACTTATGGCGGGTATGCTGTGAAATTTATCCCTAAAAGTTCACAATTCATCTGTGCCATCAACCTTGCCAGCCATTTCCCTTTGATCAACTTCGTGGGCTTGATTTCAAGATCATATTCTAATAACACAGCATTCCATTTTCCCCTCTTCCCTTTAGGATCGGGTTGTGTCAAGATGTCTTTCACTGATCTACTAGGAACATAAGCAGTGGTATGTGAATGTAGGATGTAAACCCTGAATTCTTTCAATGCCTTGACTAAATCATACACTTGCTTCTCCATTATGTCATATTTCAAAGGGGCATCTCTTAATGTCTTACTGTAGTATGCTATGGGCTTCTAAAAACCCTGGTCATGTTTCTGGAGTAGCACACCTGCAACTGTGTGTGTGTTCTGAGGAAAAAGAGAATAGTATGAAGACTTTCTCAAAATTGGGACTAGCCAGTATAGGAGCCTTTATCAATGCTACTTTGATGTCTTCAAAATATTTTCTAGCCTCAGGGATCCACTTGATTTCATTTACCTTCTTTAGCATATTGGTAATATGTTTTATGATTTCATCCAAATTAGGGATGAATCTCCTTAGGAAGTTCACTTTGCTCAGGAAAGATTGTACCTCCTTTTTTGCTTCTAAGTATGCCAATTTTCAAGATCCATTCAAATTTGTTGGGGTCTACCTTTATCCCTTATTTTGAAATGATGTGACCTGGAAAATTTCCTTCTTCCATGGCGAAATTTGACTTTTTAGGATTCAGAGAGATCCCAAAATTTATGCATTTTTGAAATGCCCTTCTAAGATGTTTGAGATGTTCTTCATCTGAGGCAGAATACACAGTGATGTCATCAAGGTAGATAACAGTGAATATATCCTTTTCGTTAGCAAAATATATATCCATAGCCCTTTGAAATGTTTCCCCTGCATTCATAATCCCAAACGATCTTGGCATACAT
Organism: Picea engelmannii; assembly: GCA_009831015.1. NCBI lineage: Eukaryota > Viridiplantae > Streptophyta > Pinopsida > Pinales > Pinaceae > Picea > Picea engelmannii. Next base: position 116,234 of record ML799504.1, on the reverse strand, counting down.
AAATGTTCCCCATGGTGTGGTAAATGTCATCTTTTCCTAGTCATCAGGGTGCACCATAATCTGATTATACCCAGAGAAACCATCTAACATTGACATCCTTTGAGAGCCCACTACCTTCTGTAAAATGTGATCCATTTTAGGAAATGGATAATGGTCCTTTAGAGACACCTTATTTAGATTCCTGAAGTCTACACGCAGCCTAATTTCTCCACTCTTTTTTCTAAATGGAACCAGGTTGGCCACCCATCTGGAAAACCTCGGGGACACTATGATTTTTGCTTCAAATAGTGTCTTTACTTCTTTCTCTATCAATGGTAACAGCAGGGGGTTTATTCTTCTTAATTTTTGTTTGAATGGCTTGTGATCTTCTTTGATTGGGATAACATGCTGGATTATATTAGTATCATAAAATTTCATCTCATCATAGCTCGAAGAAAAGACATCAGGGAATTCTTTCATTAATTTTACATACCTCTCTTTGACTTCAGGACTGAGCTTCTTGGACAGCTTAACGATATTTGGATCCTCTGGAGTTTCGATATTGCAATCTTCCACATCCCCTTCATTTACTGTAATCTTTGGGCTTCTGGCCACGTCATTATTATCAAAGAGTTTCTCTAATGGTACTAGCCCTTTAGGAATGATGTTGATTTTCAACTTTACAATATCTCTGCCAGCAATCTGATTATCAAAATATCCTTCCTTTTTGAAAATAGCTAAATCCACCTCATCATCGCAGTATTCATCACCAATGTTTAAATTCTCAAATTCGTTCTCCATTTTTAGGAAGCTTTCTATCTGTTTGTCGTTCTCGAAGATTTTCCAGTGCTTCATATTGTCCGGTACTGCTAGCCTGTACTTGACTTCAACCTTGTATCTTTTTTCAGGGAAAATTGGGACTTTGAATACTTCTGCTGAAGTAGCTAAGGCATCAGCAACCTGATTTTTTTCTCTTGGAATTGCTAAAAGATTACATTCTAAAAATTTCTCCAGGAGGTCTAGTACCAGGTTTATGTAATCTCTCATTCTGGGATGTTTTGCTTGGTAAATGCCTTTGATCTGATTTATGATAAGCTTAGAGTCTCCAAGTACAACAATTCTTTTGGCACCTAATTCTTCAAAAAATTTCAACCCCAATATTAATGCTTCATACTCGTCCATATTATTGGTGCATTTGAAGACAAGTTTGTAAGAACATAATTTTGAGTCTCCGTTGGGATGATAGATCCATACACTAGCTCAAGCTCCTTCTTTGCATGCATCTCCATCAAAATTAATTTTCCATATCTGATCCTCTGTATCACCTTGCTACTCTGAAAGTTCCTCCATCTACTGGTTAAGCTCATTTTTGTCAGCTATGATGATATTTGTTTCCTCTTCTTCAGAGCACAGGTCATTGAAGAAAATAGATGGCCCCAATTCAGTTTCTATTGAATAGATAGGATGATTGCTAGGTTGTGATTTATTCATGACCATATATTTAAGCCGAACCTCTCCGTACAATCTTTTGTCTTGACCAAAGACAGGAATAGTAGCATATGACATGTCCATCTGGAGGGTTCCTTTTAGTTTTTCATCCCATGACCTGGACAAGAACATACCAAATTTTGGAGGGATATCAGTGACCACTACGTCCATCACCATATTGTTAGATGGGATTTGTGCTAAAGAAACCACCATGTCTTTGATCATGCCAAGGCATTTCACCTTTCTTGAATTGAAGGAGAACAGGTCCTTATAAGGTCTTGTGACATCGAGACCTAATTCATCCATGACCACTTTGGGCATCAGGTTGTGAGATGCTCCAGAATTCAACGTAGAATTGTGAAGAATCATGTCATGGGTTTTAAAGATGACATAAAAAGGAGGGACTTATTCATTTTCGATGCTTTCTTCTACTCTTGGCCCAAATAGGATGGTTGGTTGATCATCTTCTATGTTTAGGGTATCAGAGGTTTGTCCCATCTTAAGAATCTTAATGATCTGATTTATGTACTCACTATTCTTGATCAATTCATTAAATGATACTAAAATCTTTATTTTAGCCATCTCACTTTCGAAATCGAAAGAGGATGAGGTTTTCTCTACCTCTTTGGAGACCATTTCTTTTCTTGTCAATAATTTCTTCTGAGGTTCTTCCTTCTGCTTCCCCTTTTCAACAACATCCTTTGCAGTTGAATCTTTCACAGTAGAATCCTTTGGAGTTGAATATTTTGCAGCATAATCTCTTTTGGGATGACTTGAAGGAGGTATGTTATTATGAGCTTCTTTGTTGGGATTCCCCTTTGGAAGGTTACCCTTTGGAGGGTTTGGAGGTACCTTTTGATTTCGAAGGTTATATTGCCTTTGGAATTGCATGATATCATTTTGCAATCCAGTGTCATAATCTTCCATTTCTACTGATACCCTCTCTTCTTCATCTTGCAAAAAGTTCTCACTTGCATCCATGAACTGGTTGTGCTCTTCTTTGGTAAAAAATAACTATGTTTCTTTATCATTGTAGCAGTTCATGGTGTCTTCAAAATATCCATCATAATCCTCATTCACATAATTATTTTGAAAAGGAGGCCTTATCTGTTTCTCCCCCTGATTTCCTTGGTTTCCCTGATTTGCCTGGTTTCCCTGATTTTTCTAATTTCCCTGGTTTGCCTATTCTACTTGAGTTGCCTGATTCCCTTGATTTCTTGGCTCTCTATGACTAATCTAAGGGATAACTAGTCTTCTCAGATTTCTGGGTGGGCCATTAGCCTGTTCTCTGGGGTTAGTCCTATTTCCTAGAGCCATTATTTCCATCATCCGCTCCATGTTTCTCATCATTGCTTCAAATCTTTCCTCTGATGTTTGTGATGTTAAAGGTTGTGCTTTATCTTGAGCTTTGTTTGTGTCCCTGTAAACATTAGCTTTCATCTTCCCTAAAGCCATTAGTTTCACTTCAACCTCTATTGCATCGGTCATCATATCATCCAACGTGGTAGATCTTCGTTCTCTTAATAATAATAAAAAAATCACTTTCAAAAGAATCAGCATATATGAGTTGAGTAGCTCTACGGGGGGCGAGGGGGGTGGGTTCACCTCAACAGGAATTGTATGGTAGACCTTCATGAATTTGGATGAAAAATCCTGCACTATTTCATCGGGTGATCTCTTCATGTTGTTGTACTGTGTCAACAACTAAAGGGGATTTTTCTTATCCCCCCATTTTGCAATGAAAGTTGTCTCAAAAGCTTCGAAATTTGTAATACTAGCTGGTGGAAGGGCTCTGAACCACTTCCTTACTTCTCCTGCAAGACTTTGTGTAAACAACCTTATCTTCACATCTTCAAAATCCACCTCTTCCAAGTCTATGAAATCATTAAACCAGTCTAGATGCTTTTGAGCTGATATGTTACCTTCAACATCATATAATTTGATCCTTAGGTTGTAATCTTGAGGCAAATCATGTAATTGATAAGGTAGTATGAGGGGAGAAAATATGGCTGCCATAGTTGTTGTGAGGGGTCGAAGTGGTTGTTGGTTTTGAGCAGGGATCACTAAAGGCCTGGTAGATGTGGCTAGAATCAAATCTTGGAATCTCTTTTCATCAAAGATGGTCTCGCTTAAATAAGAATCAAAATTAGTTCTGAATAGGATTTTCTAAAATTTTACATCAAACTCGAGGTATTCAATGATAGTCACTATGTCCTTGGGTAAAGACAGATATCGGTATGGACGCAACACTAGGGTTACTGGATTTTCTTTTCGTTTGCGCACGATCTTTTCCGGGTCAGACACAAGGATTGCAGCTTCTGGGTCTGCGTTGCTCTTGGTGTGGATTTTCTTAGGAGTCAGGATTTCTATCTCACATGGTGTTCTGCAACTAGTCTCTGAGTAACAGAGTCACCAGGGTAAAAATAATCTCAACCAATAACATATTCGATCCACTGTCACCCTCAGGGATCAAACTAAAGGGAAGATTTTTCGATTTCGTCCCTGGCAACGGCGCCATATTGTTAGCACTCTGTAAATTTCATCTGCTTGATAGACAAACGATAGAGGTAACTGTTTCAACCTACTTTAGAGCTGAAGCATTATCCTTCTCAACGCAGAGAGGTCTCTCTCGTGTCACTTGATATTTCTTTGGGAATCGGTGGCTCGATTTTGGTTTGTTTTGGGGGGGTTTTAATAAAGTTGTTGGCAAGGAAGGGGAGGAACACTCAGGGATATGGAGTCAAAATTCTGAAATTGAATGAAAACAATGACCAGCCAGTAGAACTCTCTAGAGGATAAAGGCTAAACTAGGCGATGAGTTTGAGTTATTCTTGAATTTAAATAGAGTGTAGGAAGATAAAGAAAACAAATAACTACATCATAGCATTACTGAAATGAATTCTGAATTTGTTAAGAAGAAATACACACAATTTAAACTGCTTAAGCTAAGAGCATCACAAGATGAATTATGGGCCTTTAACTATCCAATTTAAACAAAATAAAGTGTAAATGGAATAAAAGATCATGAGAAATACATACGATGAAAGAAGACAAAGCTCATATCACCATCGTTAGAATCTTTTCATAGAGACTTCAAAATCTTCTACATATATATTCAATTCAACTTTAGAAAATTACAATAGAGTTCGAAACAACCAAAAGGGTTCTCTTGCACTTCTACCAACATTAATTCAATCAAATGTCCCAACATTTATATAATTCGATTACAATGGCTGAAACCGAAACGTTTCAGCTTCTAAAACTAATAATAGTAATTTCAACCGGCAGTCTCGATATATGAACCGATTTACAATGATTACCCAAAAGACGTTTCAAAACTAAGAATGGATTTCTCTAACTGCTCAGCTTCCTTTATGACATCTGGCTTGTCCTGATCTTTTGTCGAACTTGTTGGCTTGGTGACACCTGGAGGTCACTTACTAGTCCCAGGAAAGCTGCATTTTGTCTTGCCCAGCCGCACGATTTCCTTCCATTGTGAGTCAGAAGGAATCTCGTAGTCCATCATCTCCTTAATCAAAATCTCTAGGTCAATGCATGTGGCGTAGGACATAATCGGCAGGCCAATCTTCACTATTTTAAATTGATTCAAAATTTCAAAGTCTATGGCCAAATACTCTACCAGACTTGGGCCTTTCAGACTTTCCTCCATAGCTTCAAATTTGGAATGGTCCATCCTACACTGAATGAGGAGAGAATTGTAGTCTTCTTGATTGTATAATGAACCTTTTCCATCCAAAAATGGTGGGAGGCCCTTGACAAACAATTTTTCAAATGTGTCTTTAAACTCCTGTATATTGTGCTTCATTTGCATAGCTTTGTTCTGAACCGATTTGAGTAAGTTGTGCTTGGCGATGATTCTACTAGCCCAGATGATCAAAGAAGTTATGTCCTTTACCCCAATAGTCTGAAGATCAGAAATGGGCACAAAATTCAACAAATCAATAGCGTTCTGGGCCCATTCTGAAGGTTTCTTGGCTAATGATTCATTAACAACAGTATACCTGCTTCGGGTCGTGGTAGCTGCGTTCTCTTTGTCATTTATAAAATTCAGATAAACTCTGAACTTAGAAACCTCTGCAGCAATAGCATCCCAGATCACATGTTTAGATCCTTGCAATAGTGTTTTACCTTTTAACCTCGTCCTCAACTTGCTTACTCTCTCTTGTAAATCTTGATTTTCCCTTTGGAGTGGAGCCATATTTTCATCTTTTGTTTTCATCTCTTGTTTCAGCTTTTCCAAGGCTTCCTTAAGGATTTTGATTTCCCTTGTTTGTAAGCTCACTTGGGACATGGCTTGAACCAATCCATCAGTGCTCGATCTATCTTCTGCATTAGCAAGTACAATGACAGCCATATCTTACGTTGCTACTTGTCCTTGTAACCAATTCTCTTTCTCCTTCTCTAGTTGTAATACTTTTGATTTGTAATTTAGTGGTTCTTGTCTTAATGTTTCCTTCTCTTTATCTAGAGAATATATCCCTCTTTCCTATGGATGTTCAGTAGGGGACATATTTAGCTTCTTCTTTAGACCTTAGATTATCTTGTCCTTCTCATCTAAAGAAGCCTTTACTCCTTGAGGGCCTTCGGACTCCAATCTTTTGACCTGTGTCTGCCATGCTTTGTTGGATGCTTTCTCCTGTTTCAATTTCCCATCTAGTTTGATTGCATGTGTTGTCAATCTTGAAAATTTCAGACTCAACCTTAAATAGTCCGAGTATAGCATGTTACTAGCATTCCTGTGGAACTTTACTTTGTCTGGGGCACCAATATTCTCATAGTGCATCTTGATTTCAGACACTTTATCATCATCTACTATTTCTATATTAAATGTCTTTCTCTCCACATCTCTGACTAAGAACAGGGACGTCTTGTTTTGGGAGATCTTCTCTACTTTGGGAAACAAGTCTCTTATCTCACTGTTGGACATATTTCCTTTTACAACATACTGGTTCATCAAGTCTTCTTTGGATTGATATACTACCCCAAGTGTCTTGTTGAATATGTGTTTCTTGCTGTTGAAAACCCTTGTGCTTATTTTACTTTGTGGCATGCTTCATGTACCAACTTCTTCGTTCTTGGTTGCACCTTCCACCATCTCCATGCTTGTTTTCTCTTTAGGTTCTTCTTCTTCCAAGTCAACCACTTGAGAGGATGGTGTAATTTTCATCTTCTTGGGAATATCTTGCTGGCTATCGGCACCCAGGGCCTCTGAAATGTTCCTCTTATTATAAACACTCAACTTTGGGGCTTTAACAATCAATATTGGAGATGATTTATGTGTCTGTATCTACTGAGGGGCGAACTCTGTTGGTTTTATCCGATCATGCTGCAAAGTGACCTCCATATCTATACATGTTTCCAGATTAGCCAGTTTGTCAAATCCTTCAACCTGCTCGTGCTCATAGGGGCCCAATTTTCTCATCAACCTTCTCTTTGATATGATCTGATGTGGGTCATATTTCCTTCCCTGTAATTGTGTAAACCCGAATTCATTGAATTTGGCTTGGATTTGAGGTAAACAGAATTTGTTTTTTACCAGAAAGGGTCCTACTATGAAAGGGAATTTTAAGTTAGATTCCTTGTGTTCTTTTAGAAAGTGTTATGTTTCTAAAATGATCCTTTGTTTGATGAACTCTAAGGCATAATTCTGGGAGTCAAAAATACCGGTGAAAGATAAGGTCCTTCTTGATACCCATAGACCCATATCACAGTAGATTGTATGAACAACATCCAATATCCTACTCTGCTCTCTGGATTTGGTTGTAAAAAACTTTTCATTTCCTCCAGAACCCTTGGCAAGTCTAAGCCGAAGATAAAACTATACACCATGGACATGATCTTATTGATGAAAATAAGCATGGTGATCCTTTTGCTGCTTGCATTCGGTTGAGATGAAATCAGTTTCAAGGAATTCGGTCTTGTTCGATTCCAGGAACATCCTCAGCAGGTGCGTGTAGCATCTGAAGTGTCTCAATGAACTTAAATTGACTAGTTGTCGATGCATATTATCATTGATGAATCTGTCAAAACTAATACAGACCAAATGATGAGACTCTCACACAAAAAAGGTTAACAGGAAACCTAACATGACTTCTACTATGAATTTGTCATTATCTAACCCTAAAATTTGGCTAAGTAGGGAACAAGCCCCTGGACCTCAATGATCATTATGCTCACATTGATAGGTAACGACAGACTTTCTGAATGGTGTTCATGTTTGACAATGGTTTGCAGAAACTGGGTTTTTACTTCTGAAGGGCATTCTTTGTAAATTGTGATCATATTTTCTTCGTCGAAGGGCTCTGACTCTACGGAGGAAGACTCTAATACACTAAGGGTATGTCAAAGTGACAGGATGTCTATTTCATATAAAACCTCTGACCCTACTTTATTCAAAATAACTCTTTAATTCTGTGAATATTGCTCAGCACACCATCTTATGAACTCAGGGAAAGGGAAGACTACTTCTATGGCATAAGGGGTAATGGAGGCTTGAGCCGTTCTGAGAAAAGGGCTCTGTCTCCCAAGATCGTCTAACAAATTCGATCTGGACACAGAAACGAGCAAGACTGTTATCTCTGTGTCGAAAACATTGGAGTCCCTATCAATTAGGGATTCTTCTCTAGAGGTGATGTCTTGTTCATTCATGGATAAAATAACAGGATTAGAGGCCATTGTGAAAAATACCTATTGAGCGGCGAAGAAAACATGAATCTAATCCAACTTTGAGCTTGATTTTCGAAGGGATGGTTTGCGCCAAATTTTGAACGTTTGAATGCTTCAAAGTATCATAAAATAATGTCGGGGATCCTCCTTTTATATGCGCCTATCGACATCGGGGATTGGAGAAAATGGTTTTAGGTATACTGCTTTTCCCCCAGATGTACCTCTAGAGGCGCCATGTGTCCATGAACAAAACCATAGTAGTTTTCCCCGACTCACCTTCGAACTATTAATCCTTGTGCTACTTCAATCATCAATATGAGTTTCAGTCATTGATCTGGATCACTCTAAGATCTACGGTCCAGCATGCCCTAGAAACTTTCGATATTGGGGATTGGAGAAAGTGGTCTTAGGTAAACTTCTTTTTGCCCCGATGTACCTCTAGATATGCCATGCATCCTCGAATTAAACCATGGTAGTTTTTCCCAGCCTGCCTTTCAGAAATTATCTTCCATGCTGCTTCATTCCCCGATATGTCTCTCAGTCATTGATCCAGGCTACTTTTAGATCGACAGTCCACAGAATCCTTCCATTAGCAACTCCGCTATATTTGTCTGCGTTCCGCCATATAAGACTTTATCCTCCAAACTATCACACTTCCATATTGATGTGGCTTTTCACTAAATATCTGAAACTTGGATCCTGATCTGAAAATTGTTATGATGATAACACATTGTGCATACATCTAGTGGGGAGCCTTTTGTATCTCACACACTCCAGACTAGACCTCTCCTATGTAGTTGGAGCAGTCTCCAAGTTCATTCAGGAGCCGCTCGAGATACATTGGAAGGTTGCAAAGTGTATCCTTCGATACGTACAGGGAACCATATCCTTTGGGATTCACTATGTAGCAGAATTTACATTAGACCTCATCAGGTTCATTGATTCTGACTAGGTTGGCAATAGCATTGATCGTAAGTTCACATCTGGTTACTCACTCAGTCTTGGTTCCAGGCCTATTTGTTGGTCAAGAAAGAAGCAGGTTGCTATTACTTTATCTTCAGTCAAGGCAGAGTATAGAGGGGTAGTTAACATAACCATTCGGGCTATGTGGCTACAACATTTTCTCACTGATTTGGGAATTCAATTTCATCGATCGATCGTCATCTGGTGTGACAACCAGAGCACTCTAAAGTTCTGCAAAGATCTAGTTCAGAGGTAGCAGACGAAGCACATTGAGATCCACATGCACTACATCTAGGAATTAGTACATGAGGGGATCATCAACCTGCAGTTCTGTCCTTCAGTAGAACAAACTACATACATCTTCACCGAGACCTTCACTGAATAGAAGTTCCATTCTCTACAAAATTTTCTTGGAGTGAAGGACACAGTTTCCTAGCAACTGTCAGATCTTCTTTTTACATNGTTGTCAGGACCCATTCTTTACTTTCACCATTGTGATGTTTAGGGGGGGTGTTGGAGATACTTCACACACACCTAGGATTTCTTTTTACTAATGTTTTCCCTATGTTCATTAGTCATTATCCAATCTCCTATAGTTTAGGGGGAATATTCCTCTAGGAGAATATTCTGCAGTTCACACTTTAGTTTGATCAGTTGAGTGGAGTCTATATGCCACATTGGGATTATCACCATGCAACATTGGGATCATCACCAACTAATGCACATTATCCTTGGGATCATCACTAGAATAGCACATTACTCATGATTCCATGGTATCCTCCTCACTTCACTATGTTTCAGTCAATTAATTGAATACTAAGAGACTAGTTAACTCAGACTAGGTGGCAGTTCACTCCCGTAACTGCTTGAGAGACTAGACTAGGTGGTAGTTTTCTCCCGTAACTGTTGGTGTGTGTCCAAATCACTCTAGACCACCACTATGGCACATTGCCTTCTCATTCAGTGTGCATTAGTTGAGTTATACAGATTATATCATGCGTAAATTATCATTCATTCATTTGGTTAATGAGAATTCCTCCATTCTTTCTCTCCTTCTTCTCTTTCTCATATTTTCTCTACAAATTTTGTATGTCATTTGCTAGCTAGATCTATTAGGTGCAGATTCAACAAATTTACATGCATGGGGGGGACTCGTGAAACTTCTGAGGAGGAAATAATGGGCACATGGGGGGATGAGACATAAAAAGATAGAGAAGGAAAGACTATGGAAAAAGGACTAGAGGAAGCAAGAGCGGAGAAAATTGAGAGTTGTGGGAGAACCCATGTGTGGAGAAGATAGGCATAAGAATTTAGAGCAACGGAATTCGTATGGTTGGTCTTAGAAACCAAAACCAAACCTGAGCTAAGAGGGTTTCTATTTTGATGTTGGGAGGGAATCTCATAAAACTCATGGAGTCTTTGGGTATGGTGGGTGTAGGGTTTTCAACCAGTGGTTGTGTGAAGGAGAGTGACCTTCACTTTTCTAAATTGCTCTAAGATCCTAAGAAGTTCCTTGGTGGTATCATGGATTGGCACAGGGGTGGCCATATTTTATATATCTACTGCATCTAATCTTATGTTTGTGTGGAAATGCATTCACCCTCAGTCATCTGGTTTGGTTAACCTTTTTTCTAAACATGTAAGTCTCTCACTATGCAATTATTGTTCTCTATAAGACATGTTGTGTATTTGCAATGCATATAAAATTATATGGTTTTTGAGAAAATATTAGAGACATGAAATGAGCACTTATCTAGTGTTCTATGCATGCATTGTATTTATTTATTGGTTATTATCTCTGTGGATTCTTGAATGGATAAAAGGTCTTTGTGCTCTATGTTTCTAAAATTTCTAGTAATTTTATTCATTGGTTATCTTCTAATTGGAAGTTTGTTACAAACCCCTACATTGCAAATTCTATACTCTCATTCTATGTGAACTACATGGGACTAAGCTCCCCTAAGTCTCAACTCCTTAATCTCAGGCCACTGGGAGGTTAAACTTTGAGTTTAAATTCCCTGAGATTGAATGTTGGAATGTTTAATATTTGAATGGAAATGGTGATTTTCTTGAAAGTTAGTGTTCATTTGGGAAATAGGGAAGGAGGAGGGATTCCTTATGGATTTTATGCAAGAGGTGGACTGGGTCCCTAGTTGGAATTGGGAGGAGAAAACCCAAAAACCAAAATTCTAGATGGTTTAAACTTATGTGCAAGTAGGAGGTTATGGATATCTGGATATCGGAACATGCTACATTCTGGATATCTAGAGATACATAAATCCATACCTTATATTTAACCTGGCCTTGTTAAAATCTTGGATGTCATATTGAGCAAGGTTCCATCATGGGGTTTTGACCCCTTACAAGCTTGTGGATGAAGGAGAGAGCATGTTTTGATGATGTGTTGTGCCAGGTGTTAGCTAGCCTAGCCTATTGGTGGAAGATAGGTGTCTGCACTACATTGGAGCAGGTTGAAGGGACCCCGTTGTCGTCACATATTCATGAACTGGGGGTTAATATCAGTTGTTGGATCTGAGAATCATTAGAACTTTATCATTGATCATGTCAAGCAATGAGGTTTTGTGTCATGTTCTGGATCTGAAAATCCAGACATCTGGATTTTATAATAAGTCGAAATTTTGGAAAATCTTGGAACCTGGATTTTGAATGGGAAAGGTTCCATTCCAAGTTCCAACCCATTTGAATGCATATAAGTAGAGATTCTGGGAACATGCGAGTAATTTCATGGTGACATGTCATGCTTAGTGGCAGTCAAGATGCCACAGTGGAAGGCAAGTGCCGGTTTGGTATTAGCATGAGACTCGAGTGGATCCACAACTAGACGTGCAGCCCTCGGGATGGTATCCTTTAATAACATACATTGGATCATGACTCAATGGATCCTGGTCATCCATCCTTATCGAATTTAGAATCCATAATGGTTGACATTCTGGATCCTGGATATCCGTAAATATATAACTTTTCAAAATGCCTTTCCGAAAAATCTTGGATCCCTAAATGCCAGATGATTCAAGGTTCCAGAGTGTAGTTCCATGTCAAGGGTGACTCGTTGAGTTTAGGTTCCTTGTGGAAAATTCCACACGTTGTGCCATGAATGGACAAAATTCCTTGATAAGTATTGAACCATGCATCATGATGACATCATATTCAGAATCTGAAAATCTGAACCTTTTGATAATTAACATTTTGGTAAATTCTAGATCCCATATGGGTTAAGGTTCTGGGAGAGGTTCTACAGGGAGAGGCCCTGGAGCCTATAGGTTCAATGTGTCATGCAATAGTTGGTCCACATGTCACGTTTCATATCATGCCACATGTCTTGGGTGATGTCATATCAAAAAATCTAGAACTTTTTGTAATTTGCATTTTTCAAAATCATGAACCCCAGATTCCTATATATAGCAAGGTTCCAAAGCAAAGTTTCATCAGAGGCTTAGAGGAAATGATGATGTCATCCTCCACATGTCATTCCATGTCATCAACCACATGTCATTCTACATCATTTTATATGAAATTTCTAGGTTAGTTTCCATGTCATCCTGGCGTCTGGTCAAGTCATGAGGTGTCATGTTAGGTGGCACGTCATGTTAGAGCTATGTGTCTTTGGTTCCAACTGGAAATATATATCTAGAATTTGAGAAAAATGGAATTATGGATTTCCTCAAATCCTATATTTTCATATGATTCAAAATTCTCGGTCGAGGTTCTGCATCTGGATTTAGATTTTTGTAAAAAAAAAGGATTTTTGGGATTCTCCAAATCCCATAGTTTGGATGTCTCAGGGTTTCATTCTAAGTTCCATAATACAATCAAGAGGTATAGAACCCTAGACTCCCATATGATAAATCTTACAGTTCAAGGTTATATAGAAATCTCTAAAGTCTCAGATATATGGATATCCAGAATCTCAAAGTTTGCAAGTGGTGATTTATGGGGAAATCTAGATCTCCAGATTTTTGGATTTGCATGGTTTTGTGTTGCGATTCCATCAGTCTTGCTTTAGTTGGTTTAGGACTTTCCACATTGGGTTTACGTGTCCCGACACATCATCACACACATGCTACCCACGTCAAATGGTGCGGGTGGCAAGGACCCACATGGGTGTGAGGTGGATTTGGAAGGAAAATGGACCTTGAAACCTTATAACTTTAGGAGGCCATAACTTTCAATCCAGAACTAATACTTTAGCATACTTATATCCACTGGAAAGATCTAAATGAGAATATTTGACTTTTGAGCCGAGAATTGAATTTATAGGTATTGGTTAGGAAGGTAATCTAGAGAAAGAATTAAGGAATTTTTACATCGCATCATCCCTAATGAGGTTTAAGGGGTTCGATGTGTTACACTTCAAGACAAGGAAAGGTCTGTATGAATGGTTGGTAATGCCTTTTGGTTTATGAAATGCACCAACTACATTTATGTGTTTGATTAATGATGTATTGCATCCTTATTTATATTCATTTGTAATAGTGGATTTGGATGACATATTTGTTTATATATCTACTTGGGAGAATCACATATCGCATATCATGTAGGTGTTAGATACTCTAAAAAAACATCAATCGCTAACAAAATTCAATAAATGTGAGTTCACTCTGCAGTCATTGGTGTATTTGGGGTATGTGACTGGTAGAGAGGAACTCAAGATAGATCCCGCAAAGATGGAGGACATCATGAAGTGGTCAGTTCCTACTAATGTCACTAAAGTTAGGATCTTTTTGGGGGTATCACATTACCTATAGAAGTTCGTAGCATATTTTTCAGCGATAACTGCACCATTCCATGCCATAACAACCAATGGTAAGAGATTTCAGTGGGGAAATAATTAGTAGAAAGCTTTCAACAAGTTAAAACGAAATATTAGTTAAGCACCATATCTCACATTTCCTAACTTGCATAAGCCTTTTGAAGTGGAGACAAATATAAGTGGGTATGTTGTGGGAGAAATTTTAATGCAAGGATGTAAGCCAGTATGCTATCATTTTGAGATGTTTCATGGGGGCATTTTGAAATATTATACATATGATAAGGAAATCTATGCCATGTTTCAAGTTGTTAAGAAGTGGAATCACTATCTGATAAGAAAGAAAACCATTATACACACTAATCACCAACCATTGCAGGCCCAGAGTAAGCTACAACAAACTAGACATTACAAGTTGCTTGGGGTTTTGCAACAATTTAATCTAGTCATCGAGTATAAAAAGACCAACACTAATAAGTCAGCAGACATGATTTCAAGGCCACCTACATCTAATATTACATCTTTGGGAACTCTTATGAACATGGATCCTTTTACCCATGATGCATACAAAGAGGCATACACATAAGATGAGTACTTTAAAGAGGTGTTTTAGAAACTGTAGGGCCAAATTCGTGTAGAAGACAATGACGATAAGGTCGACTATCATATCCATAATGGGTTTCTATACAAGCTAGACAAGATTTGTGTTCCTAAAGTTGAAATATTGCAACCTATCAAAGAGGTTCACACCTCCAAGGTTGTAGTACATTTTGGTGTTGAGAAAATGATTGCTAACTTACAAAGGTATGTGTATTGGCCCAAGACACAAGAAGATGTAGCTCAATATATTAGAGGATGAATGATTTGTTGTACCAACAAGCCCAATAATAGGAAGCAAGGTCTATACCATCCCTTACCTATACCCACTTGACCTTGGGAAAGAATTCCCATGGATTTTGTGGGTGGTTTTCCAATAACCAGGAAAGGACATAACTATCTGTCTGTGGTAATTGATAGGTTCAACAAGATGTGCATTCTTATGCCTTGTAAAAACATCTTCAAAAGAAAAGAAGCAATAAACACATTATTTTAACAGGTCTGGGTGCACTTTGGGATACCAAGGAGCATCATCTCATAAAGGGATACTATATTTCTTAATGCCTTTTGGACCACACTTTTGGAGAATATGGACACAAAGTTGAAGAGATCTACAACATTCCATCCATAAACAAATGGGAAGATAGAAGTAGTTAACATGACATTCATATAGATTTTAAGGGGTTACAATCAAAAGCATCCAAAGACTTCGGATGAAAATCTGATCTACATTCAACACTCTTATAACAAAGCAATCCATACTTCTATTGGTAAGTCCCCTTTTGAAACTTATGTTGGATATTTTCCACCTTCACTCTTAGATGTTGTTTATGGACAACAAGGAGGAGTCAGGGAAGACATCATGGGAGAAGAATTGAAGGCAGAGAAGTTTTTTGAAAATAGTAAGTACATCCATTTTCAAGTACATGTGATGTTGAAGAAGTCACAAGAAAGGTACACGACCTAACATGATGAGCACAAAACAAAAAAATTATTCAAAGTGGGAGACAGAGTTTGGTTACAACTGAATAAGGAAAGACTATAAGGTCATGATAATAATATAAAGGATCTGTAGTATGGCCCTTTTAAAGTATTGTATAAGGTGGGTGACAATGCCTACAGACTCATTCTACCCCTATATATGCACATTTACTCAATAGTGAATGTGGAGAATCTAAAACTCTATGAGCCTTCCATGTTGGATCAAGAAACTGAGGAGAAGGTCCTACCTACCATAGAGGACTTAGAACCATAAGCTCAGGCAGAGTTAATAGAAGGTAAAACTATTCAGAATAGGTCCATAACTACAATATAGGGGCAACATGACCTTTTGCATATCAGGTTGAAAGGACAACTTCTAGGAAAGGAAAAAAGGTACTCCAAGGAAAAGGTAAATAAAAAATTCCCTCACCTTGTTTAATAAAAGATTTTGGGGACCAAATGTCTTCCTAAATGGGGAGGTATGATCCAGAATGGATCATCACATAATTTTTAATCTATATTAGAACTTTATAGGTGGAAAAATTGTAGGAATTGGCTTGCAGGGCCCATTTTAGCGGCAGGTCCTAGTTTGGATATTTGGGGTCTAGAACCTTCCATAGCCATTTCCAGGCATCAAACAACATTTTTGTTGGACAATTGATTTTGACAGTTGGTTTTCATTGATGTCCACCCTTAAAGATTGATGTCAACCCTTGAATAGGTCCAGAGATGTTGGAAATTTATATGACCAAGATTGATGGTGAGTTAGTTGGGTACATTTGATGTAGTCTACATGTAGCCCCGGAGGTATGGTTATGGGACCCAAAATTAATTAAGGAATATTGAAATGAAGGACAGTGAAATTGCAAGTGATACTATCATGGATGGATAGTACGCATTGTGTCGTTTCCGATGATATGTGGATCTCCATGTGGTTCCTCGCGGTTAGGGAGATATGGCCTTGTGAAGTTGGAAGCCCCAAAGAATGGTCAAGAAACCCTAGCTGGTTGTAAAGTGGTTGTAACAAGGAATCTCTAGAATCCCTAAGATTAATGGAAGAGGTTACCTAGAAAAAGTATAAATACCCCTCAAGGATTCATTCACAAGTACACTCACACACTTACATTGAATATCTATCTTGTGAATGTTATGGTCTAGCATTGTGATCTTTTGGCTAGTTTTTGATGGAGAATTATGAGGTAGTGAAGTGGGAGAAGTGCAAGATTTTCAAGATTGCAGAGAAGAGCGGGAAAATTTGAGGAAATCCTAATTAGGGTCATCCCTGTGGGTCAGATACTAAGTGTCCCACGAGGCATACCCGTAGGTTTCCTAGAGGTTGTCATGCGAGGACCTACATGACATGTAGTCTTTGTTTCGCAAGGACGAGACAAAAGTTGGGGAAATGTTGGTACATGGTTGTTGAGGTCAATGAAGAAGCTACATGTATGTATCTGGTGTGTCAGGTCATCTACAGGTTACAGGTATGATTTAAAGGTTACTTGATTGGTTATGGTATGGTATACACTTGAGAGGTATGTCTTGTTGATGGTACACCTTGGAAAGGTTATGGTACTTTGATTAGAGGGATTTGTAGTTGGTTTGGTTTCTAGTTTGGTTACGTGTTATGGTGCATACTTGATGTTTGTTATATCGTCTTATGAGATTGTATCTTGGTGATATTGAGGAGCATGATTGAGGTGCATGTTGGACACTTGATGTTGGCATAGTGCTTGAGGCACATCTTGGTGATATTGGCATGGTTGATGTGCATGGTTGACACATAGTATGGTACAGGTGTTGATGTTGCAGGTTTGGTGCATAGTTGATGCACTTCTTATTGTACATGGTTGATGGTACATGTTGAGGTACAGGTTGATGCATGGTTGATATGTGGTACATGTTGGTACTTGTTTGAGACACATATCTTGTGATGGTATGTGGTGATCTTGGTACATGCTTAGTAGAGGCATGTGTTGGTGATGTTGAGCATATGGTTTGAGATATGCTCTTGGTGATCTTGGCATGAGTTGCACGCATATGAGAGTGGATCTAGTTTTGTGGATGAGACAGTGATTGGTTGGACATATTTTTTTGACAGTGATTGGTTGGACAGGTTGATGTGATGGTGATAGTGATAGTGACAATGACATGGCATAGGTTAATGTGACAGTGAAAATGATAGTGGCAGTGATTGTGGTAGTGAAAGTTGGTCTACATTTATATTTCAGGGTGGTAGGATGGGGCAAGGAAAGGGGGTTGTAGCCTCCTTCCAGTTAGAGCCGGAGAATCAGGGAGTAAGAGCTTACTTCATGTTGGAGCCTGAGAACTAGGTGGTTGTAGCCACCTTCCAGTTGGAGTCAAAGAACCCAAGGGGTTGTAGCCTCCTTCTGGTTGGAGCCAACGAATTCAGGGAGTTGTAGTTTCCTTCAGGCTGGAGCCTGCAAATAGAGGTTGTAGCCTCCTTCGAGTTGCATCTGGAGAATTTGGAAGTTGGTGCTTCCTATGAATGAATTCTTGAATTTGGAAGTTGGGGCTTGCATTTGTAAAGTTATGGTTGACTAACTTATATGTTATAATTGACAAGTTAGAGGGCAAAGCTACAACCACTAATTGAGCATTTGTGGACCTATGGTTAACTAATGAATTTTTGAGCAAAACTACAACCGCTAATGAAGTTTTTCCTTGGCTAGCATTCTTGTTGTACAAATTCCCTTAACCTATGTAACCTTTGTGGTTATAGAATAGGGGTGATGCAATGTGGTGGTTGTAGAATAGGGGTGATGCAAATGGCATCTCTCAATAACCCTTAAGAAATGGTTAACGACATAGAAAGGAGATGTATTTAGAGTAAAACTCATATCTCACGGCATGCTTAAGTTGCCTTGCATTTTATTAACATGGGCATGCATGGACATTCAAACATCATGTGGTTATGGAGAATGAATAAGCCCTCTAACTCTATTCGAGGAGATTTTCTTGGAATTGGTTGCTATTGAAAATTATTATGATATAAACTATCCATTTGTATTTTGAATATGTATATAATGTTCAAAATTTGCTCTTTAAAACCTTGAAATGATACCTTGGAATAAAGGTTAGATTTGAAAATAAAAATATTGAAATGGTAAGTTGGAATCAAAATTGGAATTTGAAAATTAAACAATAAATCAAATTTCAAATTTCACACAGTTTTGATCACTAATCATAATAATGATTATGAAAAAATTTAATCATATTTAACACTTATGAAAAAATTTAATCATATTTAACACACTAATTAATCTAATCTGTGACAACCAATTTATCCATCTAATTCCATCTCTAATTTGAACTATTATTCCACTTTTCAAGGGCACTCTCCCTGAATTGCATCTGAGTTTCTCGTTGCATGTTATGATTGTATTATTCCACTTTTTCAACTTTTCATGGACACTCTCCCTCAATTGCATCCAAGTTTCTCGTTGCATGTGTTTTCGTTTTCTGTGCTCTAGCAACTTGAATGTGCCCCACTGTCAGACAAGTGGTTGGCTACGTGACACTATGAACGCTGACATGGCATGATATTGCATTTTCCAAAACTGATCCAGTCAAACTATCTTATCATCTACGCTACTGCGCAAGATGGTCCCCCGTTTCCCCACATTCGATTGGTATCTATCTACGTGCGAACAATCACCATGCATGCGTACGCGTATGATGAATCGCAGTCGCAGAAACGTCGCTATCAAGCATGGAATAGAAATCCCGTCAGAGCGGGGCCCTCCACGTGGCTCTGACCTCGGGGAAAATCTTCCAGACGGCGCCGGATTCGCATCCAACGGCGGGTAGGGCACTCCTCGAACACCGACAAGGCGCCGACCACCGTTGGATGTGCAGAGGGACCACCGTATGTACCCTTCCGCCTAATCCTTAAATACCCTAACCGTGCAAGGAGTCGTATGCTGTCGACGTCCACAACGCCGACCAAAATCCATCATTGTCTGTAATGAATCTCTGTATACTGTCAACAATAGTAAGAGTGATGTCGTGCTTACGGCACTACAATCTTCATCGGTTTCCAACGACGATTCCTGTGGTCTCTCAGCCCGCTTAGATACCAGAGCCACAGAGGCTTTTTCAAACAAAATAGAAAAGAGTTATTTTATTCTAAAAAAAACCTAAAAGTAGAATGTTTAGGTGAGTAATATCCAGTTTGCTACGTAGCATTAAGTGGATTATAGATTCGACGATTTATAATCCACCTACTACAACATTCAAAACCGTATAACAGATTAGATATTAACAACCTAATGTTTAGACATCATTAATAATAACTGTTACATATGATTTTATATATATACTTTAGTGAAAAATGCAATTTAATAGTCAAATTACTGACTATTTGAATCAGTTGTAAATGGTTTTATTACTTTGCATATATATATATATATATATATATATATATATATATAATTTTATATATAATTTAATGGTAGATTTGATTCCAAATTTCAAGCTGATCCCAATATAAATAGCTTCTGTAAACCATCACTGATAGTCTCAATCTTTGGCTTATACATTGAATGGTTTTCTCCAAATCTGCAATCTGCATCAGAGAAAAATCAGCAGTTTAAACCTTGGGCTTTGACTATTCACTTTAGTTTACCTAAATTTCATGAAAGAGAAGAGAATTATAAAAATAGTAATTTTTAATTGATCAACATTAAACACCATACAGTAAATCAATTGTCTACTTTATAATAATAATAATAATAATCTATTTTTAAGGTCACGGCCAAGCCAGCACATCAAATTGGTGTATGAGACCCCTTTGTTTGTAGGAGAAGAGACCCCACTCAACCCAGTGATTTGACTGGTAAAGTCTACTAAAGTATACATACCATATAATGAATAATGTATATGGAATAAACAAGACACACCAAACAATGAACAAATGATTAACATACTGCATGATGTTTAATATTAACCATTAAATATGGAACATAAACTTAACATAGTAAACGATATCAAAATAGTTACTCATTCTTCTCTTAAAAAAAAGATAGATATTGATATGATATGTTTATTCTTTGCCTGCAATATTGTAATGCATGAATAGTGAAAAATTTCCACTTTCAATTAATTGCAGGTTAAATATCAGCAGATTATCTTCCAATCTGTAAACACTTGCTCCAATGGTACGACTCTTACCCAACCATCACTCAACTATAACCCAACTTTTTCTGTCTGAAACGTACACGGTAAGAAATAATTAGCATGAACTCTTTGGCGAAATTGTATTATAACAATAAAGTCGAAGCCATGTGTTCCATGTTCACCAGCAATAATGGAGACATTCTTTCGAATCCTGATCTGGGAAGTGGGAAGATGATACGGATTATTCCACGCCACCCAGTGGTGAATATAATCCTGTGCTGGTTAATCATCCATACCATTTAATGGTGGTCGGTTATTGAAAAGATCTAGTTTAAACTTTTTATGTTTTTATGTTTTTTTTTTTTTTTTTTTTTAAGTATTTTGCCAGATGAGTTTTACTCAAAATCAGATTAGAATTTAAAAAATTGTAGATTTTAGTGGTTGAAATTATATATTGTAAGTGAGTAAGATTTTTGAGGGCTCTGAATCTATTAAGCATTCAAAAAAGCAATTTAAGCAGTGTAAAATTGTGATTTGGCCAACAATTGTGTGGGTCGATTTTGGTGATAATTGCCTCAAAATGTAAAAAAATTAAAATATTTAGACTCTAAAAATAGTCAATTTTTTATTTTTATTTGTAAAAGCTCAAATTCAATGGTAGATGGTAGTTGATGGTGGTGGTTAAGTCTATGGGATTAAATTTGGTTTATTATACCTTATGAAAAATAAAAAATTACTTAGTTTGCTTTAGAAGTTTAATATGTAGTCCAAAAATTACCTAGTTTGCTTTATAAGTGTTAATATATCATTATGGTTTTGATGAGTTAAAAGGTTAGGTAGTTAGTATTGTAACAAATATTTGAAATTGTGATTTAATGTAAGTGTACTTAGAACATTATAAGAGAAAGTGTTTTTCAACTTCATCTCTCTTAGTGTCACATCAATGACAAATACTTTTGACCAACAACTTTTTAGGAGTTCTCCAATGCCATATTTCACTATGGAGCATGTAAGAGTTTGTTTAATACACAAAAATACTTTTAATAGTGATCTTTTCCTTGATTCCCCAATGATTTATCCAAGACTTGGCATCGTTATCCCAACCCTACTTGAGTGGTAGATGGTTTGAAGAAATCTTAGGAAGCCTCTTGTCTTCCATGTTGTTTATCTTGTACTTGTACATTAGATACCTAGTCATAGTCGTGCTCTCAATGGGGGAAATACTTGTTTCTATGGGAATGATAGGATAGCCTGGTGTATTGCCATTAATTTTGAGATTATAAGTTATCAAACTTTTTTGTATTTACTCTATCTTTCCCCACCATTCTATAGAGATGTTGTAGCCCCAAAACTTCACAACCATATAAGATAACAACAGTGACAAGAGTCTCAAAAAAGAGTTTCTTCTTATCCCATAGCGAAAGGTTTGCTAATTTTTCCACCCTTCATTTATCCTTTTCTCAATGTTATAATTTGAGTTAAGCTTGTAATGAAGATCAATTATAAGATATTTGCATAAAGTCACTTCCTACAAGCTGTTGTTGCCATATACGAAATTAGGGTAAGTGATCATTTTGAAATTAATTATCATAAACTTCTTTTTGTCAGTGTTAGTAGTCATATCCATACTAGAGTAGAAATCCTTGAGAATTTTTAGTTGTTTTTCAAGATCACAGGGACTCCTCACCATAAGAACAATATCATTAGTGTAAAGAAGAAGGATGATGACTATACCAACTAAAGTGATACAGGAGCATCGAATTCATCCTGGAGATGACACGGTGAAGGTGATTTTGGAACGTTACAAAACTGCTATGGAAATGATTGGTTGTTGTATGTAATGTTCCCGGGCCAATTTGTTTTGCTCAAAACACTAACTGTTTACTGTTGTTATGTTATTCATGTGTTTGTAGGTGTATCTGTAAGATGTGCATGGATTATTCAATGTTAATAGACCAATAGATATGAAGCATACAATCATAAACAATACAAGAGATATAAGAACACCACTAGAGAATCAAAATGTCAGATCTGACCTTTATTTAGATAGTAAGAAGTCCCTGTATATAAGAGAACTGTAGATCTGGGAGAAATCCCCAATAATAACAAAATGGGCTTCTAGCCAATACAATAAGAACAATACAAGATGAATGCCTCCCAAAGGTTGTAAGAGAAGAGACCCAAGCCTCCAAATGCCACCAACAAGTAGATCTGACTAAAGATAGAAGAACCTGATCAATACATTGTCAAACCTCCTCAACTGGATGAGTTTCACCCTTCTCTGGACATTACCAAACCCTCAAGTTTCAACCTACCCTCTCCTAACCTCCAAATCCTCCAAAACTCGCTCAGAATGTAGATCGGGTTGCTAGAAACCCCTAGAATCAATCTCAAGCTGATCTGAGCAATGCTCCTCCTTCAAATAGCCAATCCCTAAATTGGATTGCGCCCTCCCTGGTTTGATAAAGTCAAGAGGGTACCTTTTCCCCCCTAGGAACCTCCAAATGCTATCAAACTTCGTCAGATCATAGATCGGGCCACTGCTACCATGATACTGAATTCTCAAACAAATCTATGAATATTTGAACCTCCAAACACTGAAAATACCTTTCTACAGAACGTCCTCTTCCTCTTCAATGTGTGTCAAGCTCACATAAATAAACTGCAAGGATAAACTCCTCTAGGATAGACTAGGAATGATGCCAAGGAACCTTTGAAGAGAATCTAGGTGTTATATTTTCCAAATGCCTCCTGCTTCCTCCAAATCGAACTAAAACCTCCAAGATGGTGCACCCCCTAGCTGGAAACCCCCCTGGGTTGCGCCCTAACCTGGTGAATGCCTGTAGAACCAACTTGAAACAATGTAGAATGGTGTGGGAGGATTAGTTCACCTCTGAGACTAAGCCTGGATCAAGGAAGGTGGGATCTTTCACCACCGAGTTGATCTCTAGGGTTTTAGACTCAAAACCCTTAAAATTGATTGTGCTCAAGAGATCCAATGAAAAAATGATAATAATCTAGAATTAATAAGGAGTGCCCCATGCCTTTTCCTTTGTAGCTCCAATCTATTCCTCCATTGAGTTATTTTTACCCTTAGGGTTAGCTCTTAACCTAACTCATCCTTTCTATTTCTTCGTTGAGTTACCCTTTTTCCACAAAGTCAACTTATCTTTAGAATATTACGATTTCTTATTGACTTTGTCCCCATTATACCTGAGACTATAGTCTAGTGGGGAAAGCTAGACCACTGAGTCTCTCCAACCCTCTTCATCAAGAGGTGGGGGACATTACAGTCTCCCCTGCTAGAAATTGCTTACCCATAAGCAATTATGAACCTGTCTCCTGGATCAACTGCTCTCCTTCCCATGTAGCATCCTCCATAGGTAGGTTCTTCCACTTAACCAAATATTCTCTGATACTTCTTTTTCTTAGCTTCCTCTCCTTGACTTTCAGTATCTCCTCTGGTATCAGTATCAACTTTCCTTCTTCATCCATGGGTGGCAATTCCTCGATAGGAGTGATGTGCTTGCTAATGGCCCTCTTCAAACACGAAACATGAAATACATTATGTATTTTTCTGCCATGGGGTAGATCCATCTCATAATCTACGACCCCTACCCTTCTACTGAATCTGTATGGACCAAAGAAACGGGGCTGGATTTTTTCTGCACCACTTCTTTTGATTAATGCACGTCGGTATAGTTGGAGCCTCAAATAAACAAAGTCTCCGACCTCAAAGGTGCGCTCAACTCTGTGCTTGTCTGCCTATACCTTTTGTTGATTCTATGCCCTCTGGAGCTGATCCTTTAATTCCTTGAGGATGTCATGACTCTGTTGAATCCAGTCTTGAACCATGGGAGCCCTACTATCACCGAAAATAATCTCTACAAAGGAGAGAGGGCCATAATTGTATAAGGCTCTGAATGGAGGCATACCAATGGACATATGGTCGGTAGTGTTGTAACAATATTCCCCCAAGTGAATCCATTTGACCCATGCCTTATGTTGTCCTGCCACATAGCTTATGAGGTATCCTTCAACCCATTTGTTGACTATCTCTGTCTGACCATCCATCTGTGGATGATAGCTGGTACTAGGTGTCAAGGCCATACCTACTAGTCTGAAGAGCTCCTGCCAAAAAGTGCTCATGAACCTGTTATCGCAGTTGCTCACTATGGTTTTGGGCAACCCATGCAATCTCAAAACATCCCTGAAGAATAGGTATGTGTTAAGTACCTATACCAGATCTGCAAATATACTTCAATAAGACCAAGAATAAACCATAAACCATTCACCATAACATGAACAAAAGATGTAGACAAAACCCTTGAGGTAGGGAAACACCATACAATATATCCTATTATGGAATAGATCCTCTCCTGTTCACTTGCCTCTTCGAGGGGTCATCCTCCTAATGAGCTACAACTCACAATACAATAATTCTCTTCATGTCCCATTACATTGCTTGAACCCCTTTATATAGTGCTACCATCACCTAACAACATTCTAGAGGAGGAATCTTCTAGAAATATAATCTTCTAATAAGTCCTCTTACATTTATTATATCTAACTACCCATTTATTATATCTAACTACCATAGTGGGCCTTATTTAATAATATAGTGGACCTAGTCCACCTTACATTGAATTACCTCCACTATTATCATTATGGGCCCTATGGGCCCCCCCACTACCTCTATATCTACCTAACATTCCATCCCCCTTATGAAAGCATTGTCCTCAACATTTGATGTCCAACCATATACCAGGGTCCCATGGATAAGTGTGTACCATAGTGCTGAAGTAGACTAGAGAACCAGGGTCCCATGGATAAGTGTGAACGATAGTGATGAAGTAGACTAGAGAACCAGGGTCCCATTGAGAAATCAAAGCCACCATGTTGAAGTAGTCCAACTTCCATTGTAAACCAGGATCCCATGCCCAATTGCTCATGTGAACTCCACATGGAAGATATCGACACCTAATAACCAACTGAATATGATGCTCCCAATATTGACACCTATCATGAGGATCCAAATAAGAATATCCATCTACATAGTGGGAAAAGGGTCAACTCTGAATCTGGAAGGAGCATGTAGAATATGCAGGTTGGACGCTTGTAATCATAACTATCTCATGATGTGGGACATTGATGTTCTCTACAAAAGGTGGAGTAGAGTCATCAAATAAAATATGGAAGTGGTTGTCATCCCAGAAATGACAACTATCCATATACCAATCATCGCAATCGGCCTCAAAATCATACCAAGCATATATTTCTTGATTATATTCATCCTTGAGGTCTGCCATAAGAAATATCTCTTGCATGTTATCCAATGAATCTTGAATACTACGAAAATTATCATTGAGGCCATCGGTGAGGCCGTCTGTGAGGCCATCTACAAAGTCATCCAATTTGTCATTCAATGTGTCAAACAATTGGGCTTTGAATGTTTCAATAATCTGTATAATTTCTTTGAGGGTTTGAGAAGAAATAGCCATATAAGCACCCTATGAAAATTTATGAACTCTGCAGTCCCGCTTCCGTCACAAAAAAACCCAAAAAATAGAACAATAAATTATTGCAAAAAATCGTGACGTTTTCCGGAAAAACCCTGAAAAACTATTGAATTTAAAATGCTCATAACTTCACTTCTCGGACTTTGTTTCGGCTGATTTGTTTTTTGAAATTGGGTGAAATTGTGAGAGAAAATCAAATCTGTAATTTTTTTTGGCAAATTCGGTCTTCAAATTCTACAAAAATAAATAAATAAATAATTGTGTCGTTGTCCGCAGAAAAAACCCTGAAAAATTGTAGAGTTTAAAACTTCAATATCTTGACTTCCCGTACTCCGTTTCGGATGATTTGTTTTTTCAACTTGGGTTTTTTTATGAGAGGAACTCAAATATACAACCTGTTTCTGCAAAATTTTCACATAAATATACCAAAAGTTTCTGGAATGTCGCGACCCTCTTTTTTCTTCTCAAAATAAAAAATCTGCAAAAATAAGAAATATTTTCCCACAATGTCTGCCAAGGAAAGTGCTCTGATATCAATTGTTAAGTACCTATACCATATCTGTAAATATACTTCAATAAGACCAAGAATAAACCATAAACCATTCACCATAACATGAACACAAGATGTAGACAAAACCCTTGAGGTAGGGAAACACCATACAATGGATCTTATTATGGAAGAGATCCTCTCCTGTTCACTTGCCTCTTTGAGGGAGCATCCTCCTAATGAGGTACAACTCACAATACAATAATTCTCTTCATGTCTCATTACATTACTTGAACCCCTTTATATAGTGTTACCATCACCTAAGAACATTCTAGAGGATGAATCTTCTATAAGTAGAACCTTCTAAGAAGTCCTCTTACATTTATTATATCTAACTACCCGTTTATTATATCTAACTACCACAGTGGAACTTATTTAATAATATATTGGACCTAGTCCACCTTACATTGAATGACCTCCACTTTTATCATTATGGGCCCTCTGGGCCCCCCCACTACCTCTGTAGCTACCTAACAATATGTAACCTATGTTGCACTAAAATCTATGGCAATGACAAAAAAGTGTGCAAACTTCGCCAACCTGTCCACTACTACGAAAATGCATTCCTTGCCCTGTAACTTGGGCAAGCCTGTGATGAAATCTATAGATATGATCACCCACTTCTGCTCTGGAATGGGAAGTGGTTGTAGTAGTCCTGATGGGTGAGTGTGTTCTGGCCTGACAAGTGCTACACTCCTTGATGTGGTTAACCACATCTTCTTTTAGACCCTTCCAAGCAAACCTCTCCCGTACCTGTATGTATGTCTTAACGATCCCTTGGTGCCCTACTACTAGTGAATCATGACATGCCTATAACACCTTGTCCTTGAAATCTGATTCGGGAACCAAGAAAATTCAGCCCTTGTAGTAAATGATGTCATCCATAATCCTGAAATTGTCATCTATCACCTGCCCATCCATTACTTCAAAAGAAAATTTGTTCTTCGAATACTCCACCAAGAGGTGGACCTTCCAATCTACTGAAATATCAGTCATGGCATAAACCGATGGTCTCCTAGACAAAACGTTTGCTACCACATTATTCTTCCCTTTGACAAATTCTATGTCGAAGTCATAGGCCTGTATCTTGCTCACCCACTTATGTTGCCTTTCATTCAAGTCCTTCTAGTCCAGGAAGTACTTGAGGCTGTTGTGATCCGTCCTCACAAAAACAAATTCTCCAACTAAATACTTCATGAACTTAGCCAATGCATGCATGATGGATAGCATTTCTTTGTCATAGATGAGGAGCTTAGGACCTCTCAACTTTCAACTTTCATAGACAATTGGGTGCCTGTTTTGCATAAGTACAGCTCTGATGCCTACCCTCGATGCATCACACTCTACTGTGAAGGGTTGTGTGAAATCTAGAAGTGCCAATATTGGACATGTACTCATTACCTTCTTCATTTTTTCAAGGGTGGTCTGTGCTTCTGGGTTCCATTTGAAGGCGCCTTTCTTGGTCAAATCGGTCAATGAGCCTCAGTTTGAACTCTGTGTAGTATGTAATCTGATTGTGTCCCAATGTGGTTAACCCATGATACCACCAATCATGAGCCTTTCCATCTAAGTACATCATGGAAAATTTGATGGCATCCATCTCTCTCATGGGGTTAAAATGCAAGTAGGTATCCAACTTCTACACCCATGCTTGTGTTGTCACCTTAGCAGATCCATCAAAATATGAGATCTCTATTTTGCCTACCCTGCGCTCCAGTTCATAGTTGGGACTTTGATACAGTTTTGGTTTGCCCCAAAATTTGATCCCGCAATAATGATCTAATGTCTGTCTCCGAAATCATTCACATAGGGCATGATACTCCCTCGCATACTGCTAAAAATTTATCCTCAATCTCATCCTCATAGTTATGTTGTGGTTGAGTATCCAAGAATGTAGGTAGATAGGGTCTAGGAGTGGACCTGTTGTATGTCTTTCCTAGTGGTGCACCTCCTCCATAGCTCTGTCCCTTAGTATGATAATGGGGGTTGTGCTCCTTTTGTTGTCTATTCCCTCCATGAGATCCACTAGCTTCTATGTTGACATAAATTTCTGGACCCTTTCCTCCATGTGTCATCTGCATCAGAAGTTGTGATACCCTTTCATGGATTTCACTGACCTTTCTCAGATATTCTTTCATCTCTACCTATCCCCTACGTACTGTTTCCTGGTTCTCTTGTAGATGATGTACCAGGGTGCCCTATGACACATTTATGTAGTGTTGCAACTCCTTAGCGAATCCTGCTAGAATCTGTGGCTCACTATCATCACTCGATCCTTCCATTTCGACCTCTGCTTCACCTGTTTGTTTCCTGAATCTACCCATGTAAATTCCACTAAACCTCTACATGCACTAACCCCCACTAGCTAGGAGGATCAAAGCTCTGATACAACTGTAATGTTCCTGAGCCAATTTGTTTTTGCTTAGAACACTAATTGTTTACTGTTGTTATGTTATTCATGTGTTTGGAGGTGTATCCGTAAGATGTGCATGGATTATTCGATGTTGATAGACCAATAGATATGAAGCATACAATCATAAACATTACAAGAGATATAAGAACACCAGTAGAGAATCAAAATGTCAGATCTGACCTTTATTTAGATAGTAATAAGTCCTCATATACAAGAGAACTGCAGATCTAGGAGAAATCCCCAATAATAACAAAATGGGCTTCTAGTCGATACAATAAGAAGAACAATACAAGATGAATTCCTCCCAAAGGTTGTAAGAGAATAGATCCAAGCCTCCAAAGGCCACTAGCAAGTAGATCTAACTGAAGATAGAAGAACCTGATCAATACAATGTCAAACCTCCTCAACTGGATGAGTTGTGCTCTGCTCTAGACGCTGCCAAACCCTCAAGTTTCGGCCTACCCTCTCTTGACCTCCAAATCCTCCAAAACTCACTCAGAATGTAGATCGGGTTGCTAGAAACCCCTGGAATCAATCTCAAGTTGATCTGAGCAATGTTGCTCCTCCAAATAACCAATCGCTAAACTGGATTGTGCCCTGCCTAGTTTGATAAAGTCAATATGGTACGTTTTCCCCTTTAGGAACCTCCAAATGCTACCAAACTCCATTAGATCATAGATCGGGCCACTGCTACCATGATACTGAAGTCTCAAACCAATCTATGAAGATTTGAAACTCCAAACACTGAAAATACCTTTATGGAGAACATCCTCTTCCTCTTCAATGCATGCCAAGATCACAGAAATAAACTTCAAGGATAAACTCCTCTAGGATAGACCAGGAATGATGCCAGGGACCCTCCGAAGAGAACCCAGGTGATAGATTTCCCAAATGCCTCCTGCTTCCTCCAGATCGAACTAAAACCTCCAAGATGGTGCGCCCCCTACCTAGAAACCCCCTTGGGTTGCACCCTAACCTGATGAATTCCTATAGAACCAACCTGCAACACTGTAGAATGGTGTGGAAGGATTATTTCACCTCCAGGACCAAGCCTGGATCAAGAAAGGTGGGATATTTCACCACTAAGTTGATCTCTAGGGTTTTATACTCAAAACCCTCAAAACTGATTGTGCTTGAGAGCTCTAATGAAAAAAATATAATAATCCAGAATGAATAAGGAGTGCCCCCTACCTTTTCATTTATAGCTCCAATCTATTCCTCCATTGAGTTAGTTTTACCCTTACTATTAACTCTTAACCTGACTCATCCTTTTTATTTCTTTGTTGAGTTACCCTTTTTCCATAAAGTCAACTTATCTTTAGAATATTACGATTTCTGGTTGACTTTGTCCCCAATATACCTGAGACTATAGTCTAGTGGGGAAAGCTAGACCATTGAGTCTCTCCAACCCTCTTCATCAAGAGGTGGGGGACATTACATTGTAGGATATGAATGGATGTAGAATGTGATAGACTACTGGAAGTGACGACATTTTTGTAGATCATAACGGTGTTGCAGATTATGGTAGTGGAGCAAAAGGGATCACTGTTACAGGATGGAGGAATGGACACATACTGAGAGTAATTTGTTGTTTCAGAGAAATGGTGGATTTTATAGCCTTAATTTCCACCCTACAGGGTCAAAACGGAATCCAAGAGAATATGAAAGCCAAGACACATATATATCTTAGGATTTGTGTCATTTTGAGGGTTGTCGCGGGTCATACATGAGACAAAAAGTGGAGATCTTCACTCGTCATATATAGTGCAACTAGCGATGACCCAAAAAACCTTCTATATTCGCAGGGCTTCAAAGAGATAGGAAAGGGATGAGTAGTTTCTTCATGTCATGATCCTTATAACTCACATCATTCGAGTATCCATTTGTCTCTAGAAGATATAGAATCTCTCCCAAGCCTCTTTCAAGGATCTGTATAAAGAAGACAAATCTTGAGCATGAGGGGGAAGAATCATTTACAAAGTTATGATGTCCAACTATAGAGGAGTTTCTCCATCTAGATTAGTTGAGGTCATGTTTCCTACCTTGGTTGAAGATAAGAGGAGGATCAAGGAGTAAAGGGGAATGCATTCACACCCAAGGTATGATGATTGATGTATTTCTTGCATTTTAATTAATAGATCATTGGTTTTTCCCTAAATATGTTTGTATCTAATTTACAAATGTTTAGATCTGGTCTTGTAATCAATAGATCAAAATAGATCTGGATTGGATTAGTGATTTCTAACACCATGAGAAGAAAGATATTGGTGTTTGTTTGTTACTTGTATGCAAGAAGTAGGTTGCAAGAAATGGAGCTAGAACTCAAGGTATACAACAACCAAGACATACGAGGACAACCTTCAGTAGCAAGGTATGTCATTCTCTCCGCTTTGGGTATAAAAAGGAATTGTTTTTTTCGATCTAGGGAAACCATTAGAAGTCTAACCCCAATGTTTTTCTAGGATCAATAGGCATATCCTAGGGAGATATAACTTATAATACTGGTGATATTTCTCCATAACATAACTGGTGAATCCACTGGGGAAGAATCTTTGATTCTTCTCTAGTTTAGAATCCATTTCCAATTAGCTTTTGTTTTCTATTTGTGATTTAGTTTTTTTCTTCCCTATTTCTCTATAACACCCCTGTTTCCACTAGTCTGTAAATATAATTATTATCATGACCAAAATTATAGACAGGATTGTTATGTGATCATTGAAAGACAATGGACCTTGGATAAATTATGTAATGTAAATATTTGGTTATGAATGCAACAAGGAGATGTTGAGATATTGTTAAAGGGGTTTCCTTCATGGGTTACAATGTCATGAGAGGAATGGTGAAAGAGGGAGATCCTCACTGGTTGAAATGACCCTGCCAAGATAGTACTCTACCAAAAAATAAATAAAAGGAGTGCAGACCATGAACCGTCCTCTTCCTAGAATTTCGATTACCAATCAAGTTGGTTGTTGGGGAGTCCTCTCGGAAATCAATGAGAGGAATGGGCACAGTCCCATCGAGAAGATTATGATAATACCCTGAGGTCCTAGGGAAAGATACATGAAAAGGAGGGACATAGGAAAAAAGAAGGGGTTAGAGACAAACATAGAGACACTCGGTTGGGAAAAATCCTGAGCGTTGGAGAAGGAAAGACAGAGAACTCTCTGGTTCGAGAAGAAAAAACAGAGGACCCTGGTTAATTTTGTTGAAGAATTTCTTCATGAAATCATATCCTGGATCAAGGATGGTTGGTTGTAGTAGTGCATAGTGCATCCTTGCCTATGATTGGGTGGAGAGAGACACACCCTTCAGTAGTTTCCAACAACTCCTAAGTTACATATGAGTAACATGTTTATCCTTCTATATATATATATATATATATATATATATATATATATATATATATATATATATATATATAGTTGAATGGTTAGTATTGTGATTTTAGATATTAATACCTGACTTGTGAGCTTCATTGTGTATTTTTGGAGATGACCTCATGTTTGTATGAAATATATCTTCTTGGATGGTCTGGTTTCCTTGATTACAAACAGTTTCTGTATTTAGTAAATTAGCTGCAAGTTTATGTTCATGACAATATTATGTGATGCATATCTTTATAGTAGCTTGAGTATGTAAATAACTCATATCTCTGTTATTCAATAAGTTGAAGGATGACCCAACATCCCTTCTTATCATAATTGTCATTGTGGATATTGATATATATAAATATATGTGTGTTTGTGCATCTGTGTGTGTCGTCGTGTTTGGATCCTTCAACAAAGGAATACTTGCGGGATAACATGAAAAGAAGGCACCTTGGGCAAGCAATGAAATGCCTTGGACCCAAGAGAGAGCTCTCGAAAACTCATAAGTATTGAAAAGGACTGGAGAAAACCCTCATGAAATTTGGCCAAGTCCTGGACTGGATTGTTAAGCCTAATAAAGACCCTTGTTTTTCCTCAAAGGATATTGACCATCGAATTGTTATGGTGGTTAGATATGGACCTTTTATTGGTGTAGGGGTAAGATTAAATATTGACCATCGATATGGAGAGATAATATATCCTAACCATCCATCGTAGGGTGCCATTCAAAGTAAGTCATGAAGGCGCGCTCTGACAGGGAGACTTCAAAGTGAGATTTGGACTCTCTATCAGAGCAAGGGAAATATTAATGCTCAGTCGTTGTTTTGGTGTGGCGACAAGATCCAGTTGTTGATCGACGCAGAGGCAAGACTGGGGCTAGACCAGATCTCAATTTTCTATATGGAAATATAAAATGATCCTATCCATTCTTCGGAGGGCATTGTTCGAAGTCAGTTGTGGAACCAGAGGAGATGCACTCCAAAGAAAGAATTCTAAGGGAAGATCTAGATCGTTGATTGGAACCCAGGCAAGATCTGATCCTAGCTATTCATCGAAGGATGTTGATTGGATTAAGTTGTAGAATCATAGGAGATTCACTCCGAAGGAGGGACTCTGAGGGATGATCAGGACCTTATATCACCAAAAGGAAGATCATATCTTAGTCGTTAGTTAGAGCTATACTCTTTTGAATTGAGGAGGAACGCACGCTCGACGATGATGGGTCAAATGGAAATAGGTCCACGTGGCATATGGATATTGGTCCACATGTCACATGGTCATTGTGCATCGTGTCAAGAAGAATCATGTTTTTTAGAAAGACCTTGTATTGAATTATGAGTGCCATGTGTCACACCTAGTGGCAGAGCCATGAATCAGGATAGGTGGCATGATCTTACTCTTTAGAGATAAGGGGTATGGGAAGATCCTCGCCATCCATAGGAGTTGACATTTTCAGAGTTGAATCTAGAGCATGACTCCAAAGGGTTTGGAGTATCAAAGGATCTCCAATATGAAATCATGACTGTTGATCCATCGAGATTGAAGGAGATCTAAAATGAGATCTGGACTGTCGATCTGCCAAGATTAGAGGGACTCATCGAATGATCTGGATTGTTGATATTTAGTTGAGGGCCCAAGAGGATGACGCGGATGGTGCCACGCATCGAGAACAGAAGGTGCCATATGACATAGTGATTTCTCACCTGTAGGTGAGTTTCTGTGAGAAATATGATTTCCATGTGTCAGGTGGCGATGGTGCCATGTATCATGCATAGATGAAATCACGTGTCAAGAGGATTTGGCACATGTGGGTGAAAATATGAGAAGAGATCATGACCATTCATTGGAGTTTGAAATATTTGCAAGGTTGTGTGCTGACCAAAAATGCCAATGATGATAAGGGCATCGACGATGCGATGAGAGTCATTTATTTGTGGTAGGTTGGAGGTAATCTCTACCATATATTTACAAAGAAATATTTTTTTATCATAGAATGGGTGATGACATCATGAGTGACGTGGCTTGTGAAATTGGTAGTCCATGTGTCCAATGTGGTGACATGTGTCACATAGGGATTGGCCAATGGGATGTATATGGGTCCCATTGGGCAAAGAGATTCTTTGGATCTTAGTTTTCAATTGCTATCATTGGATCTATCGAGGTTCATCCTTGAGAAATATGGTCCATAGATCCCCAATGTATCATCGTCGGAGGTGAAAGGTGGGTGATTCGAGAGGAATCCCGCACACTGATGACACATGCATCAAGGACATGACGAGAACCATCGACCTGTCATTGCGCGAGAGGAATCTATGCCATTGATATTCCATGAGACTTGTTCAAAATAGAAGAATGATGATGTCATAAATGATGTGACATGCCAGCAATGCAGCCAGAGTGTCCCTAAGATGACAATTATCAATTGTTGGTTGGTTGACGAGGGTCTAGAGAGGAAAGATGATGATATCTGTTGATCTCATTGGAGAGGTGACAAGGATATCTGGACCGTTGGATCCATATGCATCATATTCAGAATGTGGGAGGTTGGTAAGGTCATGTTTGACTGAGAAATGATGATGGAGATAGAATAATCATCGACGACAATGGTATTCAGAACTAACATTGACCATCGATCGACGAAAGGAAGAGGTGAAACCTCCACCGTAGATATTGTGGGTAACTTCCATGTACCATGAAGACCCTTGAGAGTTGGGCATTAACCTCCATGCTAGTTGATATCGTCGATGTTCTCTGAACCTTATAGGTCAAGAGATGAGAGTTGTAGGATTTGGGGAAGGTGCTCTTTGGTGTATCATCGTTGGAGTTTTGTTAGTGGGAGTGAACCATGGGATAAGAAATCCCAATGATGATTAAGGTGGGCCAAGGGATTGGGCCCATGGAATGAACATATAGGTGGAAGCTATCACATTGTCTAGCATGAATAATAAACATCCACGTGGAAATGAGTTGGTCGTTGGCCAACAAAAACCCAGAAAACTTTGAGAATCCATAACTTTCAATCCAGAGCTCAGTTTTGAGAAAAATTATAGTCATTGGAAATCTCTTGATGATAAGAAGATGATGGTGTGATAGAAAATGGAATTTTGAGATGCTTAAGGGAACAAAATTTTAATACCCCATTCCTTTAAAAGCTACTTAGGGGTTTGGGTGTGTTACATAGTGGTATTAGAGTAGGAAACAACACTTGGTCTGCTTGGGATCATGAAAGAGTCAGATAGACCTCCTTAGATAAATTTAAGGGGGAGGGAACCCTAACCTACCCCATTCATAAGAGTCTATTAAACCTTACTACTGAATAAAGGATTGTGACTTTCTGTTGTTCTTACATGTTTTAAATATGAACTAAATGATGTTGTTATATGCTAAATAATAAAGACGATTTCATATCATAGAATTTTATTTTTATGTTGTACATGATTTAATGGATGAGTAACTAACATAAAAAAATTATTATCAATTCTTACAGTCAATGGATTTTCCTGGAAAACTATAAGAGAAAAGGATGGTGACATAACTTGAGATGGGAGAAGGCTCCCATAATAGAGAAGAAGAGTCTGATGAAAGGATAGTGGTAGAAACCACTCCAAATCTAGATGAGATTGTGATATGTATCATGGTAGAGATACAAATCTTTAAGTTCGATAATGAGAGGCTTATTAAAGAGACAATTGTAGCATGTGCCAACAGCTAGTAATGTGGACAAACATCAGCCTGAGAAAATCCAGAGTCCACTTGAGATAGAAAGGAATGGTCCTAAAAGTCGAAAGAAAGAAAGAAAGAACCATTGAAATGTTGGGGATGTGGATAAGAACATCTTCTAAGGGACTAACCACACAGGAAGCCAAATAGTAGGAGAGTCTACAACGTCCAGGAGGCTACCATGATTGGTGATGTGGCTAGAAGTATGCCACAAATTCATGCAGACTTAGATAATAGACAAGCATACCACAAAGCCTCAGTGATGGAAATGCAAGGTATGATTACCAACCATCTTGTTTATATTCTAATTGACCCTAGTTTTAATTTGAATTATGTTTCCCCTCAAACTATTGAGAAATGTAATTTACAACAAGTGAAACATGTTAAACCATGGCTGGTACAACTGGCCACTGGAACAAAGAGGAGGGTAACAGAGGTCTTACCAGCATGCCAATTCATTATGAATGGATTTTATAATCAAGCAACCATGAACATAATCCGCTTAGGATCTTGTGACATGTTGATTGGCATGGACTAGTTGGATGCCCATAAAGCCAAGTTGGACCATTACAATAAAAAAATAGAGTGTGAAGATGAGGAAGGGAATAGAAGGACCCTACAAGGAATTCAAAATCATGTCTCAGTGAGACAAGTATCGGCCCTTCAAGTGAAGAAGTATTGTAGAAAAGGATGCCCTTTGTATACAATACAAGTACTGAATTCAGTTGAGGAAAATAAACCAAGCTTAGAGGACCACCCTATATTGAGAAAGTTCAAATATGTGTTTCATGAGGAGGTGCTTGGATTACCTCTGAAAATAAATCTTTTTTTTTCAATCGATCTCATGCATGGAGCAGTGCCAGCATTGAGAGTGCCTTACAGGATGAGCACACTAGAGTTGGTGGAATTGAAAAAGCAGTTGAAATAAATGTTGGACAAGGGTTACATTAGGCTGAGTGTGTCTCCATGGGGAACATCGACCTTGTTTTTAAAGAAGAAAGATGGTACCTTGAGACTATGCATCGATTATAGGCAATTGAACAAGATGACCATCAAGAAAAAATACCCTTTTCCTAGAATAGATGTTCTCTTTGATCAATTCAGAGGGGCTACAATTTAATCAAAGATAGATTTGAGGTATGGATATCACCAAGTTAGGATTAAATATGAGGACATCCACAAGAAAACCTTTAGGGTAAGGTGTGGGCACTAAGATTTTGTTGTGGTTCAATTTGGGCTTACAAATGCACCAACTACATTCATGTGTTTGATGAATAGTGTACTTGACAAGTATTTAGAAAAGTGGTTCCTGTAGTGACCATATTTTTTATGTCATATTCTGATACCATTATGTAACATCCCTAGCCACCCAAGTCAGGACATGCTACTCCAGATAATGCTCTGATACCATTATGTAACATCCTCAGCCACCCAAGTCGGGCCATGCTACTCCAGATAACGATATGATGCCATTCTGTAACATCCTCGACCCTCGGTAGGCCGAAAACACGCTACCTCATACACACTCGGTCTCAAGATCTATTATAGG
This sequence comes from Picea engelmannii, assembly GCA_009831015.1. Taxonomy (NCBI): domain Eukaryota; kingdom Viridiplantae; phylum Streptophyta; class Pinopsida; order Pinales; family Pinaceae; genus Picea; species Picea engelmannii. The sequence continues at coordinate 78,519 of ML799504.1, read as the reverse complement.
TAATTAAAATTTTCCATGCCCAGACATAGACCTACTGGGCAATGGAAGATGGGGCTCTTCATGGAATAAATCACATATAAACTTAACAACAATAAATAAAGATAACATGAAAACATACACGCAATGAAAAACATGATATTATTACAAGAATCACATACATGAACTAAAATACATCATTTAACCATTAAGCACATAAAATATGCTTATCTCTTAATTGAAGTACACCAACTACATGATGACCTTACACTAACCTCCCATCCTTAGACCATGCTTCTCATCACTCTCAACAGTGGGTCACCCCTGAGTTGGGACTAAAATCCAAGGGAAAGGGATTCCTAGGCTAGGCAGGGACAACAAGAAGTTGCACAGTACAACAGGAAGGATTTCCTCCAAGGAGCCACTTATGCCCACATCTCACAGAATCTCATTCCCCACATGTCTGTCCCACCCTAGGAGTGTGTTGAGGAAAATATATGAAATTATATTACTCAAGCATTTTTTAATCTTTCTTGGCTAAGGAAAGATAGTCGGGAATGTTACCCTATGTTTATAGCCTCAAAAAAAATGTTTCCCAATCCACAAGTATTAATTACACGGGCTTAGGATGATTTTTTGAATAAAATATTGTTGCAAAATATAACATTTTTATACAATTCTATGAATATATCAGATTGGAAAAGAAAATGTGGAGATCAAAAGAAAAAAATACAAAGTCACATATGAACACAGATGAGACAAAATAGCAATTTCTTTATTTCATTCCAAGAAATAAAAAGAATATTTCTCTTTACAAAATCATCGTGGGGGGCATGGACCAAGGTCAAACTTAGATATCCTTGATGAAAACCATACAAAAGGACTCTGACAAGAAGTAAAAACTGAACTTTAAAATATGGATCAGCTTGCCACATACTGCTTCCCACTTGACTCTGCACAATATCCTTTATCAGTCATGAAATTTAATTCATAAATAGAAAAGTCTACACAGACTATCAAAGATAGATCAACACCTCTGAAAAAAAGCATTTGAATGATATGATTCATCTTTGAAATTTGTTTTCTACAATAGGACCATGCTATCATAAAAGAGAATTAGGCCTTTAATGAATTGAAGAATGAATGAAAAATGAACTATCTCAATAAAACTTAAGAACAAACCTTAGTATGCTTTCTCCTTCTATTCTCCCCTTGTTCTTCCTTCTCATTTGGCTTTTATGCATTCCAAATTAGTTGAATTAGTTCAATTACCTCATTTAGTCAAGTTAACTAAAACTCAACTTAAATTTTAGTTAAGGGGAATAATTAATAATAATAAAAATAAAGGGTCTTTTATTAAATAATAACTAGTAGGTGGGACCCCTTGTGACTCCCTTTAATTTCTTAACAAAAATAAACATAAATTACAATCAATCAAACACATCCCTCCTTGTGGCTCCCATAATCATTTCCATGATTTGAAATTTAAATAACAATAATATTTCAAATTATATCAAAACATGTAAATATCCACAATATCCAAAAATAATTTGTTGTCCAAAATATTTCAGCAGTCCATTGTCCTCAATAAATCAATAATAAAACATAATAAAAAACCGTATTTTCCACTTTGAGAGGTAATTTTTCCTTTGTTGCTTCTATCCCCTTTTGACTTCCCTAAATTATCCCTAGGCTGTGTAGAAACTTGAGGCTTGATCTCACTGATGACATGGGAACAATCATCTCTCAATTGCATGCAAGATGATACCGACTTGGTTGAATCACTTAAAGGAGAGGAGGGGGTAGAAAATTTTTTTCCTCTATCATGCATATGGTGGGATTTGGTTTTGAGTCTTTTACTTGCGTGGGAGGACTGTACAGGTGAGTGTGTAGAGGAAATTTGAACATTTGGGTTAAGAGGTGGAGGAGGAGGAGGTAAGGACAAATTTGGCTAGCCACGATGGTGGGAGACTGCTGGGTGAACAATCTCCTACCATCCATCGTTCTCGGGAACTTCAGGTTGCAAAGAAACATGAGGGGGCATCGAGATACCAGGGATATGCCAGGGATAGAAGGGAGGCCTCTCTAACCTTGGCTGGACTAGACCTTGTCCAATCCAATTGAAAAATCCATCTTGAAAGAGTTAGTTTAACTCTTGAGGATCTGCATTGAAATGTTTTGAGAATCTGGGCCTTCTAGGCCCTCTGTTCCATTTTCCTCTGCCCCTATTATTCGTCCATGACTTCCTCTATTGAAAAATCTCATCTTGTATGCAAAAATGATTAGCAAATAGCTTCTTAAACACACCATACATGACATTATCTTAATATGAAACAAAGTTTGGCTCAACAATCACATCGGACCCATGCAATCCAATCCATAAAATTCATTTAACAATTGTCAATGAGCAGGGGGTGAAGTAGGGTTCAGGGGTATCTGAGGGGATTATATTGAGCAAAAAAGTGATATCATGACCTGGAGTAAGAACACGATTACTACTCTACAATTCATTAAACAATCAATTGTGCAACAAAACCAAAACATATCAGCTGTCATCTATCTCTGTGTTATTTTTTATTGTTGTCATACATAATTTTAATTTAATTTTAGTGAACAGGGCATGCAAAATGAATTTGGGATCGTGAGGGGATTTATAATGAGAAAAAAAGTGAGAAAATGAGAGGGAATTAGATGGATATTGTTCATAAAATAAATTAACTCAATCAACTATCATAAATTTGTTCAAATTTTAATCCAAAAAGCATCCACTTCAAGACCAAAACATTCATTGTTTCTCAATTGCATCAAATTGATTGTTGTCTCAATAACAATTTAATTTCCCAAAAATATTCAATTTATGACAGTGTGTGCATTATAACATATGAAAACATTTTCAAATCAATAGTACTGCATGCTCTAATGCTAATCCATTTCCTTTTTAAAACAAACGAAATATGCCCAATAATCATGGATCGACAACAACAGTAAACCCCAAAACATAACCATGAGCTTGATCTCTATGTGCATCAATATATATATATATATATATATATATATATATATATATATATATATATATATATAGAGAGAGAGAGAGAGAGAGAGAGAGAGAGAGAGAGAGAGACTTCTTTTTAAAAAAATTGATAGTCTACATGATGATTCTCATACGACGTATGAAGAGAACAAAACTAAATGATACACGAGAATCTCTATTATCTATGCCAGAACATTCATCTTTGGTAATGAAACAATAATACACCCAAGATAAACAATCAACAATCACTATCTTCTAATAATCAATCAGGCCCGATTTAAATATACATAGTTTCCTTTTAAAATCATAGACATACTTCTTTTTAAAGGGAACAAGCCACAAAACTATATTATGTATGAAGAGAAGAGAGAGACATTGACACATAGGCACCTTTTTAAACTTGACAAAACCATGATCGGGCTTGGTGAAACTCATACAGGTGTCTTCTTATCATTAAATGCAATCAAGTTCATGTTGGATTAAACATAGTGATTGAGACTATAAACTAATAGAAGGAAAACTCTCGGAGGTATGTAGCCACGTATTTTCTTTCTTCTTTGTTCAAACAAATTCATCACAGAAAGTGTTGATATTAAGGTAGCTTCGGGAGGTATGAACCTCTATTGTGACCTTTGACAAGATTAAAATGTTCCAGAAGGAAGCAAAGAAATGAAGGAAACCCTAGACAAGATGTCGGCTGACAATATATGATTAATATGAATTAATTAGTACCCAGAAGGAGAAGTTGGCCCAGGAAATCCTGCCAGAATTACTATAAATACAAGGTGTCAGTCTCTCATTATTCACACTTCTCAGAATTGCAGAGAGCAGTTTTTGCGCACTGCAGTCCAACAGTTTTGTGCGCAAGTCCTGGGGAAGGTGTTGCGCCATTTTTTGGGTGAGACTATATGATTAGCTTGGTTACTTCTTACTTGGTGCATTAGCCTCTCTTGGCTATTGGATTTCTACCAGGATTCTTTTCTCTATCAAGGTCAAGGTGCTCGGAGGGTGGCTTCGGCCTATGGTTGGGTGACAAGGGTATTGTCAATGGTAAAACGACCACAATCCTTCATATTCTAATAGGTTATGGGCCCACACCTACTTCATTCAGTCTAAATGCTTGAAGGAAACATAGTTGCTAGGATATTGAGCTCGCTGAGGAACTTCTTCTAGGGTTACTAGCAGAAGCAGCTTCCAAGACACTGTCGCTAGGGTTACTAGCAGGAGCAGTTGCAGAAACCATAAATATCAGATCCGACACCTTGTGATGGAGCATCTCGCTCAAAGAGAATATATTCATATGCGCCCTAACTCAGCATGCCTTTTGGCTCTCTCAGAAGATAGAAATGACAAAGTTGAAGTTTTGGATCAAGGCATGACCAGTTACTAGTCAACCGAAGACATGAGTAAAACAATCAGTCTTCTACACTACTCAACACTCACTGGAACGATTGAAGATGACATGTGGATAATCGATAGCAGAGATTCTAGGCACATAATGGGAGATCAAGCCAGACTCTCAAATCTAAATGAGAAGAAGACCTCGTATAAGGTAGAGCTTGGAGACAAAACCACTTACCCCGTGGAAGGATTTGGACAAGCCTCCATCAAAATGAAAACAGGTAACTATGTTCACTTAAGCAATGTTTTATATGTACCTGGTTTAGAAAAGAATCTTGTATCCATATCCTTCCTAGAAGACAAAGGAAACAGAATAGCCTTCATAGATGGAAAAGTATTATCTTGGCATAAAGACTCCAACATAGAGAATGCTAGGGTTATTGGAAGTCATGAAGGAGATCTATATAGACTACTAGAGAAAAATGAAGAAGCTCTTGTACATGATGAAATCAATCCCAATGAGCTTTGGCACAGAAGGTATGCTCACATTAACTATCAAGCATTACCTTTTCTCAAAAGAATGGTTGAAGGAATACCAGAGTTGCAGTCTACACATGAAGGAATCTGCAAAGGATGTGCTCTTGGGAAGAATGTCAAGAAACCATTCCCAAGCAGCAATAACAGATCTAAGGAGATTCTAGATCTGATACACTCAAATGTTTTTGATCTGATGCCAGTAAAATCTCTAGGAGGATCTTCTTACTACATAATCTTCATAGATGACTATTCAAGAAAGACTTGGTTATACCTACTAAAGACAAAATATGAAGTATTTAGAAAGTTTCAAGAATTCAAAGCAGAGATATAAAACCTCATGAATAAGAAGATCAAAACCCTATGAACAGATAATGGTGGAGAATACACATCAAAGGAATTCATTGCATTCTGCAAATCAACAGAGATTAGGAGGGAGCTGACTGTTCCTCATAACCCTCAAAAAAATGGTGTAGTAGAAAGAAAGAACAGATCTATTGAAGAAACCGTAAAAGCCTTACTTAATGATCAAGTTCTATCCATGTTCTTATGGGGAGAAGCAACAATGACAACAATATATGTGAAAAACAGAAGTCCTCATCATATTTTGAAGGACATGACACCAGAAAAAGCCTTCTCAGGTAAGAAACCTAACGTGGAAAACCTAAGAATATTTGGATGTCCGGTTTACTCTCACATTCCCAAGGACAAAAGGAATAAACTAGAACCCTCAGGAAAGAAGGGAACATTCATAGGATACAATGATTCATCCAAGGCTTATAGAATATATATTCTAAAACAACATAAGATCGGAGTCAACAGAGACGTAACATTCAACGAAAAGATGGATTTCAAGAAATCCATAGAAGAAACTATAGAAGAAGAAGAGTACTAAGAACCTATTGAAGAAAGCACAGAAAACCAGAATGATGAAAAGGAACAACCTGACCATCTGATGCAACCATGTGATAACATTGATTCAGATACCTTACCGAAGATCAAGAAATGACCAGCATGGCTTGAAGCTACTTTGCAAGAAGCAGAAGGACTCAAAGCCCCAGATGGGACCTCTAGAAAAGGTAAGAAGCCTAAAATATTCTCAAGTTATGCGGCTTATTGTTAGAATATGAAAGATTGTGCTCGTTTTACCATTGACAATACCCTTGTCACCCAACCATAGCTGAAGCCACCCTTCGGGCACCTTGACCTTGACAGAGAAGAATATTGGTAGAAATCAATAGCCAAGCAAGGCTAATGCACTAAGAAAGAATAGAAACCAAAGCTGATCATATAGTCCCACCCAGAAACTAGTGCAACACCTTCCCCAGAAACTTACGCACAAAACTGCCAACTGCAGTGCGCACAACTAGCTCTCTACAATTATGAGAATGTGTCAAATGAGAGACTAGCGCCCTGTATTTATAGTGGTTCTAGCAGACTTACTGGGGCCGACTTCTCCTTCTGGGTACTAATTAATTCATATTAATTATATTTTTGCAGCCGACATCTCTTCTAGGGTTTCCTTTACTTCTTTTCTTCCTTCCGAAATATTATAATCTCATCATAGGTCACAATAGAGGTTCATACCTCCTGAAGCTACCATAATATTAACACTTATATGACGAAACTTCTAGATGAACCTACCACATTTGAAGAAGCAGTTTAAAAGGGACAATGGAAAGAATCTATGACGGAAGAACATCAATCCATTATCAAGAATGAAGTATGGGAAATCGTACCGAGACCTAAAGAGAAATCAGTGGTAACTTCAAAATGGGTATATAAGATAAAACATACAGCAGACGGAAGCGTGGATAAATACAAGGCAAGATTCGTAGCTAAAGGGTTCTCCCAGAAGGAGGGAGAATATTATGATGAAACCTTTGCTCCGATGGCTAGATATACTTCCATCATAGCTATTATATCTCTTGTTGCTTCCATGGGATGGAAATTACATCAAATGGATGTAAAGACAACTTTCCTCAATGGAGAAATTGAAGAAGAAGTATATATTGAACAACCCCAAGGATTTGAGGTACATTCTAGAGACACTCATGTTTTCAAATTAAATAAATCCCTATATGGACTCAAGCAAGCTCCAAGAGCTTGGTATGCCAGAATGGACAACTACTTAACAAGACTTGGTTTCTCCAAGAGTCATGCAGATCCAAACCTCTATTACAAATTCATGGACAATGCACCTATAATTCTACTACTATATGTTGAAGATCTATTCATAACAGGTGAAGAGTCTCTTATCATCTAGTGAAAGAAGGAACTAGCTTCTGAATTTGATATGAAAGATCTAGGTCTCATGCATTACTACTTGGGACTAGAAGTATGGCAGAAGCGTGGTGAAGTATTCCTTGGACAAGGAAAGTATGCAATAAATATCCTTCAGAAGTTTGGAATGATGGATTGTAAGTCCATGGACACTCCAATGAATACGGATATAAAAAAATTAAAGGATCCAGATTCTGATCCAGTAGATCCATCTCTATATCGACAACTAATTGGGTCATTGATGTATTTGGTAAATACTCAACCAGACATTTGTTTTTCCATGAATACACTAAGCCAGTTCTAGGTGGAACCAAGACATGAGCATTGGATAGTTGAAAAACATGTCCTAATAAATATTCGTGGGACAATAAACTATGGCTTGAGATATACTGCATCCAACGATATACAACTTCATGGATTCACAGACTCAGATTGGGCAGGAAGTGCAGAAGATAGAAAGAGCACTTCAGGAATGTGTTTTAGCTTGGTATCCTCTATGATATATTGGGGAAGCAGGAAACAGAAGTCTGTCACACTTAGCACAACAGAAGCAGAGTATATCACAACATGTGAATCATGCACAGAAGCAATATGGATAAGGAAGTTAATCTCCGATTTATTTGATCAAATTCCAGAATCGACCATAATATATTGTGATAATCAGAGTTGTATAATATTATCAAAACATCCTGTGTTTCATGAGAGGTAGAAACACATTGATATCAAATACTATTTCATTCGAGTTAAAGTCCAAGAAGGAGAGGTAAAGCTTGAGTATATCCCCACAGATGAGCAGACAACAAACATCCTTACAAAGCCTCTATCCAGAATAAAGTTTGCATATTTCCGAGAGAAGATGGGGATCGTTGAAATAACTCCCTTAGCTGAAAGGGAAGAAATGACTCTCCAAGTTGGGAGGGAGCACTTAAAATATTATTGAAGACATTTATTTTTGAGATTGAAAATAGTCCAGCTCGGACAGATTATTTCCTGTTCGGAAAGTGGATTGATATTTCCGATGGACAACGATTTCCCATTGTGGTTAACATGGGAAATTGGTTCAGATTGTTGATGTATCATAGACAACGACTTCCCATTGTGGTTAACATGGGGAGTGGTCTAGGGCAGTCTCTCTTCTTGAGGGTTTCTCAAGAAGACTGGCCCGCCTCGCTGGACAATGATTTCTCATTGTGGTTAACATGATGAATGGTCCGTTTTGGAGGTTGATACAGGACAATCTTCTCCTCTTGTGGTTAACAAGGGAAATGGTCCGGATAGTCATTCCTTAGGGTTTATACATTCTCTCCAGGGTGAAATTTGATTAGTGTAGGAGGAATGGCCCAGGGTGGGGAATGGTCCAGGCTCAGCAATCAGGGACAAGCATTCCCAAGGGTTTATACATTCTCTCTAGGGTGCACTTTGATTAGTGTAGGAAGAATGGCCCAGGGTGGGGAATGGTCCAGGTTCAGAAGACATGACAGTTATTCTTCCTTGCTTGAGAAAAATAGTCCAGATATCTCATTGTTCTACTCTGAGGGAAGATATTCTTTCATATCTCACAGACATGAGTGAAATATTGGCCCAGATGATTTAGTTTATCTTTAACAATATTTTATGTGCAGGTTGACATCAGATGATCGTTATGGAGACTGCATGTCTCCAGACAGTAGAATTATGCTACTGTGGTGGATATGTTCCAGTTTGTGACTATACATCATTGATCAAGTACTTGTATTCTACTTGGTGTGGTACTAAACCACTGGAGTGTAGTTATGTACTATCATGGATAAAACACAGTTGTGTTCTATCAATTGATATTGTGCCAGTTGTCATGGAGAATTATTCAGTTGGATAATAATGACGGTGCTCATGATGCTACCAGTTGAATGGTCTGTTGTGATCAAGACCATACCTCCCTAGCTAGGAGGGAGTGTTGATATTAAGGTAGCTTCAGGAGGTATGAACCTCTATTGTGACCTTTGACAATATTAGAATGTTTCAGAAGGAAGCAAAGAAATGAAGGAAACCCTAGACAAGATGTCGATTGAAAATAGATGATTAATATGAATTAATTAGTACCCAGAAGGAGAAGTCGGCCCAGGAAAGCCTACCAGAATTACTATAAATACAGGGTGCTAGTCTCTCATTATTCACACTTCTCAGAATTGTAGAGAGTAGTTTCTGCGCATTACAGTCCAGCAGTTTTGTGTGCAAGTCCTGGGGAAGGTGTTGCGCCAGTTTTTGGGTGAGACTATCTGATCATATTGGCTACTTCTTGCTTGGTGAATTAGCCTCTCTTGGCTATTGGATTGCTACCAGGATTATTTTCTCTTTCAAGGTCAAGGTGCTCGGAGGGTGTCTTCGGCCTATGGTTGGGTGACAAGGGTATTGTCAATGGTAAAATGAGCACAATCCTTCATATTCTAACAGAAATAACACACAGAGATTCGACCAATAAGATGGGTTTATAACTGAGGGATCCCGTGTCTTTCAACTTCCACAATCATTAAACTAATAACCCAAAACTTGAAAAACCCCAAAATGTGCCCAAGGAGGGTAGAGACAAGTGAGAGTCAAAGTCGGGCTCTTTTAAAAAAATAAATGCAGAGAGGAAATGAAAGATTTTTTTTCTTATTTAAAAAAAAAAACAGAGCGAGTGTTAGTGGTCTTCATATCCTCATATCCATTTATCATAGATTAACAATCACATGCCACAATGCAATCTTGAAAATAGAGAGCCATGCTCTTTAAAAAAAACTACAGTCTTTCGTATTAGAACTCCAAGCCTTTGACATAATCATAAGTGAATGCCTGAGTGGAGAGTAAGGCAATACGAGTTAAACAACCCAGACACACATGGATGTCACTAACACTTTGCAGAGAGGAACCAAGGTTAACTTAAACAATGGAGGGTACTCAAAAAACAAAGAGATAATGTATCTTTCCAACACCCGGGAGGTTGATAACTTTTGACAGCAAGAATAATGAGGCTTCGGAACATACAATAATCATTATAGCAGAGACGAGAGGAACGGATGTGGAAAGTCTTTGTGGGAAAAATCTAGGACGCAACTCGTATCAATTTGATACATATACATGAATGCATTAACATTCGGGGCCAACCAAGACTGGACTCTTGGAAATATTTCAATGAAAAGACAGTGAGGAACGAGCCATCAACAATAGCATGAAGTTCATAAAAAAGAAACACACCAACTGTTGATAGTTTCCTTGCAACTGGATAAATATTACAACAACGACTGAGAGGGAAAATGAGTTAACAACCATTGATACATATAATGGTGGTTAAAACCCTCAACCATCAAAATTAGAGCTTCATTGCACCACTTCCACCATTATTCCATAGAGAACCATCATAAAAACCACACTGACTGAACAAATAACCAATGCGCAAACTTAATAATTAATAATACCCATTACTTTGCTTGCAATTATTAGTAGGTGCAGCTACAAACCCTAAAACCTCTTGCCCAACACCTTACGATGGAACACTCTACTCAAGGAGAGGATATTATAGTGTGCCTTATTCCAACACACATATTGTCTCTCTCAGAAGGAAAAAACATCAAGGTTGAGATTTTGGGTCAAAGTCAAAGTTTTACCAGCTATCAGTCAACAGAAATCATGAATGAAAAGACAGATCATCTACACTATTCAAATCTTACAGGAACTCTTGAATATGACATGTGGATAATTGAAAATGGAGCTTCGAGGAATATGATAGGAGACTAGGTCAAACTCTCCAGTCTGAATGAAAAGAAGACATCCTACAAGGTAGAACTTGGAGACAAGAACACTTATCCAGTTAAAGGAATTGGCCAAGCCTCCATCAAATTGAAGTCAGTTAACAATGTTCATTTTAGTAATGTCTTATATGTACCTGGTTTAGAAAAGAATGTTGTATCTATATCTTGCCTAGAAGACAAAGGAAATAAAATAGCCTTTGTAGATGGTGAAGTACTATCTTGGTCTAGAGACTCGAGCATAGAGAATGCTAGAGTTATTGGAACTCGTGAAGGACTATTATACATACTACTAGAACGTAATGATGAAGCTCGTGTACATGATGAAGTCAATCTGAGTGAACTTTGGCATAGAAGGTATACTCATCTTAACTATCAAGCATTACCTTTCCTTAAGAAAATGGTTGAAGGAATACCAGAACTACAATCTACACATGAAGGAATTTGCAGAGGATGTGCACTTGGTAAAAATGTTAAGAAGCCATTCTCAAGTAGCGACAATAGATCTAAAGAAATCCTAGATCTAATAAATGCATATGTTTGTGGTCTGATTCCATTCAAATCTCTAGGAGGTTATCTTTATTATGTAACCTTCATATATTATTACTCAAGAAAGACTTGGTTATATCTCTTGAAGACAAAGGATCAAGTTTTCAACAAGTTTCAAGAATTCAAAGAAGAAATAGAAAACCTCACAAGAAAGAAAATCAAGACTTTGAGAATAGATAATGGAGGAGAATACACATCCAAGGAATTTGTTTCCTTTTGAAAATCAGTAGGGATTAGGAGGGAGCTAACAGTTCCTCATAATCCTCAACAAAATGGTGTATAAGAAAGGAAGAATAGATCCATTGAGGAAATTGTGAAGGCACTAATGAATGATCAAGGTTTATCCATGTATTTATGGGGAGAAGCAGCCATGACAACAATATATGTTCAGAACAGAAGTCCCCACCGCATATCGAAGGATATGACTCTAGAAGAAGCCTTCTCAGGAAATAAACCTAATGTGGAACACTTAAGAATCTTTGGGTGCCCTGTTTACATTCATATCCCAAGGATAAAAGGAAGAAACTAGAACCCTCATGAAACAAGGGCATATTTGTTGGATATAGTGAATCCTCCAAATCCTACAGAATCTATATTCTAGAACAACATAAGATTGAAGTCAGCAAAGACGTAACCTTCAATGAGAATATGGATTTCAATAAATCTATAGAAGAATCCATGGAAGAAGAAGAATATGAAGATCCTAAATAAGAAAGCACATGTCTTCCAGAAAGTCAGAATGTAGAACCAGAACAACTTGATCATTTGATGCAACCATGTGAACCTATTGAATCAGTCATTGTACCCAAAACTAGAAAATGTCCATCTTGGCTTGAAGCTACTCTATAAGAAGAAGAAAGACTCAAATCTCCAAGTGGCACTTTCAGAGAAAGAAAGAAGCCCAAAATATTCTCCATATATGCAACATGTATGAAAAAAATTATAAATGAATAACCCACCACATTTGAAGAAGCAGCTTAGAAGAAACAGTGGAAAGAAGCCATGATATAAGAATACCAGTCTATCATGAAAAATGGTGTGTGGGAAATTGTTCCTAGACCCAAGGAAAAATCAGTGGTAACTTCAAAATGGGTCTATAAGATCAAACATGTAGTAGATAGAAGCGTGGAAAAATACAAGGAAAGGTTCGTAGCTAGAGGGTTCTTCCAAAAGGAGATTATGATGAAACCTTTTCTCATGTTGCTAGATATACTTCTATTAGAGCCATTATGTCTCTTGTTGTTTCCATGGGATGGATTCTACATCAGATGGATGTAAATATATATTTTCTTAGTGGAACAATTGAAGAAGAAGTGTACATTGAACAACCTCGAGGTTTTGAGGTGCAGAGTCTCTCATCACCCAGTGTAAGAAGGAATTACCTTATGAGTTCGATATGAAATATCTTGGTCTCATGCAATATTACTTGGGACTAGAAGTATGGAAAAAGCGTGGTGAAATCTTCCTTGGACAAGGAAAGTATGCAGTGAAGATTCTTCAAAAAATTGGAATGATGGATTGCAAATCCATGGCCACTCCTATGACCACATATATAAGAAAATTAAGAGACTCAGACTCTAATCCAGTAGACCGGTCCCTATATCGGCAATTGAATGGGTCATTGATGTATCTAGTGAATACTCAACTAGATATTTTCTTTGTTATAAACACTTTAAGATAATTCCAGGTGGAACCCAGACATGAGAAATGGATAGTTGTAAAGCATGTTCTAAGATATATTCATGGGACACTAAACTATGGTTTAAGATACACCTCATCCAGTGATATACATCTTCATGGATTCACAGATTCATATTGGGCAGGGAGTGTAGAAGACAGAAGGAGTACTTCAGGGATGTGTTTCAGTTTGGGCTCTACTATAATATCATGGGCTAGTAGGAAACAAAATTTTGTCGCACTCATCACAGAAAAAGAATAATATATCGCAGCATGGGAGGCATGTACCGAATAAGTATGCCTAAGGAAGTTGATTTCTGGATTATTTGATCAGGTACCAGATTCAACCGTAATATACTATGGCAATCAAAGTTGTATGAGGCTATCATAACACTTAGTGTTTCATGATCAGTCGAAACATATTGAGATCAAATATTACTTTATTCGTGATAAAGTCCAGGAAGGAGAAGTGAAACTTCATTATATCTCCACAGATGAGCAAGTAGCAGATATTTTGACAAATCATTTGTATAGGATAAAGTTTGTGTGCTTAAGGGATAAGATGGGGCTTGTGGAGATAACTCCCTTAGATGAAAGGGAAGAGATGGATCCCCAGGTTGGGAGGGATTATTGATTCATGGGCAGTCATTTTCCAGTTTGGAAAATGGTCCAGGTTTGGAAATTTCTTTCCAGGACGGAAAGTGGTTCGATATTTCTGATGGACATACATTTTCCAATTTAGAAAACGATCTAGATCGGACAGTCATTTTCGTAATGAAAATGGTCTGATAGATTTTTGATGTATCATATACATTGATTCCCCTTGTGGCCAGTGTGGGGGAATGGTCTAGGAAAATCATTGTTCTTGGAAGTCACTCTAAGTAGTGGTCAAGTAGAATGGCCTTCCTCATTGGGAAGTCACTCTTTCGAAGTTCACAGTTGTGATAAGTTTCAAAGAATGGTCAATTTTGGAGGTTGGTCCAGGATATTCATTTCCTTTGGAAATGGTCCAGACAGTCATTCCCTAAGGAAAAATCATTCTCTCCAAGTTTCACTGTGATTAGTCCTAGAGGAATGGCCTAGTTAGTTGAATGGTCTAGGTTCAGTAATAAGGGATAGACATTCCCTAGGGAAGACTCATTCTCTCCAGGTTGCACTATGATTAGTGTTGGAGGAATGGCCCAGTTAGTTGAATGGTCCAAGCTAAAAAATCAGGGAGAGTTATTCTTCTATGCTTGGGAAGAATAGTCCAGATATCCCATGGCTAATGTTTTACTTTCTGAGGGAAGATTCTCTTCCATATCTCACAGATGTGAGTGGAAGAATGGCCCAGATGACTTAGTTTGTATCAATATATTGTTTATGAAGATTGATATCAGATGATATGATTGTTGTAGAGACTGTATGTCTCTGGACAATAGTTGTATGTTATTGTGGTGGATTTTATCCACTAATAGTGACAGCGTGTAATGGGTTAGTAGCAGTGTGCTACTGATAGTAGTTGTGTACCACTGAATAGTAGGTGTATACTACTATGAATAGAAAAAAAATTGTTCTATTGGATGGCATTGTTCTGATTTCCATGGAGACTATCTAGTTGGATAGTGATAATGGTACTCATTATTTGATCATGAGATATCTTGTGTGGCTATGATGATGCTACCAGTTGAATAGTTTGTTTGTGCTCAATACCAATTCCTTTAACACCTCCCTAGATAGGAGGGAGTGTTGATATTATGGTAGCTTCGTGAGGTATTAACCTCCACTTGTGACCTTTGAAGAGACTAGAATATTCTGGGAAGCAAAAGAAACCCTAAAGCCTTGGATATTAGTTACCTTAGAAGACAAGTCGTCTTAATAGAATAATTAATATTGAGTTATTATCCCCCAAGAAGAGAAGTCAACGTAGTCAGTTAAGATGGAGCAGTATAAATAGATGGCACTAGAACTCATTTGTCACTCACTCACTCATGACTGCATAAGGACAAGAAGTGTGCATGAGTGAAGGAGAACTGCAACTATTGCAGTAGTGACTTTGTCTTGGGTTATTGGTTTGGACTTTCTACTTGGTCTTTGGTTATCCTTTCTTGGTGCACTATCCTTGGTTGGATATTCGTCTGCTACCGGAATTATTATGTCTATCAAGGTTAAGGTGATCGAGGGTGGCCTTTGTGCATATGGTTGGGTGACAATATTTCTATATTGTCTATGGTGAAACAAGAACACCCATTTTTCTAATGCAACATTCCTCCCATTAATCTGAAGGGGTGTGTGTGAGTTCAAGCATCATTCTGAACTTCTCATTTTTTTCTCTTCCAAGAGCTTTGGTGAAGATGTATGCAATTTGCTCATTTGTGGAAAAATGTATCAAGTGAATAGTCTTGGATTCTACATGATATTGAATCAGGTGATACTTTTTGTTGATGTGCTTAGTTCGATCATGGAATCTGGGATTCTTGGCCAACTTGCTTGCAGAAGTATTGTCTACTAGAAGAGGATTAGAATTCATTTGTTTCTCATGAAAATCTTCAAGTATTGTCCTAAGCCACACAATCTCCTTTGCAGGGATGATTTTAAGGATGGAAGTTTTTATTAAAATGTAGAAACATGGGCTAATCTTACTTGTCCTTAATATCCAAAATATAAAATGTTTGGCGATATTTTTGTAAAAATATTCAAATTTATAAGGATTTTGTATAGTTTATACAATTTTTTGGCGATTTTAAAGGTAAAATAATTTTATTCTATGGAATTTGGGCGAATCGTTTTTAGAAAAAATGGAAATTAGCGAATGTTTTTTTGGGAAAAATCATAAAAAATTAGCCCATTTGCGAAATTTAGCCCCTAAAATCATCTATGATCCTTTGTTGCTTCTATAGCTGCCACATATTATACCTTTGTTGTGGAATCTGCTGGAATTGATTGTTTGCATGATATCCAAGAGACAGATGTTGATCGAAGACTCATGAGATAATTTGAAGTTGATACTCCATTTCCTTATTTTTGTCAAAGTCTGAATCAGAATATTCAATCAAGTTGAAGTCATCCACCTTAGAGTACCTAATTCCAAAATCTTGAGTTCCTTTCAAGTATTTCAGAACTTTGTTTACAGTAGACCAATGTCCTTCACAAGTATTTTTTATGAACTTGGAAAGAATCCCAACAAATTAAATGATTGGTTTGGTGGTAGTAAGATAGATAAGAATTCCCACAATTTTTCTATACTTGGTTGCATCCTCAAATTCATTTCCTTATTTTGATGTGAGTTTCAAATTCTATTCCATTGGAGTAGAAACAGGATTGCACTCATCCATGCCAAACTTGTTCAATAGTTCTTCAATGTACTTCTTCTGGAAAATGAATATGAACCTTGGATTTTGAATCACCTCAATGCCCAAATAGTAGTGAATATGTCTCGAATCTGTCATCTCGAAGCCTTTCTTCAACTCTTTATTTATGGATGCAATGTAGCTTTCATTGTTCCATGTTATTAATGGGTCATCTACATATACTACAAGATATACAATTGTTTCTCCAAATTTCTTGACAAACAAATTTGCATCATCAAGATTGAAATGCTTGAAATTTAATTTCAGAAGATGCTCAATTAACTTTCCATACCATGCTCATGGTGCGTGTTTCAAGCCATATAAGGATTTGATGAGATTTCATACCTTATGTTATTTTCCCTTCACAAAAAATCCTTCTAGTTGAGACATGAACACATTCTATTTCAAGTCTACATTAAAGAAAGTAGTCTTCACATCCATTTGATGAATTTTCCATCCATTCTGTGTTGCCATGGAAAATAGAGTACGGATGGTATCCCATTTTTTTATGGGGGGGGAAACTCTCCTCATAATCAACACCTTTTTTATATGAAAATCCTTTTTCCATTAGCCTTACCTTGTGCTTGTCAAGTGAGCCATCTGATCTATACTTGTTATTGAATACCCACTTGCAGCCGATTGGTTTGGTTCAGAATAGAGGATCCACCAAATTTCAAGTCCCATTCTTGATGAGAGCATCATATTCCTTCTTCATGGATTCTTTCCATTCATCATGAGAAGTGGCTTCTTTAAAGGAATTTGGTTCATGGTTAGTAGATAAATTCAACTCACAATCATATGAAACATCCATGTCATCTACATCATTTGAGTTTGAATTATTTACATTACCTCCATCTTGTCTTGAAGAAATTCTATTTCATGTCTTTCCAATCTCATCAGGATGAACACTTTCAAGTGTTTTAGTGAGCCATTTTGGTGGACCTTTCTAAGATGGTCCTAGTTTCTTAGTTGATTGAGATGGTGTTGAGTTCTCATCAAACCTTAAATTTTCAATATTCTCAATCACATAATCCAATTGAACTTCAAGTTTTGATGAAGTGGCAGGAACTTCTTCATGTGGGGAAAATGGTGCTTCGAAAGGATATTCTAGATATTGACCCAAAATATGGATCCCCCCTTCAAGATGTGGAATCACATCATCAAATCCATGATATGTATTTACATGAGTGAATCTTTCCAAATGATCAATTTGTCTCTCAACAGTTTCGTCTTTATTGGAAGATTCAAGAAAGATTACATGTCTGGAAAGGATGAATTTCTTGTTTTTCTCATTGTAAAGATAATATCCCTTGGTCGTATTCGAGTACCCCAATAAAATTCACTTCTCACTCATTGCATCATGCTTACTTATTTGTTCCTTAGGAATCAAGGCATAGTATGTGGAACCAAAGACCCTAAGATGCCTCATAAAAGAAATATGGTCATACCACATTTCATAAGGAGTCTTGTTTTTTAGAGCATGATATGGACACCAGTTTTTGACATAAATTGCACATAGAACTGCATCAGCCCAAAACATCAATTTAACATTCTTGAAAAACATCATGGAATGAACCATATTTAGTAGTGTCATGTTCATTCATTTAGCTACACCATTTTGTTGAGGATTGATGGAACTATGGTTTGATGTTTGATCCCATGTTGGAGAAGGTAGATTTCAAATTCATTAGATGTATATTCTCTTCCATTATCAATGTGAAGAGAGCCAATACAATACTAATCTTCATTTTGAATCCATATATGAAAAATTTTAAATTTTTCAAAATCTTGTGATTTATATTTCAGCAAGTACACCCAACACATCATGGTGTAATCATCAATGAAATACATGATTATTTTATTTCCATTTGCAGAAGGAACAGGCATGGGGACGCAAAAATCAGAATGAATCAGTTAAAGTTTTCTACATGCTCTAGAAGTAGAATCATGAAATGGTTGTTTTCTATGCTTTCCAAGGATACAAGCATCACATTGTTTAAGTTTACTAGGAATAGTAGGTAGGACATAAACACCACTCTTTATTAATAAACAGAGACTGTCATAATTGATATGACCAAATATAGCATGCCACAAAAGACTAGATGAAATTATACCTTCATTGTGATAGATTTATTTAGTTCTTTTCAATTTACTAGAGCATAACAGCATAAGCAGGATCACTGAAAGATACACAATCACAAGGTACACAAAATTTATCCTGGGAAACCCTCATGTGGGAGAGAACCCAACAAAAACTTCCTTAATATATATTGTCAATACAATGCCAAGATAATAAACCAAACACTAGAGAATATCCAACACTAAGTAATGCACCTCTCTCTCTTCTTCTTCCGACAACTGCAGCTTCCATCAAACTTGAGCACTAGATGAGTGATTTGAGTGAGTGAGAGAATGAGACATCATCCTCTCTTATTTATACTAGATGATAGGCGTTAGGGTTGTGTCTCTTCACCAAGCTAGGTCGACTTCTTTAATTAGTGGCTAAAACCACTTTAATTATCCCTAGGGGTCGAATTCTCAATTAGCATCATTTAATTAGGGTTTGACCAATCCACAAGAGGGAATTTGGTCATACATAAGTCTCGATATGATCAATCCAAAAAATGGGATTGATATATATAACTCATTAATAAGTAGAATATTCTTCACAGTTACAATATTTCAACACTCCCTCTTAACAAGAAGGTTATTCTACATTAAACATCATCGAGAGAGAGAGAGGGAAGCAACATCATCAACATATGGAACACTGACTGGCACATCTATAAATCATTGGAGATTTTTATCATCATCAATAAAATCATCATTCATATCATGGAGTTGGAGTAACATCATCATCATTGCTCACAACATGGAGTTGGAGTAGCATCATCATCACCTCTCACAGCAAGGAGCTGGAGTAGCATCATCATCATCTCTCACAGCATGGAGTTGGAGTAGCATCACCATCAATAGTATGAACCAAAAACATCAACATCAATTAGTATAACATTAATACCATCATCAATCAGTACAAGACTGATACATATTCATCATGAAGTTGAAGTAGCAACATCATCAACCCGAGGTTGAGATGACAACATCATCAACACGAGGTTGAGATAACAACATCATCACAGCATGAGGCTGGAACAAAAAAATCATTATCAAAAATTTGAGATAACAACATCATCAGCAAGAGCACGAGGTTGAAACAACAACATCATCAACAACATGAGGCTGGAACAACCACATCATCAAAACAAGGATGAGATAACATCATCATCATCATATAGAAACAGAATGAGGCGGGTGTAACAACAACATTTTGTGTTACTCTGACAGTCCGTAGGGATCTTCCCATGAATCATAAGATTCCCTAGGATATAAAATCCTAATGGAGCTACCACATGTTAAAATATTGTGTAACTGCAAAGAATATTCTTATCCCCTTTTGTGGATAAAGATAAAATATATTTATTATTCATTAGATCAATCCCCTTTTGTGGATTGATCATGTCGGGTATTGTAAATGACCAAATCCCCTTTTGTGGATTGGTCAAACCCTAATTTTAATAGGATAAATAAGAAGTCGGCCCCAGAATATATTAAAGAGGCCCCAGAATAATCACCCAGAAAAAGAAGTCAACATTGCCAGTGAAGAGACACTTACACACGTGCCAGAATTGTATAAATAAGAGAGGCCAGCACCTCATTTAGACACACACTCAGCTCACACATCTAGTGCACAAGTTTTGAAGGAAGTTGCAATTGTCAGTTGCCAGAAGAAGGAAGAGAGAGAGGTGTGTTGCTCAGTGTTGGATATTCTCTGTTGTTTGGTTCATTATCTTGGCATTGTATTGGCTATCTATATTAAGGAAGTTTTGTTGGATTTTCTTCCCCTTGAGGGTTTCCCAGGATAAATGCTTGTGTACTCTTGTGATTGTGTTTCTCTCAGTGATCCTGTCTATGCTATTGTTATCTAGTAAATTGAAAGTAACCTAATAATAGAAAAAACTTTAACATGGTTTCATAGCTAAGCTGAAGACAACATATTTCACAGGAAAAAGAAAAACGTCATTGTTGTCGTACATGAAAATTAGGGCTTTTTATTGAAGAATGTTTTCATCCCCAAATCCATCTAGAAAGGTGTGTCCTACCTCAAGGAACATTTTGGCATCTTCAGTGCACATTTTCAGTGGCTAGATCTCCCAGAAAGTGAAACCTTAGTTTTCACAAAGTACCAGAAGTACCAGAAAACCAGAGTACCAGAAGTACTAGAGTACCAGAAGTACCAGAAAACCAGAAGCACCAGTCTGAAAATCCACAAATCAAGTTTGAAGGGGTAAAATTTGGATTTTCAGAAATCTGACTGTACCAGCATACTCGCCTCAGTCCAATGCATCTTTTGGTGAGTTCAGTTTTTAGATCCAAGAAATTTGATTTATTTATTATTTCTATAGCCCAAAGGGCTAGGGTTTCTACTGCAAGAAACAGGCTACCAACATG
Source organism: Picea engelmannii (assembly GCA_009831015.1). Lineage (NCBI taxonomy): Eukaryota > Viridiplantae > Streptophyta > Pinopsida > Pinales > Pinaceae > Picea > Picea engelmannii. Next base: position 57,523 of record ML799504.1, on the reverse strand, counting down.
AGGGTAGAAGACAGGCTGGAAGGATCTAAAAACTTCAGATCTTGGAAGCGTAGGTTGCACATGATTCTAGACGAGAATGATCTCCTAGAACATGTTACAGTGGGTGTACCAGAACCAGATGAAGAAGAGAAAAAGACCAAGCATAAGAAGAATGAAAAGAAAGAAAAGAGAATCATGTCAGATTCAGTAAAGGATCACTTGATCCCTCGTATATCCTAACTACAGATAGCAAGGCAAATGTATGAAGCACTCAGCAGGTTATATGAAAGAAAAGACATTAGCCGAAATCTTACCTTAAGAAATCAACTTCGTAATATGAAGATGGACAACTCAGAATCTGTCACATCCTATCTTATGAGAGTTTCTCAGATCAGAGATCAACTTGCAACTATTGGAGATGTTGTTAGTGACAAAGAACTTGTAACCAAAACCCTAAATGGGTTTCCAACATTTTGGATTCCTTTTGTACAAGGAGTGTGTGCAAGAAGAAGGTTACCCAAGTTTGATAAGTTATGGGCAGATTGCACACACGAAGAATCTAGACTTCCAGACCAACATAAGAGATTAATTGTTGATGAAGAGGAAGCTCTTACAGTTCCAAAGAACAAAAGAAGTTCCTTCAGAATGAACAATAAAGAAGCTAACTTCGTAAGAGTTCCAAACAAGAAGAAATATGTTTCAAAGATCATATGCTACAACTGTCAAAAGTTGGGACACTTTTCCTATGGCTGTCCTCAAGGAAAAGGGAAAAGAAAGCATCAAGAACATGTGGCAGAGGAAGAGGAATCTCCTCCCTCAAAGAAAGCTTTAGCAGAAATTAAGGATTATGCACTTTAAGTTGAAGATAGTTGATTTGAAGAAAGATAGCAAATGGTGGAGTCCATGGAGCCTCCCCACACAAAAACAAAAGATAAGTATTCATGTTTATTTTTAGTATCTTGTTTACTTTAATACTTTATCATTACAAGTTAGATTTTTGTGAGAATGTGAATTAACCTCGTTTTATTTCAGTGTCTATGCAGACTTATGAAGGAAGTATCAAAGAAGAGGATGAAGAAAGAGATAACATATTTATTTCATGTTTGATCACTCATGAGAGTGACAAAGAAAGCATATTGTAAGTAAGTTTACAAGTCTTGGAAGAAGGAAATTATGTCGTGACTTGCATAAGTTAGACAAAACGAGAAGGACGTATGATATGGTGACAGTCAGTGAAGACCAAACAATATCTGATATTTATATAGGAGCAGGAGGCTCCTAAAGATGCAGAACAAAAATATTCAAGATGAAGAAAAAGATGGTTACTCAGATATAGTGGATGATATGCAGGTAAATACAAGTTGCTCCAGTACCATTCTTATAGATGTAGAGGGAGCATGTTGATCCAGTATGAAGATAGAAAGAAAGAAATATTCAAACTCAAGAAAGCACCCAGGATATTATAGAAGAAAACTTCAAGGATGATGATTAGAATCTATTAGCTGTTAATGTTTATGCCATTATTATAGTTCTTTGCATTTCAATAGATAAGAGCATAATAAGAACAAGATCACTGAGAAATACACATTCACAAGAGACACAACATTTATCCTGGGAAACCCTCTAGGGGAAGAAACCCAGCAAAAACTTCCTTATCATAAATAGATTATACAATGTTCAAGAGATAACTCAAACCAATACAGATAGTCCTCCCCAAGAGATGAGCCACTCTTCTTCACCTCTCTCCAACTGGTAATTGCAGCTTGCCTCATAAGAGAATGAGCAAGTGAGTTTTGTGTTTGAAGTGAGGTGCTAGCCTCTTATTTATACAAGACTGGCATGTGTGAAAGGTCACAACTGGCAGGGACGACCTCTCACTCTGGGTGGGTAAACCCACCTTTAATTAATTATGGGTCTTTCATAATAACTGTTGGGGCTGACTTCTTATTCTACCCTTTGTAATTGTTCGATGACCAATCCACAAAAGGGGATTTGGTCCTTATACAATTACCGACATGATTAATCCTCAATGGGGATTAATCCAATAACAATAATAATAATAACAACATGATTACTCCTCAATGGGGATTTAATCCAATAATATAATAATAATAAGAATGTTCTTCGCAGTTACATTATTTCAACACTCCCCCTTAACAAGAAGGGTATTCTTCATCAGCATCAAGCGAGAGAGGTCTGCATCATCAGTGGCATCTGGAGGATAGTATCATCAATATCATCTTGAAACATTGTCTAGCACATTTACGAGTCATCGAAAGTTTTCTTCATCAGCAACATCATCATTCTCGAAAGAATTCTATCATCATCTACATCAAATATGTATCAGTAAAAATGATACCTCATCACAGCACTAGGCTGGCACATCACAGTACTACACTATCTCAATGTCACAGCAGTTAAGCTGGTAGCTCAGTGTCAGTCACATCTTGCTTTACGTCTAACAACTAGGTCAGAAGCAAGTAATATCATCATCTCGCTTTACGTCTAACAACTAGGTCAGAAGCGAGGAATCACAACATCATGCTTTACGTCTAACAACTAGGTCAGAAGCATGACTCATCTTGCTTTACATCTAACAACGAGGTCAGAAGCAAGGAACACATCAACATCTCGTTTTACGTCTAACAATGAGGTCAGAAGCGAGGAATCATCTTGATTTACGTCTAAAAACTAGGTCAGAAGCAAGGAATCAACGATGTTATGCTTTACCTCTAACAACAAGGTCAGAAGCATAACTCATCTTGCTTTACGTCTAACAACGAGGTCAGAAGAAAGGATCACACAACGTCATGCTTTACGTCTAACAACGAGGTTAGAAGCATGACTCATCTTACTTTACGTCTAACAACGAGGTCAGAAGCAAGGATCACACGACGTCATGCTTTACGTCTAACAGCGAGGTCAGAAGCATGACTCATCTTGCTTTACATCTAACAGCGAGATCAGAAGCAAGGAATACATCTACTCCCCCTTTTAGGGAGGGTCCTTTCAGAAAATACCAAGCTTATCTCGAAAGTGTTCAAACTTTACACGAGATAGAGGCTTAGTCAACACATCAACAACCTGTTCATCCGTGCTAATGTACTGGAGCTTCAAGGCTCCTCTCTGTACCATGTCATGGATGAAATGATAACGGATATCTATGTGCTTTGACCTGTCGTGGAACACATGATTCTCTGTCATTTTAATGCAGCTTTGATTGTCACATAGAATCGCGGCTGCTCTCATCTCCAAATCAAATAGGCTTGTCAGCAACTTTCGAATCCATATAGCTTCGCAACTAGTAGAACATGCGGCAATGTACTCTACTTCCACTGTGCTGAGAGCAATACTGGATTTCTTCCTACTCTGCCATGAGATCATAGCTGATCCCAAACTGAAACATCATCCGGAAGTGCTTTTTCTATAAGCAACGCTTCCTGCCCAATCTGCATCAGTAAATCCACTCAGTGTGAAGTCATGATCTCCATCATAGCTGAGACCATAATCCAATGTACCTTTAAGGTACCTCATCACATGTTTTGCAGCCACTAGGTGAACACGTCTGGGCTCTACCAGAAACTGACTTAAGGTGTTCACTGCAAAACAGATGTCTGGTCTGGTGTTCATCAGGTACATCAGCGATCCAATAATCTATCTGTACAGAGTGGCATCTATCAAATCTGACGATGTATCGACCAACAACTTCAGCTTTGCTTCCATGGGAGTATTCATGGACTTGCATTCTAGCATGTCGAATCTCTTTAATATTTCGACCGTGTACTTCCCCTGGTTAAGGAAGATTCTTTCCAGACTCTGCCATACCTCAAGACCTAAGAAGTAATGCATTAGGCCAAGGTCTTTCATTTCAAATTCTGTGGTAAGTCTCTGTTTACATTCAGCGATGAGCTTTTCTTCTCCAGTTAAGAATAAGTCATCCACATATAGTAATAGTATTACTGGTTCATTATCCATGATCTTGAAGTAGATATTTGAATCTGCTTTACTCTTGGTAAAGCCCAAGCTTGTCAAGAAACTATCTATACGGCCATACCAAGCTCTGGGAGCTTGCTTCAATCCATATAAGGCTTTCTTCAATCGACAGACATGAAACTTCATGTCTTCAACCTCAAATCCTTGGGGTTGGTCTATATACACTTCCTCTTCAATGACACCATTCAGAAAATCTGTCTTCACATCCATCTGGTGCAGCTTCCATTTCATCTTGGCAGAAAGAGCTATAATGGTTCTGATCGAAGTGTATCTGGCCACAGGAGCGAATGTCTCTTCATAGTCGATTCCTTCCTTCTGGGAAAATCCACGAGTGAAAAATCTTGCTTTATATTTCTCAATACTTCCATC
>ML799504.1:31886-50276 GCA_009831015.1 Picea engelmannii | reverse complement strand
GTTAATGTTTATGCCATTATTATAGTTCTTTGCATTTCAATAGATAAGAGAATAATAAGAACAAGATCACTGAGAAATACACATTCACAAGAGATACAACATTTATTTTGGGAAACCCTCTAGGGGAAGAAAACCCAGCAAAAACTTCCTTATCATAAATAGCTTATACAATGTTCAAGAGATAACTCAAACCAATACAGATAGTCCTCCCCAAGAGATGAGCCACTCTTCTTCACCTCTCTCCAACTGGTAATTGCAGCTTGCCTCATAAGAGAATGAGAAAGTGAGTTGTGTGTTTGAAGTGAGGCACTAGCCTCTTATTTATACAAGACTGGCATGTGTGAAAGGTCACAACTGGCAGGGCCGACCTCTCACTCTGGGTGGGTAAACCCACCTTTAATTAATTATGGGTCTTTCATAATAACTATTGGGGCCAAGTTCTTATTCTGCCCTTTGTAATTGTCCGATGACCAATCCACAAAAGGGGATTTGGTCCTTATACAATTACCGACATGATTAATCCTCAATGGGGATTAATCCAATAACAACAATAATAATAATAACATGATTACTCCTCAATGGGGATTTAATCCAATAATAAAATAATAATAAGAATGCTCTTCGCAGTTACATTATTTCAACATTAGCTTGGTGCAAGAGGGAGCCATGTCTCCGAGTTCGAAATGAAGGATCGTGATTTGATGCAGTTAGAAAATAAAATGGATGGTGCCCAGATATTTTGATCAATATGATAGCTATCCAGTAGATGGATAATGCCCAACAGATGGGTAGCATGGTATTATACCATGGAATTATTTTGAACCACAAGAGATTTTTTTTATCCCATAGCTAGACCTTCGTAGAGAAGGAGAAAGAGAAAATACCTTCATAAAGAAGGAAAGAAAAATCCCACAGGTAGACCTTCATAGAGAAGGAAAAGAGAAGAGACCTTCATAGAGAAGGAAGAGACCTTTGTAGAGAAGGGGAATGAGAAATTTTCCAAGGTTGGCCTCTGTCCAAGTGTTGAGTTTTGGATACTCTAGGGACATGCTAGAATACCCTCGTAGAGAGGGATGTGACCACCCTCGTGGAGAGGAATGTGGATGTTTCTCCAAGGGGCAGCGGGCAGATACTCTCCTCTAGCCAAGTATTGAGTATCCTGGAACACAAACCTTGACCATGTGGAATGGTTAGTTGGCTCTTGAGGTTTGTGTTGTGATCCTGCGTGGATCATGGAAAGGGAGTCTAGTCTTGCCCAGGCTAGCATCTTAGCTTCTCCAGTTCATGTGGGATGACTAGGACTGAAGTTATGGTAGCACTCCTCTCTAGTGGATGGGTGAGATAGATGACTACAAGAGAAGGGAGAACATAAAAGGAATGGAAAAACTCATAGGACATATTCTGTGTGAAGATAAGAAAGAAGTATATTCTGTGTGAAGACGAAAGAAAGAAAGAGTATCTTCTGCGCAAAGATAAAGAGAACAAAAATTTCGATGATTTATAGATATTCCAATCAATGATCATGATGCCAGATGACCAAGTGGATGCCTCCAATTATCCAGTTAATGATGATTACCCAGTTGATGATGTTATCCAGTGGATGTTGCTACCTAGTTGATGTCGACATCTAGTGACCTGTCAAAAGATAAAGAATATCCTTCCTGTTAAGAGGGAGTGTTAAAATATTGTGTAACTGCAAAGAATATTCTTATCCCCTTTTGTGGATAAAGATAAAATATATTTATTATTGATTAGATCAATCCCATTTTGTGGATTGATCATGTCAAGTATTGTAAATGACCAAATCGACTTTTGCGGATTGGTCAAACCCTAATTGTAATAGGCTAAATAAGAAGTCGGCCCCAGAATATATTAAAGAGGCCCCAAAATAACCACCCAGAAGAAGAAGTCGGCCCTGCTAGTGAAGAGACACTTCCACACATGCCATAATTGTATAAATAAGAGAGGTCAGTGCCTCATTTAGACACACACTCAGCTCACTCATCTAGTGTGCAAGTTTTGAAGGAAGCTGTAGTTTTCGGTTGCTGGAAGAAGGAAGAGAGAGAGGCGTGTTGCTCAGTGTTGGATATTCTCTATTGTCTGGTTCATTATCTTGGCATTGTATTGGCTATCTATATTAAGGAAGTTTTGTTGGGTTTTCTTCCCTTGAGGGTTTCCCAGGATAAATGCTTGTGTACTCTTGTGATTGTGTTTCTCTCAGTGATCCTGTCTATGCTATTGTTATCTAGTAAATTGAAAGTAACCTAATAATAGAAGAAACTTTAACACCACATGGTACTCTAATGTACCATCCTTACATGACCTTCAAGATCTGCCCAGGATTCATAAGATTCCCTAGGATTATAAAAATCCTAATAGAGATATCACTATTGACCACAACTGGAATATACATGCACATGTACTCTAACAGACCGTCCTTACTGTACCTTCGAGATATATCTAGGGATGATTAGTCCCCTAGGATATAAATTCCTAACTAAGCTACCTGCTATTGGTAAGGATACCATAGTATCATCAACATCACTCCCCCTTTCGAGGGAGGTCCTTTAGGACTATACCAAGATTGTCTAGAAAGTATTCAAACTTTACATGAGACAAAGGCTTGGTCAACACATCCACAACCTGCTCATCTGTACCAACATATTGGAGCTTTATAGCTCCCCTCTACACCATATCACAAATGTAGTGATATTGGATTTCTATGTGCTTCAATTTATCATGGAACACAGGGTTCTCTGTCATTTTTATGCAACTATGGTTATCACATAGAATTATGGTTGCTTCATTCTCTAGATCAAATAAACCCGTCAACAACTTCTGAAGCCATATGGATTCACAATTGGCAGAACATGCAGCAATTTATTATTCTTCTGTCGTGCTGAGAGAAATACTGGATTGCTTCCTTCTTTGCCATGAAGTTGTGGCTTACCCCAGACTGAAAAAACATCCTGAAGTGATCTTTCTGTCACAAACACTTCCTTCCCAATCTAAATCAGTATAACCAACCAGTCTGAAGTCATGATATCCAATATAATAGAGACCAAAGTCCAACATACCCTTAAGGTATCTCATCACATTCTTTGCAGCTACAAAGTGAACATGTATGGGATTTACTTACTCAAGGTGTTCACAGAAAAGAATAAATATGGCATGGTAGTCGTCGGATACATCAACAAACCAATAATATTTCTGTACAGCGTAGCATCAACCAAGTATGACGAAGTATCAAATAGGAGCTTCAAATTTGTTTCCATAGGTGTGTTTGTTATAGCAAGATTTGCCTCACCCATACAAATTTTCTCAAAAGGCCTTTTTTCCATTTCCCTTTGCAGACTTGAATTCCATTTTTGTAAATCCTAGAGCTAAAAACAATATTTTTCCACATATACATTCCCTAACCATTATACAACATGCGTATATGCAGGTTTCACCATTACATCCTGTGTACATAGGGTTTTGTGCCCAAAATTAAAAAATAGTGTCAGGTTTCCATGTCACATCACGGGATTCGTGATCCTTGACCTTCCATATACTGGAAACATTTCGAATCGGCCCTTCAGTTCCATTTGAAGGATATAAATGGGCCATATCCAAGCTATGGAAAAGAGGAGAAGAATTCAACTTTGAGATCAAAGTTACTCTGGAGAAATTATTCACTTCATATCGAGTCTGCATCCCTTTGTCCTTTTAAGTCTAAACACATTGTTCAGCCCCCAAGATCTTCCCTACTTGATTGAGAACCTCATTATATCTCTTATATGATCTTGCCTTTGGTGGAGGATTGAATTGGTGGAGGCCTATTTGGAAGGGACTCAATTTCTTGGTTCTGAACCGTGTCGAAACAGAAGTTTGTAACTCATTCACTTCTGTTGATTACATTTTAATAGAAATACTATTTTCTCGTCCAATTAATGTCTTGCAAATATTTGAATTGTTATTCCATGGGAATATTTGTTATGAATATTGATGGATTATGCTCTTGAATGTGATAACTTTATATATTATCACCATATGCTTGCATCTCTTGGTTGTTGAAGACAAGTTGCAGGTGTATTTCTTTGAGTCGAGTTCTCAATGGTGGATTTCATCGAATTTCTCGACGAGGTAGGCTCCTTATCTTGTCTAGTTAGCATATTTGTTTATATAGCATACCTGGGATTAGAGTTTATTTCTGCAGTCATTTCCATATGTTGTGGTTTACCCCATGCCATAAAGATATTTTCCTCGTAACAGAATTGGTGACCATACTGGGGAAATAATATACTTTTTGGGGTTTGGAGTGTTTTTCTCCTTTGATTGTTCTTGTTTATATTGATTTTCTTGTCGTCTGATTGCTTGACAGCCTCTATTCATTGTGAGTCTAAGTTTCCTAGCCTTATCCTTGACCTGGTAGTGTTTTAATACATATACACAGTTTTTTACCTGACAAACGTGTGCATACGCATGATGTTCTTCTTCAAGACGCGTATATACGCAGCTTTCTCTTGAACAGTCTCTTAAATCATCGTTTTTTTTCTTGGTTGTTGAGTTTGATGTTTGTTGGGTAAGTTTTGATGGTTGTTCAGTCTTCTTGGGTCTCTGTTATGATTGTTAAGTGCCTGTAGAATGATAGGAAACCTTTATTTGGTTGAATTTTTGGGTGGTGCCTTTCTCATCATTCTTTTCATTAACTGTCCTTGCATATTGGGCTAGGTGTTTGCTTCTTGATATCCTACTTGGTTTGTCTCTGATTTCATTTAGTGGAATATTTATATCAAGTTTTTATTCAGTGCTTGCATTTTCATTCTTTTATATTGAAAATACAAAAATATTAAGCATTTTGCATTGTTGGGATTTGATCTTTTGGGTTCTTGTCATTGATCTTAGTACATGTATGGAAAGATTGCATTTTATTTTGAATTTCCGAATTAAATTGAAAATTCCATATTGAAAAGCTTATCATTTGTTGGGAATTGAAGTTACAACTTTGCATGTTATTTATATTCATTTATTTTACTTGTTGAGTCACAAAATCACCAGTTTCACTACCGCACCTTTTTTAGTAAGCAATGCCACTAAAAGAAACGTTGATAATTTAAAATTGATTAGAAACGATTTTATTTTCTAGGGTGCACAAACTAGCTTAGGATTTAGAGCCTTGGAATAGGATTTTGTGAGTAAACTTCTCCAAGGCTATTAAATCAACATATGTGTCTAACTAAGGGAGTGGTGAAATCCATTGTATAATTGGTGAAATCAGGAGGCTCCACTTACATCGGAGTTAAGCACGAGGTCGTGTGAGGTTGGTTGAGGGGATATCCCCCCAATACCTTCTTAGCATCAGATATATTTTTGTGGATCTATTCGTATATGGGGATCTTGCTAGTGCATTTACCTCTGTGAGAAGAGGTGCTTTCGAGGTTTGGGGATTGGTTACCCTGCCCATACGGTAGACCTGACTTATGATTGTTCGAATGCGCATCAGTTATATTGTGGTTTCTTAGTTGCTTGACATAGGTACCACATAGGTTACTTGTAGGGGTTATTCTACAAGTACCCTGGGTCAGATAAGGGTTAGATAGCACACAACCTTTATGGAGGATTACCTCTCCGGGGGGATCTGACTGACTGGTTGTTAAGACCACGAGGGCCCTTATAACTGATTATGATACATATGATCTTTTGCAGGGGGTATCAGGCCCCTCTTGGGAGAGGCACACCTACTTTAGGTAGGGAGGCCCCTTTCATCCACTTTATCTTGTTTGTGTGCATATTGGCCTTTTATTTATTTCATTTCTGTGTGCTCTTTGATTACTATTTGGCCTTAGGATTTGTTTTTTATATCTCAAGTCTTGAGTCATCATGGATCTAGACCATGTTCCCCACAAGTCTCGTTGCTTGTTACTATTACCACCACATCTTGAGTATTTTCCTTCTAAAAGGTGTAAAGTTATCAAACGTGGTACACACACCTCTACTTACCAGACTTGTTATTATACAAGGATGAGTACTGAATCGATTTAAAAAGATATTGGGAGTCTTGCAACTGCCATACCCACTATAGTTAACGATACTCCTTCGACACCTTCAACCACAATGGTTGTAGTGTTGGAGGTTCCTATCATCACTCATGTCCGTCCTATAGTGAATACTCAACCTATAGCCATGAACCCTTTTGGGTCCCTTTTTCACTCATTGGGCTACAATATTCAGTCCATCCCTACGACCTCTAGCCCTTTTTCTTATGGTATGTTGAATTTCACATCGCAATTTTTATCCTCCATCCCAGCATCTAATATGAATACTAGTATTAGACTTGGGTTCATGGCTCCTCCACATACTCCATTTTCGTTTGGTGGTTCTCATATCCCACAAAAGACTCCTACATTTGGAATCCTTCCTCCTTTTCACCACGGGTCTAATCATGGTCCTAATGCTCTTAGATGGAATGGTCAATCTGGCAGACAAGTTGTTTCTTATAGTCTGTTCTTTACACCTACCTCCTATGTAACGATTTTGACCAACACATTTGGCATGACGAATACACCTTTATCCTCTGGATTCACACCTGGAGGAGGTCAGTTTCATACCTTGAAAAACCCCCAACCTAGAGCCACTCTAGCTGGGGGTAATTTTTACAACCCTCATCATAACATTCTTTCTAGAATGGTGCCCAACCAACCGCTCATGAATTAGTTTGGAGGAGGTTCTTACAATCCCGAAAAGGGCCATGGTGCATACCAGAACCCTGGATGGGCTACAATTCCCCAACAATAATATTTCCAGGGAGCTTAGGGCCAGGTGTCACAACCCTGTCTCCTTTTTCTGGCCACGCTCAATCTGTTAGACTTGTCTAGGTTGATGAATGACCCTGTGTGTTACGATCCGACATGGCCCCCCATCCCCACAAGCTTCCTTCAGATATTCTGAAATTCGAAGGCAAGACTGGTGAGGATCTTGGTGATCATGTCACTACTTTTCACCTTTGGTGCTCTTCAAACTCCCTTAATTACAATTATATTCATTTAATATTGTTTCAATGCACCCTCACAGGGGTCACTGCGAAATGGTATATAGAGCTACTAGGGGGGGTGTACGGAACTCTTAATCAGATGGTTTTAGTATTCCTCAACCACTTACAATTGTCAATTCGTTATGATTTTGGCATATAAAATATGTCGTCCTTATATCAAGACAAAGCCACCCATATCTTAGATCACATCCAAGAGTGGCGTAGACAAAAGAGGTTGATCAAGGCCTACATACCCCCAGAATTCCTTCTAGAGCGGTTCCGTAAGTCTCTATAGCCTTATATTTTGGAGGATGTTTCTACATCCAAGGTTACATCTGAGGAAGAGGCAATTTTTAAAGCCCAACAGTTAGATATTATATATGCTTAGTATGGGATGTTATACGCGATTCTTCCACATGCACCGAGGTCAAACTATGACCCTAGACAAAATCCTAGGCCTCATGCCGATGGCATTGTAGGTTATGCTAGTGTGAAATATGTAGACTTGGTGACAATCCAGTTGAAAGAGTTGTCTCTAAACCAGTCTGTAGGAGGGTTAGCTTCGTTTGTGTCCTCCACTCCCACTCAGTTGGTGAATGTACATTATGTGCAGTCATCAACCAACCCGAATGGTAACCAGCAACTAGGAGGGAATAAAAATAAAGGACATGGTAACAATGGTAAGGGTGGGAAGAATTGTAATAAACCCAAGGACAATGGTAATAATGAGAAGTCGAATAATAATTTTGGTGAGTGAAAGAAAGAAAGGTAGACGGTGAATTTTCCCTGTAATCTTTGTACAGACGATCACCTTACCCACTTATGCCCCAAACTTGTGGAAGCTGTGAGGATTTTATCTCTACCGCTCATTGTGCTGACTAATACCTTTCCACATAATAAGCACATGGCCTTGATCTCCTCGAATGCTGAAAATGCAGCGAGTGGGAGTCAAAACCCACCGATGTAATACGGTGACCATCTATGCATCAATATGGTTAAATCTGAGGTTAATGTAGCCACTCGGTCTCACTATTATAGTTCTTCACATATTGTACATGGTCTATAGTCTCCCCCTCCTTTGGAGATGCCTTTACAGATCGAAAAACCAGAGCCCCTACCTCGTATTCTGATAGGAGTACTCAAGCGCTCTACCCACAATCCTAATGCTAGATCTGCCCAGAATTACTTTATTGTTGAGGCTCTGGGTCAAACCCCTTGTGGGATGTCGACCCTAGAGGTACTCCAAACATGTCCTCCATAGAGGAATGCCTTTTTATCAACATTAGGAGCTCTAGATCCTTGTGTCTCTAAAGTTATCAAGTCTAACGTCATGGATGTGAAGCCTCGCTTTCCTTACCATGTGGCATTCCAAATCCATGTGGGTTACTCAAAGTATACCATCAAACATATTGTTGTTGATGAAGGTGTTGCAACATGCATGATGTCCCTGGTCTGTTGGAAATCCCTCGGCTCTCTGACCCTCTTTCAATATCTAACCATGTTGACTTCTTTTGACTGTCGTTCCTTCTGCCCTCACGATATTCTACCTGCCCTCCCAGTCCAATTAGGTGGGAAGACAATAGAGGTGTATGTCGAGGTGGTTGATGCACCCCTCGACTATAACTTGTTACTAGGATGCAATTGGATTATGTTATGACTGCAATCGTATCGGTTGTCTTCCACACTCTTTGCTTTCCTCATGATGGAAATATCATGACAATCAACCAATTGTCCTTTGCATACACTAGCCCCAATGCATCATTTGGACCATCGATCCCCGTGATCGACAATTCTCAGGCAGCAACTGAGAATATCGGTGTTGAAATGTATTCATCCCTTATGGGTACCTTCGAATTCATGGCACCGGTTCATCATATATACGCCATGTCTAGTAGGTATTCTTCGTCAATGAGGCTCATTCCTTTCCGCACTTTGTATTTTAACGATTCTTGGACCCTACCTTCCTCGATTTCATCTTGTGAAGGTCAGTCACATACTGGAATGGCCATGCCACTATCGACAGCAGAGATAGTGTATCAGGTTGTTCTTGACTCTTCCATCAATCCAGATCATGTTACTTCACAGATGGACAAAGAGGATCTTGTTCTCAAGCCCATATGGGCCACTTCATCATATTGTTCACATGAATACCTCGATGAGACTTTACCTTCGGATGAAGCTATCATGGAGGCCATGAATGGCTTTGACATGCCATGGGATGATATGCACCATCGCTCTTATTTTCTCCCAAATCTTGCTAGAATTGAACAAGATGATTTTAGATCTTCCTTGAGCGAGATAGTTGGTCATGCCATAGTTCCACTTGATATGAATGACATTTATGCTGAAGGAAACATGGCGAGTATATCTCCTAGCGTCACAATCGATATCTCTCGTATTCCTGGCAAGGTTGAAAATGTATACATCGGTGCGGATTTTTCGCCAGAAGAAATTATGATCTACACCGAGCTCTTCAAATAATTTCGCGATGTATTCACTTGGTCATATGAAGAGATGCCAGGAATCGACCCTCAAATTGTCGAACATGAGATTAAAACCTACCTGGATAATAAGCCTCTTTGATAATGAATTAGAGCTATCAATCCTAGGAAGGCCCCTACTATTAAGGAAGAGGTAGAAAAACTGATTAATGTTGGCTTTATCTACCTGGTCCCCTTGATTGAATCGGTATCCAATCCCGTTTGTGTGAATAAAAAGAAAGGAACCATACGCGTATGCATGGATTTTTGTGACCTGAAAAAGGCCTGTCCCAAAGACAACTTCCCAACACCCTTCATTGATCATATTCTCGATGAATGTGCAGTAAGCGAATTTTTTTCTTTTATGGATGCATTTTTAGGGTATAACCAAATTCATATTAAGCTCGAGGACCAACATAAGACGACATTTATTTGTCCTTGGGGTACATTCGCATACTGGAAAATGCCTTTTATCCTTAAGAACGCCAGAGCAACCTTCCAACGAGCTATGACCTTTTCATTTCATGATCTCAAGCATATAGTTGAAGCCTATCTCAACGATCTCACTTCTCACTCCCGTAAGTGAGTGGATCACCCTAAACACCTTTGACTAGTTTTTGAAAGATGTTTCCATTATCGCATCCGTTTGAACCCTCATAAATGCATCTTTTTCGTTAGGTCGGGTTGACTTCTAGGATTTTTAGTCTTTGAGACTGGGATCATGGTAGATCCATTAAAGGTTGAGCCAATACTTCGATTGCATCCCCCGTGCATTATTCATCAACTTCAAGGTTTACAGGGGAAAGCTAACTTTTTACAATGGTTTATAGCTTTATTGAGGCATATGTGGTATGTCCGAAGACTATCAAGAAGCCCTTTCTACCCTATCGAGACAACAAGAAGAAGACTTTTTCTTTTCTTTCTGGATATTCTCAATTCAGCTCTAAAAGATCAGATATAAGTGCATCTCTTATGTGCACTTTCCTAATTAGCTAAGTTATTGGCTGGCTTTCATGTGTCTCTTAAAGAAGGACACTCCTTTTATTTAGGATGAGCGAGCCCACGAATCCTTTGATGCTTTGAAGAAATCATTGGTATCAATGCCTCTGCTGAAGTGTCCAGACTATGGTAGAGATTACTTACTTTATGTCGTCACGTCTGAAGAGACGATTGGTATGGTGTTGGCTTAGGAGGATGACGAGCTCTATGAGAATGTCATTTACTATCTTAGTTGAAACTTAGTCGACCCTGAACTTAAATATTCTCATGTTGAAAAGATAGTTTTGGTTGTCATTCACGCAGTTGCTTTGAAAAACTAATGTGGTTGCCGATGTCAATCCATTTCAATATGTCCTTACTAGGTGTATCATAGGGGGAAATAAAATAAATGGATTGTCACTCTACAAGAATTTGATCTCGACTTCACTTCTGCAAAATCCAAGAAATCACTAGTTTTTGTTGAGTTAATATCTGACTTCCCTCGGTTAGATGAGGATATTATTCATGTTGATTCATTTGCGGATGAACACATTTTCCTTGTCTCGTCATCGGACCCCTAGTATGGAGATATTGTTTTCTATCTTCAAACTTTGAAGTTCCCTCATCATCTCTCGCAAGATGATCGACGACGTATACAATACCAGGATAAGAACTACCTTATCATCGGTGTTATCACTAAAATTTCATCTGCAACATTGCACGCAAATGGGTATAGAAATACAATAATGCCAACAAAAATTAGTTCACCTGCAGCCATGAAATGCATTCCAAAGGAAAAAAATATACAATTGGGTCAAAAATCGACATGCACAAATTCACCAATAGAAGCGCATGCATAGTGTGCAGTGTGCGCGGGCCAACAAATCCTTAGAGCACACAATCCACCAAGTGCACAACTGTGTACGAGAAAATCCGTTCACTTCTATGAACGACGCATTTATGGATCTTGTCGAACCCCCAACCACTTATGGACCAACTCCCAACCTGATTTAACCTTCATATCTGAGCGAAATCTGAATGGGGGGTTGGTTAAGGACTAGAGGGTGCCCTGAAAGGCCCTTTGTTCACACCAAGAACCAATTACATTTTTCCTTTAAGAATTGCTATAAATAAGAGCCATCGATGCACTAAGAAACCAAGACCTTCATAGTATTGTTATGTTGCCTCAATTATCCCTTGAGAATCCTCTTTTCTCTTTGGATCCTTCAAGCACCATTGCAATAGGCCATTCCACTCACCTCTTGAGGGAAAAGACATTGATTTTCTTCACCATTTGTCATTTTTCTTCTATTGTAAGAATAGATCTCCATTAGGGAGCTCAAGAGCCCTCCCAAGGAGGAAGAGGGGACTCATAAGTCCTCATTTTTCTCTATGGTGTTTGGCCTACTAATATATGTCAGGCTGCGATATTAAAGATTTTAATGACCTAAAACACTGAATTGTCAAACCAGGACAAGTAAACTTAGAGCTGCTACACTATATGTGCGGGTAAGATTTTAATATCTATCTAAAGACTATATTAAGAAGAAAACACAAACCCACTCTTAAAAACTAAATCCCAATGACTATACTAAAACTTATCATCTCCTATTTAATTCATCAACAGAAAGATTATTTCCTAGAATTCTTTTAATCTAAGTATCGAAAATCAATCTAGATCTGTCTACAGGAAAACAAAGAAATATCCTACTTACCCTACTGGTACCGGAAGCTTCCTCTAAGTTAATTGCAACCTAACTATCTAACAAAACAGAGTGGCCTCACTATCTAACAAGGCAAAGTACATTCAAACTCTAAGTTATGGTCAGATTGAAAACTGGAATCGAAACAGACCTAGCTCATGCTCTAAACTCTACAGGAATCAACCATGCTTCAATACTCATCGACGTAGCAGATATTTAGTAAGATGGAAACGATACAGTTGAAGAATAATCAATCAATATTCTGAACAGTTAATTCCAAGACTCAATAAACTAACATGCATGCAATTACTACGATACTGAAATAATCTAAATTTAATGCAAGAACAACAGTGACTTGAACCTGTTTGGCGGGCCCAACCAAAAGGTACAAACACCAAAGGGAAGAACCAGAACTAACTATATCATTCTATGCAACCACTGTGTATACTTCATACTCCATTTACTCCAAGAAAATAGCTCAAATCGTATGACAGTGAAATAACACAACGCAACAACAGCTTGTATTCAGAAACATGTATTCATGATATAACATAACATAACCCAACCATCTCTTAGGAGTGGTCCTCTGGTTATATATAGATCCTCCTCCATAACAGTCTAAAGCAAAAATACATTAATTCCAACGGATCCCAGGTCCGAAAATAGCTTGAAATCAAGTTTAAAAATGGTCTTCACATCTTCGTGACACGTAGTGTCACGAAGTGTGAATCATGAAATATTAACAACTCAGTTCTATCATTGTGCCTTCAATCATCATATGAGCGATGAATCCATCTGTCATGTAAATATCATTGTCTCCCACTCTGGCCATAACGCGCGGATCTTGAGCAGCTTCATTGGTATCTCCACGGGGTACGAGTTGGTACCTGGTACTAGAAAATCCTGTTTTAAAATAGAAATAGTACCTAACTCGAGCCACATTAGTTTCAATATTAATTTAAAGCATCAAAATACATAAAAATAACTTGAAACGTAAAGATACCTTGAGTGACCCCATTGAGTGGTAAAGAGATGTCAACTGTGTCAAAACAAAGCCAGAAGGGGTGGTACTGGGTACGGAAATGGAGGTCTTTGTGATATAATATAGGCAAAAACATGATCAAAACTGGAGACCAACAATATAGTTATCCATTGGTAGCATTATCTTGGTCATTGGTTTATTTTTTATGGTTCTAAGTTTCTCATTCATTCTAACTTTTATTTCTTAGTTTTTTTAGTTTGTTTCATTATTTATTACATCTTTTTGGATTGTTTAACCCACTCACAAACTTTTGTCTTGTCTAGTAGGCTCATCTATACATGCAAGTGTTGTTGTTTTTATCACCCACATGACAAAACCAACATAAAATATTGGTGACGATATTGGGGATTCGGTATCAAATTCCACCATGTTTTAGCTTAGAAAGCACTTATTTTTAATCAATTTGTCTTGCATCTACCAAAACCAGCCCAGCCTTACCTGTCAAAGGAAAAATTATGAGTTGGAGGAGGATAATTTCACTCAAAAATTCCCCCCCCCCCCCCGACGCGTAACAAGAAGTGCGTGGATCTTCCTTCCCACAGAAGTGCACTCTACACACTATGCTGACGTAAACGCACCACCCAGGCATGTCTGCTCCCACAGGACCTTCTTCTTCTTCGGCCCGAAGAGCTGAAATGCTCTTTGAATCCCTTATCGGGACT
This sequence comes from Picea engelmannii, assembly GCA_009831015.1. NCBI lineage: Eukaryota > Viridiplantae > Streptophyta > Pinopsida > Pinales > Pinaceae > Picea > Picea engelmannii. The sequence goes on along the minus strand of ML799504.1, from coordinate 36,399 downwards.
TTCCTACACCCATAGAATGCTCCTTATGATCTCCCTTTATCCTATCGGGAAATCGGACCTCGCGTGATCGCGAGTCCTGCAACCACCGGATCGAGTCTCACAAATCCCCGAACCCCGATGAATATCCTCCAAGCTTACCTTGTTCTTGTCAAGAATTTTCCCCATCGGGAAATCGGTGCTTACGAGGTCGTGAATCACTCACCTCATGGATCCCCGATTCTCGATGTCTCAGTCAACGCAGACTTTATCCCACCTTATCGGGACTCTCAGCTATCGAGAAATCGGCACCTACGGTGTTGCGGGAACCTGCCTCCTCGATTCTCCAATTCCTGATCTATGATGGCACTCTCTGCTAGGCCTCTCGATCCATGTGACCACAATACTCGTTGTATCGGGGCTTCGGACTTCGCGGGAACGAAGTGTATCAACTTCGCGTCCTCAGAATCTCCGATTCTCCAATCCCCGATGCCACTTGGCATTGACTCTTGGCAAGGCTTGACCTTTCGACACTTGTCCCTTGCCCTGACCCCTATGGCCCAAACTCCTGTGGTGATCAGGAAACCGCGTATCGCTAAATCATGATTTCTGTTGCAAAAATTCACAGGGCCCTCCAAGTCCCGAAACCCGATACGGATGACACATGTCCTCCACTAAAATTCTATGGCTGTGGGACCATCGCGTTTCGGAATTTCGCGACTTCTCCTGCCGTGGTTTTCTCGTCACCAAGAATCCCGAAATGCCGATCCCCGATGCACGTGTGAGTTCTCTCCTCCACGTCACCACTTCCTCGTCGCTCTATCGAGTATCGCAAAATCATGATTTTCTATTGCAACGATTTCGTTGTATGCGGAAACCCCGAAATGCCGAACCCCGACTCCTTTAGATCCTCTGACACGTGTCCCTCAGATCGAACGGCTCCGACCGCGTCGGGAAATTGCGAATCGCGATTTCCTTGCGCAAGAGTTTCACGACTCCGGAAACCCCGATATCCCGAACTCCGACTCTCCGGGATCTCTCGCCACGTGTACCTGTTGAGATCAATGGCTCTGATCCTATTGGGAAATAGCAGATCGTGATTTCCTGTTGTGTAAATTCCTTGCCTGCTAAAACTCCGATGCCCCCAAACACCGACTCGTCTGGATCTCCTGCCACGCGTCCTCGCCAATGGACAGTTCAAAACTCCCGTCGAGAAATCGCGGATCGCGATTTCAATGTGCAAGAGTTCTATGTCCTTGGAAACCCCGATTCTCCGATGAGCTGAACCCCGATGATTCCCTGGTTCCTTGACACGTGTCCTGCCAAGAACAACAGCTGAGATTCTCTCTCGGGATTTTGAGAACCGCAAGGTCTCTATTCTCTACCTTAACAAAACCCCGATGACTCTGATATCTCGATGACTTTGGTTGGGACTTCTCCTCTGTACCCCTGGGCTTAACCCCAGCACAACTTCCCGAGATCTAACGGCTGACGGGATTTCGTCGATCTCTTCTACGAATCTTGACCGTCGATTCCTCTTTTCCCTTCTTAAGGACTTCTTGGCACAGAAACATCTTGTGCAATCTTCGATAATGATATCACGAAGGTGCTATACCTCTTGAGCTTTCCCACTCTAATTCTTTTAGAGGGACTTGCGCGCCCTCCTTGCGCCCAACATTCAACAACTTCCCAAGTGTTGAATCCTTCCAACCCTCCGCACTTCCTGCAGTAGCAGTCTTCGATCTCCTTTGCTCAGATTTACAACTGAGACTTCTTCTTCATCTTGCGCACTCCATGCATGGCTTTAGCAACCCACTTTCACTTCTGAGAGATTTGAGAAAAAGAGTTTAACTCCCTGAGCCTCATGTCAATGCACCCCTTGCGGACGACTTCAACTGCACTCCTTGCAGGAATCCTTGCTCAAAAGGAGAAACAATCGTAACTCACTTCACCTCCTCTCAGACTTCTATCTTAACACACGAAATCATACGCACAGCATAACAACAATGCCTAACAAGAAGAAATATTCATAAACAGAACATTCAACACACATACACAGAGAATAACACAACAACCATGAATCTGAATCAACTTCTTCTATTAATTCAAGATCTATACATGGGTGTTCTTCTACATCTCTCTGCTAATCTCCTATATTCTTCCCTGCTCTGAATTATGCTAGCTAATGTTACAATGTGAAATGAGGGTGTCTATATCCGTTCTCCCTCCTTTCTTCTAGAACTGTCTAATCTAGAAAAATCCTATCTACCTGCATTAACTACTATAAATGCCTCTGTCTATCTCAGATGAGAGTGTATGGCTCAAGGTCTGATTACATTCTTACCAAGGCACCTAAATTAAATGATCTCATTTATGTTTGCGCATCAACTTCAAGGGAAATTCAAAAACTTGCGTTGGACGTCTTCCAGCTGACTTCTTGATTCCACGTTGATTTTGCTTGCCGTGAGGGATGCTCCTACATCATATGCACACCACAAACTTCTTTTCTATGTGAATTATGCACCCTCTGCACACCTGTCAGAATTTTAACCTGTGCACATATCCATTATTTTCAAAATTGTAAGGTTTTTTGGATGATTTGAAGGCCCCTAGCCTTCATATTTTTTCTTTCATGCACTTTGTAATGCACATGCACTCCACTTAGACTCCTTTCCCATATGAAATCTCAACTAAACATAGGCACTTAGGGGGTAAAAAGAACCAAATATTCTCCTCTTTTGCTTTGGTTGCCACATGGATGGTTTGTTTAGTTTGTAAAATTTTAAGTTGAGATTATTGTTATCATACATAAAACACTTACATTAGGACCATAAATTAACTTTGATCATTAATTATGCTCTTCTCTCTCACCCTAGTGTGATATTGAGAATCACAAAGGTGTTTAAGGGGACATTTTATATCCCTTAACAAAAATCTTTAGGAGAGGACAAAGCCCCCCTAGGGCTCCTCTTAGTTTCTTTTGAAATCATCTTAAAGTTGTAAGGGCCAATACATGCTCACATGTTTCAAACTTAGGATAGTTTCTTGAAATTTATTTCTTAGTTTACATCACTAGGGAAGTTTAAAGATCAAAGTAACAGGCCCATACATGCCCACATGCTTACAATCTAGGATAGTTTTCAATATTTCTTAGTGTAAACAACATTTAGGGAGTTTAAGGGATTTGTAAGGACCCATATTTCCACATGCTAGTTCTTTAGGGCTTTTAAAATTTTGCAAGTTTGTACTAATGACACTTAGTAATCTAGGTAACAAATATTTGTAAGGACCACAGGAAGTACACATGTTGCAATATCACACCTAACTTATTAAGAACTTGGCACATTTTTTCACTTGCTCACACACAAAGTCACTCCTCACTCACATAACTTCCATTTTGATTTGTGGAGGTTGAAGTAGGCTTTCTCCAAAGGAGTTCTGAAACGTCCCACTACTTCTTTGGAAATTATCCACACCCACTTAATTCAAACAAGATTGGTTTACACCCCCAATCTCTCAGCCCACCACATCTATTTTTTTTTCTAAAAACCCACTAAGTTTTCCTCCACATGAGGTGCCAAAAGAAATGTTTTAGTCTAGGTAGGATCTTGGGGGTAGGTATCCAAATAACCCCCCATTATCTGGCTCTCACATTTTCAAACATTAGAAGTTGACAAATAGGGAACTTTCAAATCCTCCAAGTCAAGTGTTCCTACACCATAAGTCAGGGAGATACCCATGAAGGGTTGAAGGCTTAGGTCTGGTTGTTATGTGCATCCCCCCTTGAGTCACCCAACTCTTGGAAGGGATCCATCCCGTGACCCATTTCTGAGGCCAAAAATCTGAATGTCGCACTTTGACCGAGGTACCTAGTGACCAAAATTTAGGACTTCTACCTAAGTGGAAATTGTGGGCTTCAATTGCACCTTGATCATATTTTGTGTGGCAATTGGGAAATATTGCCAGTTCTTTTGGGATATGCACCCTCTACCCCTCATTATAACTGATTATTTCTTCCTTCACTAGTTCCTCTTCCGGTGGCTTCAGACCCCATTGTTGAGTGATCTTGGAAGGTACAGTGTTATTTGAGAGAAAGGAAGATATGTCATTTAGGACACGGGCATTTGGTTTTATTTGTTCCCCCACACAAACAAAATCCACCTACCCAAATGTTTTCTTATTTTACAGTTGATTTATGTATGATGCTCATTTGATTACATGCAATTGTGAGTTGTACTATCTTGTGAAGGTCCAAATTATACAAACCTCTTGTTCATTTATTTTTATCATCATCATTTGTACACATTCACTTTGCTAGTTAGACATCATAGGGGACCCACAAAATCCCGATCGTTCCAGATGCTTGAAAAACCTCCCTCCTATTCTAGGAGGAGTCCCTAGTCTTTCCAACTCATTGGCTCAAACTATATCAAACACCTGTGAGTGCTACTATTTTGGGATTATCTTTACTTTCTTCCACTTTGCTTGGGTCCAATTCCCAAGGACATCCATCCACTATCTCTCCTTCACAAGGAGG
>ML799504.1:9425-31807 GCA_009831015.1 Picea engelmannii | reverse complement strand
AGTACAACCCCACCAAATACCTCTCAAGGGTTAGGTCCAGTACCTACTCACACAATGGCTGGAACTAATCCTCCACCAAATCCCCCTATGCCATACTTGGAATCTCTCAACATTCCTGATTTGACCAAACTCACGAATGATCCCATTTTACATGACCCCACATGGCCCAATATACCTACCAAACTACCTTCAGATATTCCAAAATTTGAAGGAAAACTGGGGGAATATCCCTCCAACCACATTATGACCTTCCACTTATGGTTCTCTTCAAACAACATCATGGATTATTCCATCCGATTAAGGTTATTTCAAATAACACTCACTGTTCCATCAACCAAATTGTATGTGGATGAAAAATCAAAGTCCCATGTGACTTTTGAGTCCTTGGCCAAAGCCTTTTTGGCCTATTTTCAACTACCATTTCGTCATGATATTGGCTTAGAACTACTCTCCAAGTGAAAATAAACCTCAGCTATGCATATTTCTGACCACATCCATGAATGGTGTCGGCGACGTAGTTTGTGTAAAGTAGAAACCACCAAAGAACAATGCCTCGATTGGTTTCTTAAATCACTCGTCTCTATACTTGCCAAAGATGTATCATCCACTTTTCCTCAGTCAGAAGAGGAAGCCATCAGCAAGGCCCAACAGTTTCACCTTATTTGTGCTCAATTGGGTTACTTATACACAGTGTTACCCGATGCACCCAGACCCGTACCATTTGGCCAGTACAAACCTGGGATGTCCCACGTTGCGGATGGGTTGATTGGTACCATGACAAATCACAACCCTCACAGCCAACCTCCACCTACATATGGTGCACCTCAATATCCACAACCATATGGAGGACCATATTATTACCCTCTACCCCCTTACCAACATCCATATCCTGTTGCTCCCCCCACACCCATGAGTGGACCCTCATCAGTACCCATGATGCGTCTGACCTCTCAACCAAGTTTGGGTTCACCTTCTACCTCAACATATAACCTGGGCACTAGTGAAATCTCTTCACCTTCCTATGTGCCCTATGGATCATTGCCACAAAAAAATCCATACTTTCCATTTCCTGGTCCTCCACAGACGGTTTCTCCTCTAGCAGGACACCCACATGTCGGTGTTAACTTTTTTTAGCCCTATCCCATTCAACAGATCCAAGAATTTGAATAGTTGAATGAAAAAAATTTGTCCCATCAGCCAAATAATGCCTAGAAGAAAGGGAAAAAACAAAACAATAATAACCTAGGACCAAGAGGAAATAACCCTCAACAAAACCATCCCACTGGGGGCAACCTGAATCAAGGCTACTAGAACCCCCAAGGGGACAATAACAACAAACGCTAAGGGGAGAAAAACAACAAAAATCTCAGGATGAACTTCCCTTGTGCTCTTTGTGGTGAGTATGGACATTATACTCACCATTTTCCCAAAATTGTCGACTTCAAATGGATGAAAGAGTCCATAAATGTGCCATGTCCTCCAACGTCGCCTGCCCCTCAGCAGGCCCCACAATAGTACTTGCAACAATCACCCCCGAATGTGTTGCAAAACCCTATTCCACACCAAGGTGTGATGAATACCCAACAACAGGTACATCCTGCCCCACCACAAATGGGGTAGTATCAAAACCTATGGCCCATCCACCCTAGAAATCTAGTTGATCGCAATATCCTCCTCACCAACGAAGAAGAGATTATTTTGAAAACACATGGTCACCAGTATGGTGTTCCCCCTGAATCTCCTCCAACTACCTTGGAAGCAGATCCAGCTACATCCGGACAACCCTTGATGATTTCATGCCCTAATACTGAACCTAACATTCGTATACCTCGCATTCCATTGCAACGGAATGTATTAACCCTCAGGCTAGGGCAGCACACAATTATAGCCTAGTCGACGACTTAGCACAATCTCCTGCCTCCATGTCAATATTGGAGGTCCTACAAATGTTTCCAACTCAGGGGAAATCCTTTCTTTCCACCTTGGGGACAGTGGACCCAGCTGATACTAGACTCATCACATTTGATCTAGATAACAGAGAACCACGCCTCCCCACTCTGGTATCTTTCCAGATACATGTAAAGATTCAGAACATCACAGTTCATTGGTGTATCATCAATGAAGGTGCATCCACATGCATCATGTACAAAACAGTATGGAAGAAACTTGGCTCCCCTAAGCTAGTACCATTCTCCATCACCTTGAGAGCCTATGATGGTAGACCATCATCCCCTGAAGGGGCTCTTCAAAAATTTCCCCGTCGAACTTGGGGGCAAAACCATCCTCATCGACATTAAAGTTATCGATGCAACACTTGATTACAATATCTTGTTTGGTTGTAACTACGTGTACACTATGAAGGCATTAGCCTCTTCTGTGTTTTGAATGATGATTTTCCCCCATAACGGGAAAATTGTCACCATCGACCAAATTACACATTATGAGCCTAACCATTCCACCAACATCGATAACATTCTTCCTCTTGTCCACACTAGCTCAGATTCTTATTCGCTCATTTACATGGGTCCTATAATTTTCAAGGACCCATCCTTGCTGGGGGAATACCATGGAGCACCACCTCTCATACACCCCTCATCACAAGTGTGTGTAGTATCTTCCAATAGAACCGATATTGGAGACATGATTTCTCCCACTGAGGCCTCTCCACACCTTGACATTCCACCAGTTGAACTATTACCTTAATAATTCCTTGAGAACCCTACTGCACCACCTATCCCTGATTGTTGCACCACTTATCCCCGATCTCCCCCCCCCCTCCAAAGGAAAATCTTGGTTTGGGAGACAATCCCTCGAGCCATTACTAAAATTCCCTTCTTCTAACCCTCACCTAAAGTCCAATCATTTGAGGTAGCTGCGACCCTTACCCTTCAAAATATGGTTCTTTCCATCCCTGTATGGTATCTTCACCCACCTGTGATGGTTCCACATCCATCTCTCCCTCCTCATTTAGAGGGAATACCGATGTAGATTCCAGTATAGGATTCAGTTGCACCACCCTCACCCCCAACTGTTGGCACCACTTCCACTGTTGGGTTCAGACGGAAGAAGAAAGAGCCCACAGCTCCACTTCCTCCTCGATTTTAACCGCCTTATGCACTATAGGAAAGAGAGGGACACCCCACCAATAGATGTCCTGCTCTTCCTGAGTTACGTAATCTGATCTAACTCCGTAGAGAAACCACATTGCTCGCCACTTCACCAAGTGTGTCAAGAATTACTACTATGTCCTCCACTATAGGCAGTAAAGAGTTGTGAAGCAAATTCACTTGTGCCATATGTTCAGAATATGGCCACTACACTCATCATTTCCCAACTCTACCTCAGTTTTTCCAGATGCTAGCATTAGTACACCAAACCTATCAAAAATAACCCTCTCTTCTACCCCTTACTGGTGCTCACGTCACTGACATTTGTTATGTCCCTTCATCATTCCCTGAGCAGATGACATTCCCTTGTGCTCTCTGTGATTCACTTTCTCATTTCACATACCGGTATCCTTTGATTGTTGCATACTGAGGTCATCATTCAACCCCTATTCAACCACATCCAACCACCTCACCACTTGTATTGTACTCTATATATACTGTCAATATTACCTCCCCTAAAATTGAGTCACTTCCCACCCCTCCATGGTTCACATATCGACTGTCTGAGGATATTCCCCAAAATCCTCCCAATTATCCGGTAAATTTCCCATGAGAAATCTTACCCTCTACCATAGTTTATCACCCACAGGGTCTTGACATTTGTTTTATGTCAAATGAGCCATCGCACCTTGAATGTGATATCCCCTCTACATCCTCACCACTTGAGGACGATCACACTTTGACAGGCCTCCCTGTCACCTCCTCGGATCCCCTGTATTCTTGCATTTTCCACTACAATGAAGATATCCTGGAGGAACTCACTACCCTCGATTGCCCATGGATTATGCTCCATCATCGAGTGTTTTTTCTCTCACAAGAGCCTTTCACCCTCCTATCCAAGCCTCCATATGTGAAATCGAAACCAAGGATTTCATTCCTTCAAGGCATTTAGACTGGTTCAACAACCTTATCTCTGCCTTAGATGCTTTTGAAGAAGGAAACATGGCCAATATCTTCGCCACCATCAAAATCAACATTTCCATCAAGCCAGGAATTGTAGAAGAAATAACCATTGGCGTCGCATGCTCCCCTAAAGAACTCACAACTTACAAATCTCTCTTTTAGGAATACCGAGATATTTTTTCCTGGTCATATACAAAGATTCCCAGCCTTGATCCTTCTATCGTCGAACATTGCATCGACACATGGCCAGATGTCACCCTAGTTCGTGAAAAGTAGTGCCCCCTTCACCCATCCAAAGCTATGGCTATCAAAGATGAAATTGACAAGTTAGGCAATGTTGGGTTCATTTAAACCATTGTGTATACTTCATGGGTCTCCAACCCCATCCCCGTTAACAAAAAATAGGGCACTATTCATGTCTGCATAGACTTTCATGATCTCAACCATTCTTGTCCCAAAAACAACTTCCCAACTCCTTTCATCAACTAAATTATCAATGAATGTGCTGGCCATGAGGCATTGTCCTTCATGGATGGATTCTCCAGCTCCAATCAAATCCAAATCCATCCAGCAGATCAATATAAAACCTCTTTTACTACCCCTTGGGATACTTTTTCTTATCCTATAATGCCTTTTGGACTTAAGAACGCAAGTGCTATGTTTCAACGGGCCATGACTTATGTTTTCCATGATCTTCTTCCATCATCCTCGCTTATTTGGATGACCTCACTGCTCGATCCAAGAAGCGAACTCAACACTTATACAACTTACACATCGTTTTTCAACGATTTTTCCAGTACAATATCCGCTTGAACCCCCTTAAGTGCGTATTCTGCATAATTGTCAAATGCCTTCTTGGGTTCATTTTCTCCCAACACGACATCACGGTGGACCCCCTCAAGGTCCAATCTATCATATAAATTCCACCACCTAGGTATTTACACCAACTACAGAGCCTACAAGGAAAAGACAACTTTTTACGTCGCTTTTTCCCAGATTACGCCACTTGCGTGCATGGTTTCCTTCACCTACTACGTCATGATATCCCATTTTGATGGGATGAACATGCTCAAACATATTTTGATGATTTAAAAACTGCCTTATCCAATGCCCCTTTGATTAGTCCCCTAGACTATGATTGTGATTACATCCTCTACTTATCAGCCTCAGACGTCTTAGTAGCAGGATTCCTCATCCAATTAGGGGATGACGGGCATGAGCATGTCATTTAATACATTAGTAAAAATATTTCGGGACCACCCTTGAAATATAATCATGATGAGAAACTCGCCCTCACAGTTGTCCTCACAGTCCAAAAATTGCGTCACTATATCCTGCTTTGAACTACCAAGGTCGTAGAAGATTCCAATCCCATGCAGTACTTTCTTAGTCGACGGAAAATTAATGAAAATTTTTCCCGATGGATCATTATCCTCCTCCAGGAATACGGCCTAGAGTTCTCAAATTCCAAAAGAAAGAAAGTGTGTGTCTTCACTGAACTCATTACATCTTTTCCCTCAATGTTAAAGCTTCACTCGTCAATACGGATTTTCCCGGTGAACACCTCTTCTTCATCCCCTCTAATGACCCTTGGTATGGTGACCTTCTCGTCTACCTTTGGACACAGATTTTTGGGTCTCATATCTCTTGAGATGATCATTGGCACATTCCCCATTAGGCCCCTTGATACCTCCTCATCGAAGACGTATTATATCGATGTGGGGTCGACACCATCCTTTGTCGATGTCTGACCATCAATGAAGCTGACAGAGTCTTGAATGATTGACAAAGCGGTGCTTGCGGTGGTCACCTCTCAGGTATGTCCACGGCCCAAAAAATCTTTCGAGCAGGGTACTTTTGGACCATTTTGTTTCAAGAATGCATCCATGATATCAAGCAATGCGACAAATGCCATCTTTATGTAAATAAAGCACGAGTGCCACCCACTCTTCTACATCTAGTCATCACTGTTGGGCCCTTCTACAAATGGGGCATAGACTTCGTGACTTGCAATCCTCCATCCAATAATGGACACAAGTACATTGTCATGGCAGTTGATTACTTTACCAAATGGGTCAAAGCCATGCCCACTTTCAACAATACCACTGGCACGGCCACACTATGCGCAGGAGAAGGAGTTATACCTGCACATATGAGCATGGGTATTCTTCCTTCTCCCTCATTGGTGGGCCCATACACCCCTACACGGTCATTCGTACACCCCTAACTCAATTCTACAAATTTCAAAATATGCGAGAGGATGGGACCACTAACTCTTGCAACTCCCAAATCGTTCGACTTGAGCACCCATAATCTCCAAATATCCTCAGAATACTCTTGTCAAATCACTATAGCGGCAGGTACAAATAAGGTGGCATTGTGGGCCCACCAGTCATATATAGTCCCTTTTACCAAACTTCCACACTCAGTTATAGGAGCCCAGAGCCTCTGTTTTTTGATCTGTTCTTAGCCACAGGATCATGGTCCCACCATCTACACATTCATATTCCTTGGGTCTTCATCTGAACTTTGCCCCAGAGGATCATTTTTCACACGTCACATTCAGGTATGCATTCTCATGTTCAAAATTATCAGATAATTGTTATATGTTCTTTATCATCAGATATTGTTCACGTCGGGTATTTGGTTTTCATATGTGCAAGTACTTGTTCTGCAAGAGACACATCCCCTTAAGGTATATGTTCGACACTGGCATGTAATTATTCTCTCTGAAAATCAATTACATCTACCAGCAACACCCTTTGACATTTACCTTTAGGGTCCTTACATCTGGATCTGCAGTACCGTCACCTCTAGTGCATTTTGGTACGGTCACCCGGTAGCACTCTCCCCCCCATGAGTTTTCCCATTCATAGTTCCCCTCAACAACTTGACACTCATGCTTCATTCATCCCCTAGGGATGGGAGTCTCGATAGTCTTATGCACTTCCGAGAATGAACCCCATACTTATTCTCATGATTTTTCTAGCTTTCCAAATGGACTCCCATGTCATATCACCTCATTTCTACTAATTGCACCTTTGCAGTATCATTATCCCTCATCTCATCCACCATCAGTTTGGATATCTACATGTTGTCCTCCATTCATTTCTATGGGGCCCCCACCCTCCACTAGTTCTCTTTCATAAACTTGCGCCCTCACAGGACAAGCTATCGTTCACTGGGGCACCCATTTCTGTATCTATACACTCAACCCAAATTATTCTTTATTTATTTGGTAAATGTAAAAAGCCTTTGTTTCCAGCATTTACTTAGGTTTTTGTCATCCCCCTTGATGACCCTATTTTTCCCGGCAAAGCAAACCATGTCGCCCTTGGTTGGGGCATCCACTCTCTTTTTCATTTCAACATCATTCACGAACTTTGAGTATCCCAAAGTCCATGTACCCATGATCTCTAAGTTTTTACACCTTGTCAAGCCTCTGGCACAGTTTAACCCCATATCTAGTTGTCCCCCTGACACTAGATGCAGTTTTACGGTTGTTGCCAATCATCCTTCAAAAATTCCCCAACCAAGGGAATTCTTGAGTCTCACCGCATATTGGCTTCATCCATGTTACATGTCAGTACCTCATATCATCTCAATGGATTTCATGAATCCATTTGCTTCTTGGAGTCGCGTCTCCCTTTCTGTTAACATCAACATTGTTTCCAAAAGGGTGACAGTATCTTGACTCTCCTTACCTTTTCAATGAAGATTCTCGGATGGCACAGAGAGAACCATCATTTCTCTTTGATTTTGTTGACCCCCATAACATTCAACTTCAGAAAAATCTCATGTTACGGTGGGTCTTACTATGAGACTACTGCAGTTGTTTCATACCAGTCGAAGACCTTTGAATTCGTTCAGCCATCAATGCCTACGAGTCATCAACACTTCTTACAAGCATCCTTTCCTCCCTTGAAAGTATGTTCACCATCCAGAACTGTCATCTTCCATTGTCAACCACCCCCGAGGGTGTTGTAGTTATCTACACCAACATCCATCTTCAGTTATAGTCTCACATTTTGGTTACATTACACGAGCATGGGGCATGCTCGCCTCGTTTGTATACAGATTTCCATTTTTTCCCTAGAGAAAGGTTTGGGTCCCACAATTTCCCCTCTCCCTCCAACAGATTGCTCTTGTAGTTCCTCTCAACACTCTTCATTACAATGGCACTCTCAGTAAAAGAAACATTGATGTATTTCGGCTATACGTATGCTCTTAACCTCACACATCAAGGGGCATCTATTATAACTAAAATTTTGTCTGCAATATTGCACGCAAATGGTTACAGAAATACAACAATGTTAACAACAATTAGTTCACCTGCATCCTTGAAATGCATTCCAAAGGTAAAAACTATACAATTGGGTAAAAAATTGACATGTGCAAATTCACCAAAAGAAGCGCATGCATTGTGCACATGCCAACAAATCCCTAAGAGCGCACAATGCGCCAAGTGCGTGACTATGTACGAGAAAATCCATGCACTTCTATGAACGACGCATTTATGGATCTTGTCAGTCCCCCAACCACTTATGGACCTGCTCCCAACTTGATTTGACATTCATATCTTAGTGAAATCTGAATGGGGTGCTGGTCAAGGACTAGAGGGTGCCCTAAAAGGCCCCTTGTTCACACAAATAACCAATTACATTTTTCCTTGAATAATTTATATAAATAAGAGCCATGGGTGCACTAAGAAACCAAGATCTTCATAGTATTGTTATGTTGCCTCAATTCTCCCTTCATAATCCTCTTTTCTCTTTGGAGCCTTCAAGAATCATTGGAATAGGCCATTCCACTCACCTCTTGAGGGAATAGACATTCATTTTCTTCACCATTTGTCATTTTTCTTCCATTGTAAGAAGAGCTCTCTATTAGGGAACTTGAGAGCCCTCCTGATGCAGACCCCCTACCCTCGGGCTGAGATCAGCACAGTATCTTTTCCAAACCACACAAAGAGTTAATTAAACCCTTTGTTTAAGCCACAAAATATTTTAGGCTTTGTGAGCTGGAGGTTCTCGACACAATGCCACAACTCTTACAATCGTCGAAATGTGAAATGTCAATGAAGTTTGACTCCTTCAATGCGACGAGCACATGCCACCTGTTACCCACTAGTTTTGGCTTTTGGGACTTTGAGCGAACAACCAACAATCGTTCCTCTTCCCTTATGATTCTTTGAACTCCAAAATTTATCCTTTTACGAGATCAATGACTGTAAGCCTCCCTTGATCCAACGGTACCGATATTTTCAGGATTTCACGAACCAGGAGTTTGAAACTCTCGACTCCAAAATCACTTGCCGCGTCAATCCCCGAATTTCTGAAATAGTGAAATTTGTGCGTGAGATCAACGTCTCCTGTTGATTCTCATCCAATGGCCACTAATCCTGAGCTTCTGAACGCTAAAATATGCTCAGCCTTAACCTCCTCACAGATCTGCAAGATCCAACGGTCCACAAAAATTCGACACTTCTCCATGAAGAAAATTCCACCATTCAATTCCACACCTGATAATCCCTTTCAGGATTCAGGAATTAGAGTGACCAAGGATTTTGGCCTGCACTCCAAACTTACGAATCCTAAATTCTCGAAATGATTTAATGGCTTAAACTGATCACGGTCAATGATTCACATTGATTCTTGATATCAGGGTGGTGGTTCGTTCGACTCCTAACCACCTTGCAACTCCTCTGGATCCTATGGTCCTCGCGATTTCGTGAGTTCTACACGGAGAATTCTGACTGCCAGATGCACTTCCCAATAACTTCTACCCAAACGACTCAGTGTTCTCCCTCCTGAAATTGACTTCTATGAGACGATTTCGATCTCCGTCTCCCTTAGAAATTTTCAAAGGTGTTATCCTTCCTGAGCTTCCCCTTATAACTCAAACTTCCAAACGAATCCCTGCACGCACTTCTTGCAGAAAATTTTCAAATGACCTCTGGTTATTTGAGTCTTCGACCCTCTGCACTCTTTTCAACAGTAGTCCTTCAACTTTCCCCTTAGTTGATAAGTTCAAATATTTTAACCAGCCTGCGCACACCTTGCACGACTCTGTGCTTCACCTGCACCTCTACTGGTATGAGAACAACGATATCTCTCCTGAGATTTCTGAGATAAAACTCAGACCCTTGTCAATGCACATCTTGCGGATGTTCACTACACTCCTTGCAGGAATCCTCAGGGAGAGAAACAATTGAAACTTATTCTTCTCCTCTCTCAGACTTCATACATTCAACATGAAATCATACACACAATACAACATTGAAATAAATGCATAACAAAGAAACAATCCAACTGTAAACATACCATTTAACTAATGTAAATAGTAAGCATCATAACACCATGAAAATTGAGTCAAAGTTTCATATATTAACTCAAGTACTCATGTACATGGGTTCTTCTTTACATCTCTCTATCATAGCTCTCCAGCTTATCAATTTTGAATGATCATCCAAAAAAAAAAAAAATTACAATGATACAACGGTGAGGGTGTCTATATCCGCTTTCCCTCCTACTCTTCTAAAATGTCTAATCTATTAAATTAAATCTACCTACTTGCATTCATTACGCATAAATGCCTCTACATTCGACAGATGAGAGCAAAACTCAAGATCTATTTACAACATCTAGATATAAATGTAAGTACGCTTCCCTTAGCTATCTCATTAATGTCCATCCATTAATCTTCAAAACACTTCAAAATGTGCGCGGGTGCTTTTCTAGCTGTCCTCCACCTTTATGTTGCTTGGTTGGCTATGTACAATGCTCCTGCATCACCTCCCAAGGAGGAAGAGGGGACTCATATGTCCTCATTTTTATCTACGATGTTTTTCCTACTAATATAGTTATCCATTGGTAGCATTATCTTGGTCATTGGTTGATTTTTTATGGTTCTAAGTTTCTCATGCATTCTAACTTTTATTTATTAGTTTTTTTAGTTTGTTTCTTTGTTTATTAGATTTGTTTGGCTTGTTTAACCCACTCGCAAACTTTTGTCTTGTCTAGCAGGCTCATCTAGAAAAGCAAGTGTTGTTGTTTTGCTCACCCAAGTGACAAAACCAACACAACATTCGGCGACACTCTGTATCGTTGAGGAGTAGACAATATCTTGTGTCATTGTTTGACTCGTGAAGAAGCTGAGTATGTTCTCAATGACTGACACAGCGGGGCTTGTGGTGGTCATCTATTTGGGCCTGTGACAGCCCAGAAAATTTTGCGAGCCGGTTATTTTTGGTCATCTATTTTTAAAGATTGCTTTGAAGAAGTTAAGAAGTGTCACCCCTGCCAGGTGTTCACTCAAAATATGTGCTCGCATCCAGCCCCTCTCCATCCAGTCGTTACTGTCGATCCCTTCACCAAGTGGGGGGTGGATTTTGTAGATTGCAACCCAACTTTGGATGTGGGGCATCAGCACATTCTCATGGTCGTAGACTACTTTACTAAGTGAGCTGAGGCCATGCCTATAGTTAAATATGATGGTGAGACTATTTCTTTCCTCATGTTCAATCAAGTTATAATCAGGTTGGGAATCCCGAGTGAGATTGTCATTGATCATGGCAGTCCCTTTCAGAATGAAATGATGAAATAATTAGGATCCAAACTGGGGTTTATACATGTTCATTCTTCCCCTTACTACCCACAGGAAAATCGACAAGTAGAGGTCGTGAACAAGTCTCTCAAGACCATTTTGCAGAAAATTGTCAGCCAGAGAAAATCTGACTGACATATCATGCTTTATCCAGCACTTTGGGCATATCGAACCTTGGTTAATACTTCCACCAGTTTTTCTCCGTTACAGTTAGTGCACAGTGTAGATTCGATCCTACCTATTGAATGTGAAATCCCTTCTCTTATATTGGCAGTTGCACTCCTACCTCACACTTATGATCTCAAACAATGCCTCGTACACCTAGAGAGTCTAGATGAGCAGCGTCGAGACGTCTCCATGACTATTGAAGCAAATAAAATACGTTTCAAGGTCCAATATGATAATTTTGTCTGTCCTCGGCAGTACATTGAGGGTGACTTGGTCCTTTTGTATGACTAAGCCAAAGAACCAATGGGGTAGGCAAGTTCAAACCCATGTGGCATGGTCCCTATATTGTGCGATGTGTCTTAAAAAAAGGAGCCTATGAATTAGAAGATTATGAAGGGAACATGATGGTTGAGCCTAGGAATGGGCTCTATTTGAAAATATATTATGCTTGAGCCCCAAGCTTGGGCGTAACTCTTTGTATACTAATGTATTTTAGTGTATATATATTTTCCCTCTTTTTATATTCAGCTTGCTTATCGATTTTTCCCTTGGTTGGCATATGTCAATGGAGTCTTTGGTCTACTTGTTAGAATATGAAAGATTGTGCTCATTTTACCATTGAAAATACTATTGTCACCCAACCATAGGTCGAAGCCACCCTCCGAGAACCTTAACCTTGATAGAGGATCACTCCGGAAGAAAACCCTAGGCTAGATAGCCAAACAAAGGGTAGCACACCTTTCCCCAAGGATAGTGCACCAACAAGATATGATAAGATAGTCCAAACCCTAACCAAGAGATAGTCTAAGAAAAATGTGATATTCTAGATGCAGCAGCTGCAATGGCATCTCTCCTCAAACCTGCGCACAAGATTGGTCACTGTAGTGCGCACAAGTTGTTGCTCTGCAATTCTGAGACTGTCTGCCAGAATGAGAACTGGCCTCCTGTATTTATACTAATTCTGGCTAACTGCCTAGGCCGAATTCTCATTATGGGTATCTGTTTGTTTAGTATATTATTATTTCTTCTGGTCGACTTCTTCTCTTGGAGGCTAATAACCTAATATAAATTATCTTCTTGAGCCGACAAGTCTACTAGGGTTATTAGCCAACTCATTAGGGTTTCTTCTTGCTTCTCGGAGTATTCTAATCTCGTCAGGTTTACACGTGGAGGTAAATACCTCCCACAACTACCATAATATCAACACTCCCTCCTAGCTAGGGAGGTATTACAGGTAATGGTCTTGAGCACAAAACATACCATTCACCCGGTAGCATCAACATAGTCATATAGACTATCTCATGACTAGATCATGAGTATCATTATCACCATCGATGTCATCAGCTGCGTCATTTCTCGAAACCATACCCCATCTGAGTAATCAGACATGATGCTGGAAAATTCACTCACACCACAGAGTGATACAAGAGCCATTCTTCTAATCTAGACATATGTCCTAGAAAGTTAAATGTTCTTAACCATTTTCCATCTGGGAAATCTCCGTCCTTTGATTATCCATCTAACTGATAATCATTTCCAATACTGTTGATAGTCTTCAAGGTAATAAAAAAAAAATAGAACACAACTGTGTCTATCCATAGTAGTACATAACTACAATCCAGTGGTACACTACCAGACCAAGTAACACACAAGTACTTGATCAGTAATGTATAGTCACAAATAGTGGAACACATCCACCACAGTAGTACACATCTACTGTCATACAGTCTTCATAAAAATCATCTGATATCAACCTGCACAGAAACAATGTTATGATATAAACTTAATCATCTGGGCCAATCTTTCACTCACATCTGTGAGATCTGAAACAATATCTTCCCTCAGAGTAGAACATCAACGATGGGTTATCTTCCTTATTCTTATCAAACAAGGAAGAATGCTTGTTCTGATTTCTGAACCTGGACCATTCCTCACCCTGGGCCATTCCTCCAACACTAAACAAAGTGTAACCTGGAGAGAATGAATCTTCCCTAAGGAATGCATGTCCCTGATTGTTGAGCCTGGACCATTCCCCACCCTAGGCCATTCCTTCAACACTAAACAAAGTGCAACCTGGAGAGAATGAATACACCCTAAGTAATGACTATCCAGACCATTTCCTCTGTTAACCACAAGAGGAAAAGATTGTCCTGTATCAACCTCCAAAACAGACCATTCCTCATGTTAACCACAATGAGAAATCGTTGTTCGGTGAGGTGGGCCAGTCTTCTTGAGTAACCCTCAAAAAGAGAGACTTCCCTAGACCACTCCCCATGTTAACCACAATGGGAAGTCATTGTCTATGATACATCAACAATCTGGACCATTTCCCATGTTAACCACAATGGGAAATTGTTGTCCGCCAGAAATCTCAATCCACTTTCCGAACTGGAAAGGATCCACTTTTCTTGGACCATTTCTTCAAACTGAAAAATGATTTTCCATCAATCAATAATATATCAGTGCTCCCTACCAACCTGGGCGTTGTCTCTTCCTTTTTCAATAAGGAAGTCGTCTCCACGAGCTCCAGCTTGAGTACGCAAACTCTTTCATCTTGAACAAAAGTTTCATCAAAATGTTTGCTTATTTGCTCATCTGTGGAGATATGTATTGGAGAACCACTTTCTCCTTTATGTACTTCATCACAGATAATGTAATGCTTTATTTCAAATGTACTTCAGTCTGGAACACTGGTCTTGTTTGAAGGCTTCATGTAGCTCTGATCAATAAAGTACATCATTGTTTGGAAAACTGGAACATATCCATGTGGCATTTCTTCTGTCATCATAAGATCTTTGTCATGGATTGACAATCTATCATCCTGATCTTTTGAGTAATGATTCTGATATAATATCTCTGTTATAGAGAATCTTCACCATGCTTCTGTTGTGCACTGCAAGTTGTCTTCTTCCATCTGCATACAAGACTCTCTTTTTGGTATGCCTCAAAGTCTTGTGGTTTCTCTTCATATGCTCTTTATTCAATTTCTCTGGAGAACATTCTTTGCATTCATATGATGTAGAACTCCAACCCATAGATGATATAATGACTCATGTAGAGGTATGTCTGGTTTATCGGAACAAGTAATCATCATAGTCTTCTCCCTCCATCTGGGAGAAACCCTAGTTCTGGATCTTGCAATTCTTCCATATATACATTGTTCTTCACCACAACTTTCAATTGATTGTTCTTAGTGAGTTCATATCAGGCTAGTAATCTTGTGATTCTTAATACAATGACTGGTTGTTTTCGCTTCTCTTTCTCTCTTGGAATCTTTATGTTCTTCCTGATTTTTTTATTTAGCTCTTGTGTCCATGGAGTTGATTCCATGCCCTAAATATTCCATTTCTTTCTTTCATCATAGGATCACGGATGTGGATGGACAACCAAGGATACTTTAACGCTTCTCTTCGAAGAGGTCTTCTTCTAAGGTTGAACTGAACACATATTTCTCTTCATGTTTGCCACCATGGATATATACTTCATCATCTTCAATGGATCATAGGATTAGCTCCCTCCTAATCCTTGCTTCATGTATGAATGCATGCTCTTCTTTTTGGTGATATATAATCTATTGATATTATGGTAGCCGCAGGAGGTATTTACCTCCACGTGTAAACCTAACGAGGATAGAATACTCTGGGAAGCAAGAAGAAACCCTAATGAGTTGTCTAATAACCCTAGAAGACTTGTCGGCTCAAGAAGATAATTTATATTAGGTTATTATCCTCCAAGAGAAGAAGTCGACCAAAAATAATAATATATATTGAACAGAAAGATACCTAGAATGAGAAGTCGGCCCAGGCAGTTAGCCAGAATTAGTATAAATACAGGAGGCCAGTTCTCATTCTGGCGGGCAGTCTCAAAATTGCAGAGAAGCACTTGTGCGCACTACAATTGCCCAGTTTTTGCGCAGGTTTGGAGGAGAGTTGTCATTGCAGCTTCTACAGCTAGCAGTTACGCTTGGACTATCTCTTGGTTAGGGTTTGGAACATCTGATCATCTCTTTTTGGTATGCTATCCTTGGGGAAAGGTGCGCTACCCTTTGTTTGGCTATCTAGCCTAGGGTTTGCTTCTGGAGTGATTATCTATCAAGGTGCTCGGAGGGTGGCTTCGGCCTATTGTTGGGTGAAAATAGAGATATTGTCAATGGTAAAAAGATCATATCCATTATATTCTAACAAGTTATGGGCCCACACCTCCTTCATTCAGTCTAACCGCTGGAAGGAAACATAGTCGTAAGGATATTAAGCTCGTTGAATAATTATCACTAGGGTTTCTAGCAAGAGCAATCACCATAGCACTGTCGCTAGGGTTACTAGCAGGTGCAGTTGCAAAAACCCTAATCCTCTCGTTGAGTCACCTTAATTGAATGGATTGACCTAATATATAGATAGATCAGTGCATCCTAGCCTAGCGCATCTCCTGGTACTCTCAGAAAGCCAAGACGTGAAGTTTGAGTTTTTGGTCAAATCTAGGGTTGACCAAGACAAAGCAGCCATGACTTACTCTATGAAGTCAAAGAACAAGTTATATGGAGCTTCTAACTTCAGAGTGTGGAAGACAAGGATTGACCTCATCCTTTCCAAGAATAAATTGTTGGATATCGTGAAAGGAAAGATCGTGGAACCAGAGTTTGAAGAAGGAAAAGAGAAGGAACTGTAGAACATTGTAGTTATGGAGAATTTCAAAGACGGTGACATCAATTCTATGAGTATCATAGTGGAATCTATAAACAACCACTTGATACCCTACATCTCCCATCTTGACTCATCAAAGAAGATGTACGGTGCCCTAACAAACCTCTTCTCAGTCAGAAACATTGGACAAGTAATGAGTCTGAAGAATGAGCTCCGTGACATGAAGATGAATGATGATGACAACATAACATCATACTTTGTGAGGATATCTCAACTAAGATATCAACTACAAGCTATTGAAGAGATCACTTTAGAGAAGGAATTGGTAAACATAGTACTCAATGGTCTTCCCAAGATGTGGGATGCAGTTTCCGCAAGCATGAACACAAGAAAGGAGTATCCGACATTTGAAGAACTTTGGACTTGCTGTGCTCAAGAGGAATCAAGGATCAGTGAAAAAGAGAAACCCAAAAAGAAGTACGATGATCAAGCCTTCACAACAAGATTCAAGAACTTTAGGAACAAAAGAAAGTTTGGTTCAAAGAGGAAGAAAAATCAAGAGAAAGATATTTCAGAAATACAATGATTTAACTGTCAAAAGTATGGTCACTACAAGAATCATTGTCTCGAGCTAAAGAAAAGGAAGGAGAAACATGAAGCATCAATTGCCGAAGAAAAGGAACCTACAAAGAAGACTAAGTAGGATGATAGAGAATTCTTCTTCTAAAGGTAACAATATTATTCTTATTTCTTGTACATATCTTGTTTGCATCGTCTCTGCACATATCTTGTATATCCATCTCTTGGAAGATAATGTGTTCCAAGAAGAACTATACCTATGGAAGAACAATAAGATAAGGATTGATATCATTAGATAATACACATGAAAGGATGAAATACATCAAATCATGTAGAAGCTATTGCAAGATAAGCCGAATCAATCATGAATAGAGTTAGAAGAAGCAAAGACAGAAAGAAGTCAGCAATCAAGAGGAAATTGGATAAAGACTTGTGACATTTTGTAGAAGACAATAAGACGGACGTATGGACTCTGTTAGACAAAGAGATCCAATTATATATTGTAGAAGACAATAAGGATGAAGACGGAAGCGTGGACTCTGTTAGACGGAGGGAGCCAATTATATGCACTCATACATGAAGCAAGGATTAGGAAGGAGATAATCCTATGATCCATTAAAGATGATGAAGTATATATCCATGGTAGTATCCATGAAAGACAATATGTGTCCAGTTCAACCTCAGAAGAAGTCTTCTTCGAAGAGAAGCCTTAAAGTATCCCTGGTTGTCCATCCACATCCGTGATCCTATGATGAAATAAAGAAATGGAATATTTAGGGAATGGAATCTATAAGAAAATCCATGGACCTAAGAACTAAAGAAACACATCAGGAAGAACATGAAGATTCCAAGAAAGAAAGAGAAGCCAGAACAACTAGTCATTGTATTAAGAATCATAAGATTACCAGCCTGATGTGAACTCAATAAAAGCAATCAAGCAGAGGAACTAAAAGTCATGATGAAGAACAGTGTATGGAAGACTTATGAATAAAAGCATTGCAAGATCCATAACTAGAGGTTCTCCCAGATGGAGGGAGAAGACTATGATTATTACTCGTTTCGATAAACCAAACATATCTTTATATTAGTCAATATCCATGAGTTGGAGTTCTACATCAGATAAATGAAAAGAATGTTCTCTAGAGAAATTGAGAAAACAGCATATGAAGAGCAATCTCAATACGGTTCTCCCATGCACAACAGAAGCATGGTGAATATTTCCTATAACAGAGATATTGTATCAAGATGATTACTTAGTAGATCAGATATCATGATGACAAAAGAAGTGCCACATGGATATGTTCAATTTTTCCAACAATGATATATTTTATTGATCAAAACTACATGAAGCCTTCAAAGAAGACCAGTGCTCCAAAACGAAGTACATTTGAAATCAAGAATTACATTATCCATGATGAAGTTCAAAAAGGAGAAAGAGGTTCTCCAATACATATCTCCACAGATGAGTAGATAAACAAACATCTTGATAAAGCTTCTATCCAAGATGAAAGAGTTTGCGTACTCAAGTTGGATCTCGTGGAGACGACTTCCTTATTGAAAAAGGAAGAGATGACTCCCAGGTTGGGAGGGAGCACTGAAAATATTATTGAGGACATTCATTTTCAAGATTGAAAAATAGTCCAGCTTGGACAGATGCTTTCCTGTTCAGAAAGTGGATTGAGATTTCTGACGGACACTGATTTCCCATTGTGGTTAACATGGGAAATGGTCCAAATTGTTGATGTATCATAGACAGTGACTTCCCATTGTGGTTAACATGGGGAGTGGTCTAGGGAAGTCTCTCTTCTTGAGGGTTACTCAAGATGAATGGCCCGCCTCGCCGAACAACGATTTCTCATTGTGGTTAACATGAGGAATGGTTTGTTTTAGAGGTTGGTATAGGACAATATTTTCCTCTTGTGGTTAACAGAGGAAATGGTCCAGACAATCATTCCTTAGGGTTTATACATTCTCTCCAGGTTGCACTTTGATTAGTGTAGGAGGAATGGCCTAGGGTGGGGAATGGTACAGGCTCAACAATCAGGGATAGACATTCCATAGGGTTTATACATTCTCTCCAGGGTGCACTTTGATTAGTGTAGGAAGAATGGCCCAGGGTGGGGAATGTTGCAGGTTCAGAAGACAGGACAATTATTCTTCCTTGCTTGAGAAGAATAGTCCAGATATCTCATTGTTCTACTTTGAGGGCAGATATTCTTTCAGATCTCATGGATGTGAGTGAAATATTGTCAAAGATGATTCAGTTTATATCATAACATTGTTTATGTGTAGGTTGATATCAGATGATTGTTATGAATACTATATGACAATAGATGTATACTACTGTGGTGGATGTGTTCCACTATTCGTGACTATACGTTGTTGATCAAGTACTTGTGTGTTACTTGCTGTGGTAGTGTACCACTGGATTGTAGTTATGTACTGCTATGGATAGACACAGTTGTGTTCTATTTTGTTTTGATTTCCTTGAAGACTATCATCAGTAAAGGAAATGATTATCAGTTAGATGGATAATCAAAGGACAGAGATTTTCCAGACGGAAAATGGTTCAGAACATTTACTTTTCTAGATTAGAAGAATGGCTCTTGTATCACTCTGTGGAGTGAGCATCATGTCTAACTACTCAGATAGAGCATGGTTTCGAGATATGATGCAGCTGATGACACTGATGATGATGATGGTGACCATGATCTAGTCATGATCTAGTCTATACAAATATGTTGATGCTACCAGGTGAATGGTATGTTTTTGTGCTCAAGACCATTACCTATAATACCTCCCTAGCTAGGAGAGAGTGTTGATATTATGGTAGTTGCGGGAGGTATTTACCTCCATGTGTAAACCTGACAAGGATATAATACTCTGGGAAGAAAGAAGAAACCCTAATGAGTTGGCTAATAACCCTAGAAGACTTGTCAGCTCAAGAAGATAATTTATATTAGGTTATTAGTCTCCAAGAGAAGAAGTCGGCCAGAAATAATAATATATACTAAACAGACAGATGCCTAGAATGAGAAGTCGGCCAGGCAGTTAGCCAGAATCAGTATAAATGCAGGAGGCCAGTTCTCATTCTGGCAGGCAGTCTCAGAATTGCAGAGAAGAACTTGTGCACACTGTAATTGCCCAGTGTTTGCGCAGGTTTGGAGGAGAGTTGTCATTATAGTTGTTGCAGCTAGAAGTTACACTTGGAATATCTCTTGGTTAGAGTTTGGAACATCTGATCAGCTCTTGTTGGTGCACTATCCTTGGGGAAAGGTGCGCTACCCTTTGTTTGGCTATCTAGCCTAGGGTTTTCTTCTGGAGTGATTCTCTGTCAAGGTTAAGGAGCTCGAAGAGTGGCTTCAGCCTATGGTTGGGTGACAATAGAGATATTGTCAATGGTAAAACGAGCACATCCATTATATTCTAACATAATCGGCTCCCTCCATCTAGGAGATTCCACGCTTCCGTCAACATTCTTATTCTCTTCTACATAGTGTTATAGGTCTTTCTTCATTTTCCTCTTGGTTGCTGACTTCTTTTTGTCTTGCTTCTTCTAAGTCTCTTGTAATAGCTTCCAGATGATGTATTTCATCCTTTCATGTGTATTGTCTGACTTGTACAATGATATCAATCCTTATCTTGTTGTTATTCCATAGGTGTAGTTCTTCTTGGAACATATTATCTTCTAAGAGATAGATATACAAGATATATATAGAGATTATATAAACAAGATATGTACATGAACTAAGAAGAGTATTGTTACCTTCAGAAGAAGAATTTTTTTTCATCCTTCTTGGTTATGGGTTGATGACATGTTGTTTTACTGCATTGACATAGACATGTGCTATTGACTCGATTTTACTGAGTGTGTAGGATTTTGGACCTCGAGGATGCAGAGGCATCGATGGAACCCCTTGGACTTTGGATCGAGTCAGGGAGTGTACCATTAGGGTTTGATTATTTTATTGTGATATTAGTGCATCTGATTAGATGATATGATATGGATATATTCTGACATGCTTCGTTGATGATGCAGGCTGATGATAGCTTGCCGACCAGAATCACATGTTGAGTAAAGGGGTCATGCACGACTACCAGAGATGTTGAGGGAGAGGTCTAGACAGCAGCCCTGCCACAGCCTACTAGCACTCTCGTTGTGGCTCGAACTATAGGTTAATGTTTACCTAGTTCGAGAGGACCCATGATGTCGTGAGGGCAGACTGTGATAGTCACTCACGATGATTCTAAAGGGCACGCAATAAGGTGGGGGCCTTATTCCTTAGAGGCCCTTAGTCTCCCACAAGTTGACCTGGCAGAGTATTGACTCCAGGTATTTTTAATGTCTACCAAGTCAGTAAAGAGGTGAGTGGCAGCCTTGGAGCATGTGGTGCATCCTGAAGGGCACGTCGCGCAAGAAAAATGGAAAGAGGTGATCTAAAATTGAAGAAGACTTGAAAAACTTGAATAAATATTACAAGTGAAATGTTATGTGTTTAAAGAAACCGGATCAATTTGCAACACATAAATAAGGATTACTTATGTAAAGATACACATAGACAACAGCATAAAACATTGAACATCAGACATAAACACAACAACTTGATAAAGGAGTTCACCCCACTCCGGGCTACATCTCCTGGTCCAACTTCCAATGGATCATTATTATTAAATTGCTCAAAGTGCTCAAAAACATGCCTTACAATGCTCAAAATGACAAACCAACTGCTCCAATGGCTTTGCAGCATCCCAAAACCCCTGTCTGGGCTCTTTCGGCACCTGAAACGGTCGAAAAATGAAGAAGATAGCCTCCTTGAAGTCTCCCTCTTCAACTTTGTTGTCTCTGGTTCTACAATTCGCACCCTTGTGCTTCAAACCTGGCACACACGCTCATAAAAGCGTAAAAACTTGGCACCGGGCGCAACCGCGCCAACGGTGCAAACCGTAGGACGGTTAAGGCACCTCCAGCCCCTAACCACCTCGACACTCGGTCATGTGGCCATAGGACCTTGGGCTCGGCGAAAAAGTGGTTAAGTTGGTTTTGGAATGGGCATAACCACCCACGCGCCCGGATTAGGGTCATATAACAAATATATATTCAAACCCCCGCGACCATAGGCTATACGCCATATGTTATAACCACATATATATATACCAAAGGTCCGTGGCTATATCCATATAAATTTTCCCACGCATACATTACACGGGCTTTGAGTTTAGCACTATGGCATGGTCGCATGTATTGACAATGGAACCACGGGTCGGGGCTTAGCCCCGGCCCGACCCCCCTCCATTCAATACAAAACACAAGTTTAAATAA
>ML799503.1:280287-304027 GCA_009831015.1 Picea engelmannii | reverse complement strand
TGTAGTTACACAAGATTTGGTGATATTGTGTTGGGATTTTCACAACAACAAATCCTATGATAATAGGATAGAACAAGGATGAGAATAATATATGAATATTCAACGCAAAGTCACGGAGGGAATAAATAGGGCTCCTGAGCCTATGAAAGTACTTCATCATGGGCAACAATCTACGCACATGGTTCTAACTAGGGCACCCGTAAATGGTATACTCTACCACATGAATTACAGCACTTCTAACATCAAAGAAGGTTTTGTGTTGCAAATTAGTTGGGTCGATCCTAAGGAAAAATGGACCAAGAAACAAATAATGAGAAAATGCATGAAGGGGAAAATCTAACCTATATGCCATTTTTAAATTATTACTATCAGAATAGATCAAAACGATTAAAGGGTACCAAACAAAATGTCTCCAAAGTATTATGTATAAGACCAACAAGACTCAACTAGAAGTTAATAAGTCTAATATATAGAAACCTATGATAGCAAGTACTATGGAATACAAAAATTGAAAACAAGAAACCCTAAAAGTACAATATGTATAGAGAACTGCACAAACTTGCAGATTATGCATAATAGTTCTCCAGGTAGACCCCATTGTTAGGCTCAGGCCAAGGGATTCTTTGGTAACCAAACTGTAAAGATTCTATTTCATGAGGAGGTTGAAAATCCATAATCACAGCTTCAAGGATAACCTCATATGAAGGAAATTCAACGTCGAAGAAATCAAGACTCGAAGAATCACCAATACCAGGGATCTAGGTCTCACAAATAATAATATTAGACTCAAGAGGAAACTCGAGATCACTCAGGACAATAAGGGGAATAAAAATATCACATTCCCCCATTGGATACAATACCTGATCAATTGCCAAGACCTTGTCTCAAGAAGGTGAACATAACTTTAAAGGATCCTTCTCAAGAGAAATTGAACACAGAGGATAAGATACCACATAATTCACCCATGGCCATGGATGATTTTAGGGGCTAAATTTCTCTCATGGGATAATTTTCCAAAAACGAGATTCACTATTTTAAAAATGATTTGCCCAAATTCTATAGGATAAAATTATTTTACCTTAAAAATCGCCAAACTTTTATAAAAACTATATAAAATCCTTAGAAATTTGAATATTTTTACAAAAATATTGCCAGTGATTTATAGTTGGCATATGAAGGATTAGTAAGATTCGCCAAGGTTTCTACATTTTAAAATAAATTTCCACCCTTAAAATCATCCATGCCCATGGCAGGGAAGAGTCTACTCAAACACTAGGAACATATAAAGGAGAAACTTGAGATAAAGTCAAACTAGGATGGTGATTATCAGTTGAAAGTTAATCAATAGTGAAAATGCTTTTGTTTTTATGAAAATGAATCACATAAAAGAGTGTAGACATGTGTTGGAGATTTTTGGGATGAATAAGATTCTCCTTTAGGTTTCTAACAAAACCCTGAAAACCATCAGCCCTTCTGAAGACCAGAAGGAAATACTGCACATAGAGTGCACAATACAGTCTCACTCGAGATGGATTATGGGTGACTGAAAGACCTAGATGTTTGTAGTCTTATAAGGGAGACTTATATGGGGATGAGGGACATTATTTCTACCTCAAAACACATCAGATTTATTATTCTATTACATCAACACATCATTACATCTCATATCTACCACTCAATAAGCAGTTGCATTCATTTAAGGTTTATTCCATAGTAATTATCCTGGTTACTCTATTGTCCACTGCATTTGACTACTGACAGATTAATACATTCATCATCACTAAAACTTTGCAAGAAATAACATAAGCATTCCATAGAGAGACACAAAATTTACCACGGTTCACCCCCTCTAGGCTACGTCCACAAATATTTTGATTTCTTGGATCTTTTATTATTCTACATCAAGGTTACAGTGTTGCATGCATTACATTTGAGGCTAAAAAGATCACGATAATCTCCACAACCCATGACCTACAACCTTACCCTCGATTACAATGCTTGTCTAACATACCTTTTTCTATTTTCTCATATGCCTATCTTTGTCTATATCAGTGTATATATATCTCTTCACATATCATATATTTATATTACAAAAAGTGGTTAATTACCCATTAAAATTTTTACCAAAACCATAACCCACTAACTCTAGGTGGATTCAATTTGTCCACTTTCTAACTCCATGATCATGGATGGTCCAAAATCCAACCATTTTTCTCGTTGATTCACATCTTTCTTCCTTTATTTGAGTTTATTGGTTTCTCAATGCTGCTTTTCCCTATTTTTGGGCATGTGCTCTTTTTTTGGTCCATTATGTAACTGCCTTCATTAATTACTATTATTTTCCCCAAAGTGGCCTATGCCAACAACCCCCCAAAACTCACTTGTGTCTCGTCTTGAGCCACTCAGGTAGTGTGTGATTCCTTTATTGACTTCTCGAGCACCTAAAATCTCTTTGTAATTTCTTCAACTTGGGTTTTATCTGCGCATTATTTTCTACTATAATGTCCAATTTATGTGCATTAATATGTTCCTTCAATAGTTCCCCACTCTCCAAGCCAACTTGTTCAATTTCTCCCTTTGTTGCATCAATCTCAATGATAATTTGTTCTACTCCTTCTTATAATGGTTCTAACTGAGCCATCCTTGACTGATTATCTACTTTTATGGACTTAAGCTCTGCCTACAAATTCTTCTTATCTTGTGCACTTTTCAGTCTGTCAGGTATTGTCATATTTTTCTGCTTCTGCTTCAATTCTTGCATTGTAGTATTTATCCCCTCTTATTTTTGGTCCAACTCTTGAATTTTCCCATCCTCTTGAAGGTTTGTCCATAGTTACATGTTATTACTATAAAGATGTCTTATTTCCTGGATTGTGAGTGTAATGATTTATGTATGACCTGTAGCCTCATTCTCTCTTTGTATTATTACTTCTGGTGGAGTACTAGGTACTAAGAGTTCTATCAAATCTATAATTTGGATTTTGTAAGTCTCTATAGATTGTGTTATTTTCTCAATTTTACCATCTGTGGGTATATTCTCTCCTTGTGCACTGTCAGAAATGGTTTTAAACACTTCTTCAACTTGTTTCTCTATTCTTCCAGTGCACTTCTATGTTTCATCCCTCTCAAACTGCACCTCTTTAAGAGTGATCTCCAATGTATTATTTACTTCCTTGGCCAACTGTAAGCTTGTGGCATTTGCACAGACCCTTGACTAGATTTCCTACGTGACACTTATATGTAGTTTGTACATCGCTTTAGTTGGAATCTTTGGCAGTTCCAAGTCTAGATGATATTTTTCCTTTAGTGGCCTCTACATTGTATCTTCATCTACCTGCAACATCCCCTGGGTGATACAAAAATTTCCACTCCCCATAACGATGGTATGTACTGTCTCTTGTTCTGGAACTGTTCTTTCCTAAGAAGAAATTTTTGTTGTGCCTAATATTTTTACTGAGTTGTAGTAAGATGAAACTATTCCAATACACCTTTGACCTCAACCAATTTCTTCATTATTTCCTCCCTTTGCTTATCAAAATGATACCAAGCTTCCCTTATGCGATCCTAAACTTTTTCTATTACTAATTTTTCATCACCCTTTGTAAGAGTAAACTGAGGAATGTCCTTATGTGACTTCATTATCTTGCATTGTCCTGTTGTCTGCAACATTGTTCTTTTCCTTAGAAGTGTCTCTTTCTGCATGGTCTGAACTGACATATCCACATCTGGGAAATTTCCACCTCCTATTTCCTCCTACATAGGAATATTGGTATTGGGATGCATTCCTCCATTTATTTCTTATGTGCACTCCTTTTCCTGAGATGAAACCTTTGGTATAGTGTTTTTCTTCCTTGTATTTTTAGTTTTTGTGCTACACCTTATTTATTTTGTGTGTTCTGTTGCTTTCCTTATGTTTGTTGTTGGGTTGGTTGAATAGTATGAAGGTCCAACCTCTATTTGCTATTTATATTTAGGTACTTTATTTGGGATTACTTGAACCTTCCACTCTTCAGGAAAATCCTTCATAGCCCACTATACTTCTTCACTTGTGACACAATATCTCAAATTTAGCCATTCCTTTTTAGGATCCTTCTTAGTCTGGATCCATATGTTATGCCTTGAATATTGAAAATTAGTTATTCCTTGATTCTCTCTCATAAATTTTTTTGGTATTCTCCATGTGTTTCCCATCTTCTCCTACATCTCATCATAGAGCACGAAAAAAAGTCTAGCATTAACCTTCCTTTTCTTTGGATATGAAGTGTGCCATAAGGTTGTGTATTTTGCTACGAGACATTTCCCTAGCCTCTAGTAAAATCCATTGTACTTTGGTTCTCCCCATCCAACCAGTGCTATCAATATTATCAACCATGGATAATGAAATTATGAACCAAGGTCTTTCACATCCTTTCAATCATACAAAAAAAATATTAGTAGATATGGATCCCAACTAAGTAGATTTCCCTTTGCACACTACACGATTATTGTTATTACACCTGCAGGGACTTCCTCTTTGTGACATTTTCTCAAGAGTTTGCATGCCATGAATTTTATTGCAAACCCAGTTGTTGGTTCATTTACTTTCCAAATAATCATTCCTTTGGATCCTCTATCAGTCCCATATTTATTCTTTATCTCATATTCCATGGATTTTTGTTTTGTTTTGTCATCCAAGTACTATTCTGGTTTTTCTCCATCTATAGGTAATCCCGTGATTTCAACAATTATATCCAAATATATGGATACAGGTCTATCCATCCATAATATTCCCCATGTACGCATGACAATAATTGTTTGACACATGCATTCACATCCTTTCCTTTCCCAAAGTGAGGAATCTCCAACAAGTTCATAATTCTTGTGTTGTATAGCCCTACAATCCTGCAATGAAACCATTTGTTGGAGCTTACAGAACTCCAAAATTTATGGGAAC
This sequence comes from Picea engelmannii, assembly GCA_009831015.1. Taxonomy (NCBI): domain Eukaryota; kingdom Viridiplantae; phylum Streptophyta; class Pinopsida; order Pinales; family Pinaceae; genus Picea; species Picea engelmannii. The sequence continues at coordinate 299,094 of ML799503.1, read as the reverse complement.
AAGTCATGTCCGAACCCTATAATTACTTTCTTGCCTAATTATATGACTTAGCAGAAAATAGAAGGGATACAGTATATCCATTAAGCATTCATCCACATTCCTGAAAGCAAGCACATCATACCAATTCATACACCGTTACAACTAAATTACATAGGGTCAGAATTCACTTATCTATTATAGGTTGCCGCCAACCAACTGTCTGTGGGTGTTCGTCCTTCCACCCGACCATAGGCTCAGAGGCATTCAATATTAGCACTCTGGCCACCCCCGTGCCAAGCCATGATATCACCAGGGAACTCTCACTCTTCTCGAGGGTTCTCTCTCTGTTTTCAATTTCTATTCGGGTCCTGTTTTCTTCAACTTGAAGCTTTCTCGCTCTCTTGTGGCCTCAACGAGGTTTCTCAGATGCCCTTCGGCATCAAGCTTGCGACCTTCTGTTCGTGATTCGCTGGAGAGCTTCGCGCCTCTCCCTTGCAAGCTCTCGTTCTCGTCTGGTGTCTCCCCCTCTTGCTGCCTCCGTGTGTATAATTCTCACCTTCCTTCTGTCAAAAGGAAGCTCGGGTCTGCCTGGTCTGTCAGACCCTGCTATACTTTAGGATGACTTCCTGCAGCTAGACCATGCTCCCATTCATGGGGGTGGTTGGTAGTTCAACCATCGGTCCTTGCCTCATTAACTGATTTCTCTCCCCTAGTGATATCATGGCCAGTACTTTCAAGGCTTCACCCCCATAGTCAGTTATTGGCAACTCAAACATTAATACATTTACATTGTCCTCATGCATTAGCGTGGTAATTCCTATTTTATGATTAATTACAAATTGGGGGAAACAGGGTGTTACATTGGGTGAGACTTCATCTACTTCAAAGGTGTTGTCGAAAGGTACGGTAGTTAGGGTTTTGTTGGTGCATTGTTGAAGCGTTGAACCTTGGGTCTTCCCTTGTGCCAACAAAACCCAGATATAAATAATTATCTATACTAGTTGGGAGTGTATATTTACATTTCTTTGATAACTATCACAACGCATATATACCTAGAAACCTCAAAAAGAGATAGCAAAAGGAAACACAAAGGCACAAGTGAAACTCAAAAAATACTCAAAATATTATAAGCTATCAATCTAAGTAGAAATAATAGTCTGAAACAAATAAAAACACTTCAATCAAACAAAAAAATACAAAAACTCATAAAAAGGCCCATTTTGGTGAAAGTTTCCTATTATGGTCACATGTTCTGCTTTCAAGGAAAATCCCCTATAGTAGTGGGTTGTATTTCATCATACCAATGATCGTATATAAATAAAATCACAACCAAAACATGCAACAAAGATATAATAACCGATTTCAAAAGAAATAACTAACTATTGGGTAGAGGAGAAAGGTTGACTCACCCAAAGTCCTACGGTTGATGTTGTTCCCAATTGTCGTAGTTTCTTTGCTCCTCTCCAAAAGATCCTCTACAACCTGAAAGAGCCTTAAATTTGTAAGACTATACAGAGAGGTAGTTATACTAATAACTACCTGTTAGTCTAATGAAATATATCAATAAAACCTCAACAACTAGTATTTTAAGAAATACATGTGAAAAGATTGCAATCAAAACATTACAAACACAACATATTTCAAAGGAAAGAGTTTCTATTTGTATTTAGTAGTTAAGGTGGTTACAACTTTATACCTAACCTGCGTGACACTTCTTTGTTGAGAGATATCTCAATTTCCTCCACCCTTTCTCTTGATATACAAGATGGTATTGCCTTCAAATCAACCATGAGCCCAAAGAGGATATGAGGGGAAAATATTGAAAAGATAAGTTTGTGATCATAAAAGAGGGTTGGAAATAAGGGTTTCAAGGTCAAACCAACAACAACAAGGATGTATAGGGGTGTAAAGACTTGGTGGGGCTATCCAAATAGAGGTTTTCTTAATGTGTTCAAAGAACCATTACTTATCATTACCTTTCTCCTTGGACAAATGCTCCATGATTCAAAATTTATATTTCTTCGATTGCTTACTTTTCCAATCCTTATGGAGTATATCCAATGCCTCATGTGGTGTATCATTCATATATTTCATCTTCTTTGCTACCCTAGTCATTAAGTATGTCATGCTTATGTTCAAGGGAATTTTTATCCTTGTGTTTTCCATTCCTCATATAGTTTTTCATGTCCAATGTTTTCTTTCCTTGTTTCAAGTTGTCTTAGTTTTCTATCATGTCCAATGCTTTTATCTCATGCCCATTTCTTTCCCATTGGTATGTCTTCTCCAATTGACTATGACACATTTATTTTGGATATATGTTTAGAGATGGAAACACCAAGCTACTTACTTTAATTATTGGTAGTTTATCATTATGCTCGATAGATGACGTGACATCATTGGTCATTGAAAAAGTGGTTTCCCCTATGTTTGATGGTAAGACCTTTCTTCACATAATGTGATTCATGTTGTACCTTGTATTCCATTTTCATCATTGGTGGATTTCCTCGCCTCTTTCCATAATTTTTATCATTGGTCATTGATTTGAGGGATATTTTCATCCACTATTTTCATCTGGTGCATGAAAAAGTCATACATGGTGGTATGTTCTCTCTACCTATTGTATAAGTCCCCCTTTCAAAATCAATTTTCAATATTTTCTCCAATTAAAGTTTCTATCATCTCCAATCACTATACTTATTTATTTGGCCTCACTATTAAACTTTTCACATACTATAAAAGTATATTTAAGCCTTTATCAAAGTGAAAGTTATTACTCCCTACCAACGCAGGACTATAGCAATGAGTTTGCTATTGATTTGATATTAATTTGCGTTATATTTTAAATTTGTTTGTAAAATGTAATGTTTAACTTAAAAAAATAAATATATATTTTTGATATAGTAAAAATATTTATTTTTCTCATCTCTAATTAGTTAATATATTTCAAGTTTTATTATTACCTTCAAGTATTTCAATATTTAAAATTAATTGCATAATCAATAACAACAATTCTAATTAGTACAACATATATAACACTTATTACACCACCACAATAATTTTTTTTTTTTTAATTTACATTTCTTAATATAGAAAAAGAAATAAATAGTGTTGTTGATGTTTTGGATGTATCCTGTCATAACATATTAAAATATTATATAAATTAATATATTTCAATATTTAAAATTAATTGCATAATCAATAACAACAATTTTAATTGGTTATACAACATATATAACACTTATTAAACCACCACAATAAAAATATTTTTTTAAATTTACATTTTCCAATATAAAAAAAGAAATGAATAATTATATTGATGTTTTAGATATATCATGACATAACATATTAAAATATTATATAAATTAAAATATATATTATATATTTTATAATATATATGTTAACACATTAAAATATTATATGTATTAAAATATATATTATAATATTATATAAATTACAATATATATAATATATAATATATAATACATAAAATATTATAATATATTATATATTAAAATTATATTATATTTTATAATATATATGTGTTAAGATAGTAAAATATTATATATATTAAAATATATATTATAAAATGTGAAATGTTTATTTTTATTTTTTATTTTTTAAATAAGTTTTGTATTTGGCTTTCTTAGCTTAACTAGAAGGAAATTCAGGTTAATCCCAAAACTATATGGCAACTACATTAAAGTAAAATCATAGCAAGATATTTTGTTCAGTAACACTTATGACAAATCTATAAACTATGTGTCATCATGGAGCAATAAGGATTTCTCCATCCCTTGTGAGTCTATGTCGAATTCTTTCAAGAAGCTGGTTTCTTTTAAAATTATGAAACTAACTCATTTGTTAGCATATTATTCATGTTTCAAAGTAAACATCATGAATAATTATAGGGTGTTAACTACCATCTTCATTTCCAAATTTACTTAGCAAGGACTAAGCTGCCATGCAACCACTGTTTCTCATAGCCTTTGAACTTTGTCATCTTGCATTGAATTTTTAACTAAAGAGTAGTTAAGATGTCATATCTGATAGGAGTGTCCATTAATATTTCAAATATGACTAAATCTTCAAATTTGTAAGTTAATCATTATAGGAACTTTGAAACCTTTCCCTATATAAACAAGAATTATGTGCTTATTTCTTAATCGAAAATCCTATTTATTTTTTAAATGATTGGAGTGATTAACACACTCTAATGAAAATTTGGTGCAAGTACCACACTTTTCTATCCATCACCCTATGAAGAGATCCATTCATGCATTCTAGTTATCAATGCATTAGTCTCTAGTGGAACTCATATATTTTATAATTTTAGCTTTTGGTTTAAATCAATCGGGTAAGTATTTTCAAAACTTTCCTTGTTTGCATTTCATTGAAATTTATCACTTTTAGGTAAAACGAAAAGGAAATTTTATTTCATGTACTATTAAATAGACTCTATTACTTTCTAAAGAAATCATATATTTTGTATCATCAAAGAACTCTACAAAGTTAGTAATTTTTGCTTTATTGTTAATCCAGACAAAATGCTTCTTAGGAGATCTTCTTCTGAATTTACGATGAGGAGGAGGAAGCTCTCTACAATAGTAATGGCGGACCTGGCAGAATGGCCTCTTCATTTTCCTTTTGATCTTATAACGACATTGGACTAGATTTCTGAGAACTTGGCGCGACTGGTGTGAGCCACATAACATTGCATTTTGATGGATTCCCTAGTAACTTTGGACCAGTTCCCTGTACATTTGGTCCTTCTTTGCAGTGCAACTGACCCTACCAAACCTTGGATATTTCTCTTATCCCTACATGACAGTCTTTCCAACGTTTCATTTCTCTCATCTTTCTGACTCTGTTTTCACTCATCCTTTTTCTTGGATTGTCTTCCCTACTTGACCCCACATTGAGAAGACTCCCCTCATATCTACATCTTCCACCTGCCTCATTACTGCTCATTTTTTTTAATATTATATCTTTTTTTATCCTTCATGAGATTCACGAGGATGGAGGAGGAAGTCAGTGCACTCATGAGTGCTACTGACAAAGTCCTCTGGAATAGTGTAGGCTTATTTAAATCGATAGATGAAATCTCTAATCGTTCTATCACTCCTTCATTCCCTTACCCTACTGCTACCCTGAACAACTCTGCTCATTCTTCCCCTCTACATACTCTTCGGACCTCATTTTCCTTCACTCCCCCCTCCGTTCTTACTTACACTTCTACCTTTCCTACAATATCTATCCCTCCGACTTCCCACCAAACCCATCCTCCCACAGTCTCTCACTCATCCACTTCTGCAGTAAACAGACCTCCACATCTTAGCTCGGACTCATTCCAAAACAATTTTCATCCCCCATCCTTCCGAGGCCACACACAAGCTCCTTGTATCCCTGCAATGCTTCATAGTCCTCTTATATATCCTCCTCCCTCCGAACCTGAAAAAAATACCCACAAAAAACTTCCTCCTAGACCATGGGTACCCAAAAAAATAAAAAATAAATTTGTTCTCGGCTTAGACATTAGACTAACAGATGCAGTCTCTATGGCTCTCTGATGCCTTGTGGGTAGAATATCCTACAAGCACCTCTGTAACATGGAATTAGTATCCTGGATGCACCAAACTTGGAATCCTATTCTGGTCTATGTCCCACATCTCTCCCATCTTAGGCATGGTTGGCTTCTTCTCCATTTTAAATCTCCTGAAGACACTACAACCATTATGGAATGAATCTGGAACTTGGATGAAAGTAGCCTTATGCTGAAATGATGGAGAGTGAGCTTTGATCCATCCCAGGACTATTTCCGCCATCGACATTTGTGGGTTCTTATTCCCAGACTACCACTACACCTCTAGAATGAACAAGCACTTATGGCTATCGAAAAATCTCTAGGATAGTTCATCATTTTGGACTCAAAAAATCTCTCTGGAACAGACAAGAAACTGGTGAGGATTCTAGTCGAGATAGATATTCATGAGGGACTTCTTGAAACCCTGGACATCGACAGGAGAGGACATATTACGAGATGAAACTTGATTATCTCGGCATCCCTTTCAGATGCACACTTTGCAGACAGACAAGACACTTGAGGAAGTCTTGCATAGGTATTTTAGAAGAAGAACCCTCGGAGGAAACTATGCTTGAGCTATCTTCTATGACGGATTCTCCAACTGGCCCATCTCATCTACATCTTCCTGATTATCCAGTTGATGACAACTCCCCTGGATTGGACACTATTTCTAGTAAGCTCAAAGTTATTTGCCCAAATCTTACTCCTCGCTCTCCTCTCTAGAGTTAGAACTTATTGACAATACCCCCATACCTATTCAGGCTCCAGTTTACCATAATACAAGGGATATTAATATGTCTTATATTTCACAAAATCAGTCTACGAACCATTTGGTTCACACTCCACCACACACCTCAGTACATCTAGCCATCATTTCTCTTCCACTAGTCTATGCTGGTGAGACATCGAAAAAAATTTCCACCACTACAGTTTCCCCTTGTACTCACCATACCACTCTCCCTATTACCCAGAACTACTCTCTGACCACCTTGACTACCTCCAACAACCAACATTTTACTGTTCTCCCTAGCTCTCACTCCTACACAGCCCCTTCTACACAAAATGGACTCTCGACCAACTTTAATTACATCCCACCAGCCACTCCTCCCACAGTGGTTCGAGATGATAGCACTATCCCTCATCTACACAATCCCACACTGCCGATAGAGACTTTTGGTGTTCAAGCCCTAGAAGACACCTCTAACATTATCTATCCTTCTTTTACTAATTCATGCTACCATCCTACTACTCCTATTATTGCCCATACTCGCCCACTAATTTCCCCCACACATTTCCCTCCAGCTAACTCCATTATGGTGGACCAAACATACACCATTACCACCTTACTTCACTCTAATCCACAGCCATTGGAGATTTTTGGAGACCAGGCTCCTGAACAAGTGGTGTTTTTTAACCAACCAGGCTTGACTGAGTCGAAAACTGGGGAAAATACTCTAGGTGCAGTCCTTGATACCCTATTACCTTCTTATAAATATGTTTTATCACCCAGGCCCTTGCCTACTTTTCAGGGAACAACATTGCACAATTCACCATCTACTGACCATGGTCTGGGAACAGTTGAGACTTCCTCCACAAATCTGGTTAAAGACTACACTTGGTCTAGAGGACATGCTTATGAGCATTAACCGATAAAAACTCGCAGTGCTCGATGCAAGGAGGGCCAACCATCCACTCCCTCAGTGACTACTTCAAACACTTCTGCTGATATTGGGGCGCTTAGAGGAATCAAAGCCCTAGCAAGAATAAAACCATGATATTGCTCTCCCTCAACATCAGAGGGTTGGGGGGCCACCTAAAATCTTCCTCTTTCAGAAGATTATTGTCTGATGCAGTCACACTCCTTGGAGCACGTCCGCTCTCACAGGATCTTCTTCTTCCCACGGCCCGAAGAACTCCAAGGTTCTTCTATTTCCCTATCGGAAAATCTGCACCCCACAGATTCTCCTTACTGGCCCCCTTACTCAAATCGGGGAATCAGACTTCGCAATTTCGCGAGTTCCGTGGTCGCACACCTTGTGCTTCACAATACCCCGAAACCCGATGGTTAAATGTCAACACTTTCCTATTCCTATCGGGGATCCTCCCATTGGGATTTCGGCACTTGTGATATTGAAATCAACTTGCCTCATTGATCCCCTGATTTTCGATATGCCGATACACCGATGCACTCATGCGGGTTGAATTTCCACCTCCCGTCACTTCTATCATGATTTCGGGATTCGCGGGATCATGAATCCTGATGTCAATGGATTCGGGACTTCCCTTTTTCCGATCCCTGACATGACATGCCACCGGTCTTCCACTAACTCTGACTGTGGCCCACACAACCCTCCCGTCGGGATATCGTGTTTCACGATTCCGAGTTGCAAGAGTTTCTTACCTTCGAAATCTCCGATTATCCGAACTCCGACTCCTCGGGATCTCCTGACACGTGTCCCCCTGATGGACGGTCTTGGGCTTATTAGGATATCGTGGATCGTGATTCCTGATGCTGTGATTTCTTCACTCCTGGAGTTCCCGATGACTTCAATATCCCGATGACTTCTCCAGGACTCCTCCACTACTCACTAGGGCTTAACCCCGTTGCAACTCCTGCTAAACTTGATGGTTGACGGAAAATCAACGGCTGATCCAATGGCTCATCAGCCTTTCGGGCTCGAACTCTGATATGGTCGTAGCCTCCTCACTAATCTGTCAGATCTGACTGCTGACAGGATTTCTATGAGTTCTCTCCACAAGATCTTGTCCGTCGCTTCTTCCTCCTTGAGGATTTCCTTGATGTGAAACCTCCTATGCGGTCCTTCAACAGATTGAAGGCTCTACTCCTCCTAAGCTTTTTTCAGCTTCTAAGTCTCTTAGGAATGAGAACCCTTTTCTCGCACTCCTTGCGGAAACTCTACAAACCTTTTCTCGCACTCCTTGCAGAAACTCTACAAACACTTCAAGTGTTCAGCCTCCCCTGACTCTGCACACACCTGTAGCAGCAGTCTTTCAATGCTTCACTCAGAATCGTAACTCTGAGGATTTCCCTTGGCCTGCGCACTCCTTGCATGGCACTGTGCCTAACTGTACCATCGAGGAAATGAGAACAAAATCTATCTCTAATCGAACCCTTCTGTCAACGCACTCCTTGCGGACAAATTCGACTGCACTCCTTGCAGGAATCCTCTGGCTCAATTAGAGAAACAATTGAAACTCATTCACTCACCATATCAGACTTCAATTCAACCATGAGATCATATACACATCACATAAAAGAAAATGTATGACAAGAAGCAACATTCATGAGCATAACATCAATTCACAGAGAAACAACACAAACCATGAATCTGAATCAAAGCTTTCTTCTATTAATTCAAATTCCTGTACATGGGGTGTTCTTCATACAGTTCTCTGCATGCTCTTCTTCTGCTTCTCTTCTATGCTCAGGAGTTCATGTTACAATCATACAATGAGGGTGTCTATATCCATTTTCCCTCTTGGACTCTAAAACTATCAAATCTAAAATTAAATTTCTATCTACCAGAATTAACTACATTAAATGTCGACTATCTACCTAAGGACGAGATCTTAAAGGCTCAAGGTCCATTACAATATACAAAGACGCCCCTTCTTAAATGAATCATTTAAGATTTGCGCAATAGTTCCAAAGCACTTCCAAAATTTTTGCTGGCTTGTTCGGCTGTCCCCACTTCCGCGCTAGCACTCTTGATGAGTCGGTGATGCTCTTGCATCATGCTCCCTCGCTTGAAAAAATTTCATGGGCTCCTGTCCATGAGGTCCTACACAGTCTATCCATGCTTCTGTATTTCCACTTCAGTCTCCTAGATGGCATCTTCCATTGGGTGGCCCTTCCATTTGACCAGATACTCGAAGTATTCCTTCCTTCGGGTCTTCTTACTCACTCTTTTGCCCAGTATGCATTCCATTTGCGGCTTCTCTGCAACTGGAAATTGTTTCATCCACTGGATCACTGGCTACTCAGTTCCAGTATCTGCTTCTCCAACCCTATATGGGTATAAATATTCAATATTGAATATTGGGGATATTCCGATGCCATCTGGCAACTTGATCTCATAAGCATTCTCTTCGAATTTTCTCAAGACCTTGCATGGCCCGATTTTCTTCATTTTTAGCTTATTGTATGTTCCCCTTGGGAACCTTTCTTTCCTTAAATGTGCCAAAACTAGATCACCAACTTCGAACTGAAGTTGTCTCTGATGCTGATCTACTCTGCGCTTGTACTCCTGGCTTGATTTCAACAGTCTCTCCTTCACCCTACTGTGAAGTTCTTTCATTGCCTCAGCAAACTCTTCTGCACTAGCGCTGCTAGTAGCAGTCTGTTCTGAATCCCTTAATTCAAAAACTCCTCTCGGCTACATCCCATGGACAACTTGAAATGGACTCCTTCCTGTGCTCTTGTTCACTGAGTCATTGTATGCAAACTCTATCTGTGGCAATATGTGGTCCCAACTGTTATGGTACTCTATCACCAAACTTCTCAGCAAGTCACCCAGACTTCTGTTGACCACTTCTGTTTGCCCATCTGTCTGAGGATGATAGGTAGAACTAAACATCAAGTTAGTTCCCAGCTTCTTCCATAAGGTCCTCCAAAAATGCCCTATGAATTTTGTGTCCCTGTCCGAAACAATACTTTTCGACAATCCATGAAGTCGAATGACCTCCTTAAAGAACAAATTTGCGATGTGAATCACATCGTTGGTCTTCTGGCATGGGATAAAATGTGCCATCTTGGAAAACCTGTCCACAACCACAAATATTGAATCAACCCCTCTTTGCGTCCTTGGCAAACCTAATACAAAATCCATGCTAATCGCCTCCCATGGCCTCTCTGGTATGGGCAATGGCTGATAGAATCCTGCATTCTGCTTTCTCCCCTTCGAATGCTAGCAAACTCTACATCTTTCAACAAATATTTTGATATATGCTCGCATTCCCAGCCAAAAGTATGATTCTCTCAGTTTCGCAAATGTCTTATCATGACCAAAGTGTCCTGCTAATCCACCACTGTGTTTCTCCTTCAACAAGTTCTCCCTCATGGAGCAATTGGGAATACACAACTGATTGCCTCTGAACAACAATCCCTCTTGGATCATATAATCTATCCAAGGGCTTCTATCTCTGAGAACTGGATTCTCAGCTGCTTCATACGCTTCTGCAAAATCTGCATCACCTGCGTACATGTCCCTGAGATTATCAAAACCCAATGTTTTGACTCGGAACTCCTGCAACAACAAACACTTCCTGCTCAAAGCATCAACCACTTTGTTAGTAGTACCAGAAATATGTTTAATCACAAATGTGAAATTCTGCATATACTCTACCCATTTTGCATGTTTCTGATTCAACTTCTCCTATTGAGTCACAAATTGCAATGCATGGTTATCATTGTACAATACAAATTCTTTTGGGATCAAGTAATGCCTCCACTTCTTCAATGCTTGCATGATAGCATAGAACTTCTTATCATACGTGGAGTATTTCAATTTTTCCTCATTCATCTTCTCACTAAAATACGCAACCGACCTGTCTTCTTGACTCAAGACCGCTCCTATGGCAAACCCGCTTGCGTCACATTTCACCTGAAATGTTTTCTGGAAATATGGAAACACCAACACCGGTTGTTCCATTATCTTCTGCTTCAACAGATTGAAGCTCTTCTCAGCCTCTGCTATCCAGTGAAAAGACTTATGCCACTTCTTCACTGTATCCATCATTGTTGCACTAATCCCACTGAAATTCCTGATGAATTTCCAGTAGAAACTAGCTAAACCATGAAAACTTCTTACCTCGAAAATATTTCTTGGTGATGGCCAATATATAATTACTTCCACCTTATCCAGATCCATGTTCAATTCATTCGTTGAGATAACAAAACCCAAGTAAATGAGCTCTGTCTTCATAAATGAGGACTTCTTTATATTAATCAACAGCTTCTCCTGCTGTAGCTTCTTCATCACTATAGCCAAATGCTTCAAGTGTTCTGCCACTGATTTACTATAAATCAGTATGTCATCCAGATATACAATGACGAACTTCCTGATGAATTCCCTCAGGACTTCGTTCATCAATCTCATAAAGGTACTTGGTGCATTCGTCAAGCCAAACAACATGACTAGCCATTCATAAAATCCTTCGTTGGTCTTGAAGGCTATCTTCCACTCATCGCCTTCTCTCATGTGAATCTGGTGATATCCGCTCTTCAAGTCTATCTTTGAAAAATATTTTTCCCCGCTCAGGCAATCCATCAGATCATCCATCCTCGGCAATGGAAATCTGTACCTGATGGTTATTTTTTTTATCGCCCTCGAGTCGGTACACATCCTCCAGCCTCCATCTTTCTTTGGAATGAGTACTGTCGGAACAACACATGGACTCAAGCTTTCCTTGACCAATCCTTTGTCCAACAACTCCTGGACCTGCTTCCTAACTTCTTCATTTTCTTGTGGCATCAACCTGTACACGGCTTTATTCAACAAACTGGCCCCTGGTATGAGATCTATATGATGACTCACACTTCTCATCGGTGGCAACGAACGAGGTAATTCGTCCACTATGATATCAGCGAACTCTTCCAGCAGTTCCTGAATCTCATCTGGCAAATCATCCACTCTTGTGCTAGTCAGAACAATCTTCGAATTTCTGACCACAAAGAATTGTGGATCTTCTTTCTTCTTCATCTCTGTAAGAAGATCCTTCCCACTCATGAGAAGTACCGTGTTGCTTACTTCTGGCTTCACCTCCTTATCCTTTATCGGAAGCAACATATGGGTTCTCCCATTCTTCTCCAGTGTATATGTGTTCATTCTCCCATCATGAATCACATTTCTGTCATATTTCCATGGTCTACCCAGCAATAGATGACATACATCCATGGGAATAACATCACATAAAATCTTATCATTATAAACACCTATTTTGAATTCAACCAAGCATTGTTTAGTAACAGTTACATGGTGCCCCTTCTATAGCCACGAAACTCTGTATGGACTGGGGTGATCAGTTGTCTCCAGCTCCAGTTTTTCCACCATCTCTGTGGACATGAGATTATCTGTGCTACCACTGTCAACGATAACCTTGCACACCCTATCCTTAGTCTTACAAGCTGTTTTGAACAGTCTGGTCCTTTGGACTGAACTCTCCACCTCCTTCTTAGGTGTCAAAAGAACTTTACGCATCATCAATGACCTTTCGCCTTCTGCATCTTCGGCCTCCACATCTCGCTTCTATGCTTCAGTGATGTGAGCTTCTCCAATGTCCTTCTTTTTCTCCAGACACTCGTAAGACTTGTGCCCATTCTTTCCACATGTGAAGAATGTGATGACTCCACCTCTTCCTCTTCCTCTTCCTCTGGTACAAGGAAAAGTGTTTGCGTCAGCATAATCTCCACTCTGCTTTGTATGCTGCCCTCTCTGTCCGACGTATTTTTGTCCTCGCTGTGAGGTTCCACCTCTCTCAACTTTTCCCCGAGGTTTCTTCCATTCCTCCTTGGGCTTCTGAGTTCTTTCCTGGGCAACTACTTTTCCTCTGGGCTGGCTCTTGCCTCGACCTCGCTGACCTTGCTTACAACTCAGCTTCTCTTCAACTTTCAAAGCCATCTGATAAGCATCCTCCACTATTCAGATGGTTACCATGCTCAATTCATCCTGAATGTCGTATCTCAGACCATTCAGATATCTAGTATCCTTTTCATCATCGCTCTCCCGATGACCTACTCTGATGTTCAGTTGATAGAATTCCTCAGTGTATTCTGTCACTGTCATCAGCTTCTGTCTCAGGTTCTGCATCCTCCTGAACAGAGTAATTTGGTAATCTCTTGGGATGAACTTCGCTTTCATCTTCACAATAATTCGATCCCAACTCTTGATCTTCTTCTTTCCTTTGTAGCGTCTGTCTGCTTGTAGCTCGTCCCACCATAATGCTGCATGTCCTTTCAAGCACGTGACAACATGCTTGACCTTCTTATCCTCTTCGACATCTTCATAATCGAAGTATGTGTCAAGAGCTCTAATCCAATCTAGAAGCTCCTTTGCATCCAAATTTCCCTCATAGACTGGAATGACCATCTTTGCCTTTGCACCCATTCTGGCAATAGCTCTAATTAACCTCTCATTGGCTACATCTTCGGCTGCAACTTCCTCCTCACGTTCAGCTTCAACTTCATCCTCTGAATCGCTAAAATCCCCCGCACTAACTGTGCGTCTTTGTGCTGTCTCCAAGTCCTCAAGTCTTTCTCGGATATCTCGCATTTGCCTCTCCATTTCTGGATTTGCTACTTGCCTGCCTCTTCTCCGCACCTCCCTATCCTCTGGATCAGGTGACTATCTTTCTCTCCTAGTAGACATGGTGAATTTCCCTCTTCTCTGCTACAGAAAGCAAAGAGATATTCCTACTTTGATACCACAACTGACGTAGCCGCACTCCTCGAAGCACGTCCGCTCTCATAGGATCTTCTTCTTCCCACAGCCCGAAGAAATCTAAGGTTCTTCTATTTCCCTATTGGGAAATTTGCACCCCACAGATTCTCCTTACCGACCCCCTTACTCAAATCGGGGAATCGGACTTCGTAATTCCGCGAGTTCTGTGGTCGCACACCTTGTGCTTCACAATACCCCGAAACCCGATGGTTAAATGTCAACACTTTCCTATTCCTATCAGGGATCCTCCCGTCAGGATTTCGGCACTTATGATGTTGAAATCAACTTGCCTCACTGACCCCCCGATTTTTGATATGCCGATACACCGATGCACTCGTGCGGGTTGACTTTCCACCTCCTGTCACTTCTATCGGGATTTCAGGATTCGCGGGATCACGAATCCTGATGTCAATGGATTCGGGACTTCCCTTTTTCTGATCCCCGATATGACATGTCACCTGTCTTCCACTAACTCCGGTTATGGCCCACACAACCCTCCCATCGGGATATCGTGTTTCGCGATTACGAGTTGCAAGAGTTTCTTACCTTCGAAATCTCCGATGCCTCGAACTCCGACTCCTCGGGATCTCCTGACATGTGTCCCCCTGATGGACGGTTTTGGGCTTATCGGGATATCATGGATCACGATTCCTGATGTTGTGATTTCTTCACTCCTGGAGTTCCCGATGTATTCAATATCCCGATGACTTCTCCGGGACTCCTCCACTACTCACTAGGGCTTAACCCCCTTGTAACTCCTTCTAAACCTGATGGTTGACAGGAAATCAACAGCTGATCCAACGGCTCATCAGCCTTTCGGGCTCGGACTCTGGTATGGCCGTAGCCTCCTCACTAATCTATCGGATCTGACAACTAACGGGATTTCTATGAGTTCTCTCCACAAGATCTTGTTCGTCGCTTCTTCCTCCTTGAGGATTTTCTTGATGCGAAACCTCATATGCGGTCCTTCAATAGATTGAAGGCTCTACTCCTCCTGATCTTTTTCCAGCTTCTCAGTCTCTTAGGAATGAGAACCCTTTTCTCGCACTCCTTGTTGCATCTCTGCAAACACTTCAAGTGTTTAGCCTCCCCTGACTTTGCGCACACCTGCAGTAGCAGTCTTTCAATGCTTCGCTCAGAATCGTAACTCTGAGGCTTTCCCTTGGCCTGCGCACTCCTTGCACGACACTGTGCCTAACTGCACCTTTGAGGAAATGATAACAAAATCTATCTCTAATCGAACCCTTCTGTCAATGCACTCCTTGCGGAAAAATTCGACTGCACTCCTTGCAGGAATTCTCTGGCTCAATTAGAGAAACAATTGAAACTCATTCACTCACCATCTCAGACTTCAATTCAACCATGAAATCATATACACAGCACATAAAAGCAAATGTATGACAGGAAGCAACATTCATGAGCATAACATCAATTCACAGAGAAACAACACAAACCATGAATCTGAATCAAAGCTTTCTTCTATTAATTCAAATGCATGTACATGGGGTTTTCTTCATACAGTTCTCTACATGCTCTTCTTCTTCTTCTCTTCTATGCTCAGGGGTTCATGTTACAATCATACAATGAGGGTGTCTATATCCGTTTTCCCTCTTGGACTCTAAAACTATCAAATCTAAAATTAAATTTCTATCTACCAGCATTAACTACATTAAATGTCGACCATCTACCTAAGGATGAGAGATTAAAGGCTCAAGGTCCATTACAATATACAAAGGCGCCCCTTCTTAAATGAATCATTTAAGATTTGTGCAACAGTTCCAAAGCACTTCCAAAATTTGTGTTGGCTTGTCCAGTTGTCCCCGCTTCCACGCTGGCTCTCTTGATGAGTCGGTGATGCTCCTGCATCACTCTCTCTAACTCAATCAGACATCATCTTCCTTCAGGAAACCCTGGTGGACAGTAAAAAAGCTATATTATTTCTAAACCAGTT
Source organism: Picea engelmannii (assembly GCA_009831015.1). Lineage (NCBI taxonomy): Eukaryota > Viridiplantae > Streptophyta > Pinopsida > Pinales > Pinaceae > Picea > Picea engelmannii. The sequence goes on along the minus strand of ML799503.1, from coordinate 283,124 downwards.
TCTTCCAAACTGGTTTAGCTTCTCTGCAAACTCTCTTGGTACATCTAGGGGCTTGGCAGTTACTTGGGATCCAGATAAATATATCTTCCATCCCTCTATTTGATGTGGATTTTTGCTTCTATCTGGTACATGTCTTATTTCTAATTTACAGATCAATCTACTTAACATTTATGCTCCCTACTCCGATAGAAAAACTTTCTGGGAACAGATTGAAGCTAGGGGCCTTCTAGATATCGACAACCTGATTATCGTTGGTGATCTCAACCTTACGTTAACAGCTGGAGAATTTTGGGGGGATTCAGGTACTCTTGATCCTTTGGAAAACTACTTCCATACACTCTTCACTGCTCATCATTTACTAGATTATGCACTAGACCACTTGTCACCAACCTAGCACAATGGATGTTTGGGTCCTGACTTCATTTCAAAGTAGCTGGACCAGTTCTTAATTTCAGACCATCTCATCACATCAAAATACAAGTTTCTCTCTTGGGTTTGCTTCCCTTATCTCTCCAACCATGCACTGGTTATCCTCCGGATGGATTTCACATCTCTCAAGATTGCATACCCATTTAAATTAAACTCAGTCTGGCTTCTTGAGGAAGAGTTCAATACAATAGTAGTTAATGTTTGGAAGGATCCTCAGTTCCTTACATAATTGTGTACTCAACATCGTTTAATATGGAAGCTCAAACAGCTAAAACAACACATTAAATCATGGGTCTCTACCTTCAAACATCAGAATGCCCTTAGACTTACCGAACTAGACTCTAAAATTCAGGCGCTTATCCATTCTGATACAAATGTGAGGAATTCTGGAGAAAACTATCAACATCTAAAGGGGCTCAAATCAAAATAGGATAAACTTCTTCTTTTAGATGTAATTACCTAGAGGAAACGCTGTTGAGCAAAATGGCTTATGTTTGGAGACCAAAATAGAATTTTTTTCCATAATTTTGCTAGCGCTTTTAGAAGAAAAAAACAAATCTGGGAAATCACTGTTGAGGATGGCACACTACACACAGGACAACATTCTTTAAAATCTGTGGCAATTAACCACTACAAACCTTTTTTTGAACATAATCCCTATGCATCCCTGGAAACATATGTCTCGGTGGCCAACCTCTTTCCTCATACAGTCTCTTCTGAAGATACACGGTCACTTGATTGTCCTTGTACTCTTCAAGAGATTTTAGATTCTCTCAAATCCTTCTCAAAGGACAAAATCCCAGGTCCAGATGGTTGGACGATAGAATTTTATTTACATTTTTTCGAACTAGTTGGCCCAGATCTTCTGGAGTTTGCGGATGAAACTAGACTCAATGGTAAGGTGATTGGTGCCATAAATTCGACTTTCCTCACTCTAATTCCTAAAGTTGCCTCTCCCTCTACTTTTGGGGACTACAGGCCAATCACCCTTTGTAACCTTTGCTACAAACTTGTTTCCAAAATAATAGCTTCTAGGATCAAACCAATTCTTTCCCGTTTTCTCTCGAAAGAACGGTTGGGTTTTTTGAAAGGATGCCATATTCTAGATGCTATTGGCATTGCCCAAGAATGTCTGCACAATATCAAATCAAAAAATTCCAAGGCACTTATCCTCAAGTTGGACCTCAAAAAAGCGTTCGATTATGTGGACTAGGACTTCCTTCAACTGATATTAGTCCAGACAGGTTTCAACAACTCACTAATCAAATGGATTATGGGATGTGTGGCCAGTGCCAACATCTCCATCCTGATCAATGATGAACCTTCTACTTTTTTTCATATGGGTAGAGGTTTGAGGCAGGGTTTCCCCCTCTCGCCTCTTATTTTCATCTTAGCAATGGAAGCTGTTACACATTATTTTCGTCATCCCTATGACCGTTAATGATGTAAACCTATCCCTTGCCTTCAGAGGGGTCAGTGGCCTGAGTTCTTGAAGAGAGAAGGGAGAGAACTTTTCCTGAGAAAAGAAGTTGCATTTTCCCTTGTAAAAACCCTGTTAAAAAGGAATTTCACAGGTTGCTATATAGGCAGGGTGCGAGAATGCCTGATTCTCGCAGGTTGCACTATAGCTAGGGTGCGAGATGTTCATAGGTTGCTCTATAGGAAGGGTGCAAGAATGCCTACACGTGGGAAAAACAAGCGTTTTCTCGAATCTTCTAGAAGGAGAAACTTCTATGGTGAGGTGGCATCCAAATGGTTTGGATCTTACTCGCTTTCATGATTTAGTGGGATCATCCTAACCTCCTCACCTTATCCTCTTCAACTTATAAAAGGAGAGGAGTTCTCATGGAGAAAGTTAGCTTTGGTTAGCTTTGGAGCTTTTGGGATTAGCTTGGATTGGATTGAGCTTTGGAGATTTTTAGCTTGGCTAGATGAGCCACTTTGTCAAGATAGATTGTGAATATTATCAGATCTATGCTCTCAGAATTCTTGGAGTGAAAGTGTGTGGGGAACGAAGGACAGTTGGAAGGGACCTTACGACATCAAGGCCATTGTTGTAATCTCTCTTTCACATTTTAATATGATATAGTAATATGATTCTTTCCTATAAAGCTTGTTTTGTTTTATTGTATGATTCCTTGATCACATACATAGGTTTATATTGAGTTTATGCTATTACTATAACTTTGGTTGGTTGCGTTCTTTTGAAGGATCATCATTATATGAGCGTTGGAACGGAGCTAGGATGGTGATGGCGAGAGGAAGCGACATTTAAATGGTATGTCACCCATCCATCTTTAGTTAGTAAATTCAATACTTAAAACTTAAGGAAAGCGTCATGTTCTGGTGTGTTTTGTTTAGATCCAGGTGGATCTAGGGAGATCAGTTAGTGTCCGCACCTACCGATT
>ML799503.1:246870-264280 GCA_009831015.1 Picea engelmannii | reverse complement strand
TGTAGTTACACAAGATTTGGTGATATTGTGTTGGGATTTTCACAACAACAAATCCTATGATAATAGGATAGAACAAGGATGAGAATAATATATGAATATTCAACGCAAAGTCACGGAGGGAATAAATAGGGCTCCTGAGCCTATGAAAGTACTTCATCATGGGCAACAATCTACGCACATGGTTCTAACTAGGGCACCCGTAAATGGTATACTCTACCACATGAATTACAGCACTTCTAACATCAAAGAAGGTTTTGTGTTGCAAATTAGTTGGGTCGATCCTAAGGAAAAATGGACCAAGAAACAAATAATGAGAAAATGCATGAAGGGGAAAATCTAACCTATATGCCATTTTTAAATTATTACTATCAGAATAGATCAAAACGATTAAAGGGTACCAAACAAAATGTCTCCAAAGTATTATGTATAAGACCAACAAGACTCAACTAGAAGTTAATAAGTCTAATATATAGAAACCTATGATAGCAAGTACTATGGAATACAAAAATTGAAAACAAGAAACCCTAAAAGTACAATATGTATAGAGAACTGCACAAACTTGCAGATTATGCATAATAGTTCTCCAGGTAGACCCCATTGTTAGGCTCAGGCCAAGGGATTCTTTGGTAACCAAACTGTAAAGATTCTATTTCATGAGGAGGTTGAAAATCCATAATCACAGCTTCAAGGATAACCTCATATGAAGGAAATTCAACGTCGAAGAAATCAAGACTCGAAGAATCACCAATACCAGGGATCTAGGTCTCACAAATAATAATATTAGACTCAAGAGGAAACTCGAGATCACTCAGGACAATAAGGGGAATAAAAATATCACATTCCCCCATTGGATACAATACCTGATCAATTGCCAAGACCTTGTCTCAAGAAGGTGAACATAACTTTAAAGGATCCTTCTCAAGAGAAATTGAACACAGAGGATAAGATACCACATAATTCACCCATGGCCATGGATGATTTTAGGGGCTAAATTTCTCTCATGGGATAATTTTCCAAAAACGAGATTCACTATTTTAAAAATGATTTGCCCAAATTCTATAGGATAAAATTATTTTACCTTAAAAATCGCCAAACTTTTATAAAAACTATATAAAATCCTTAGAAATTTGAATATTTTTACAAAAATATTGCCAGTGATTTATAGTTGGCATATGAAGGATTAGTAAGATTCGCCAAGGTTTCTACATTTTAAAATAAATTTCCACCCTTAAAATCATCCATGCCCATGGCAGGGAAGAGTCTACTCAAACACTAGGAACATATAAAGGAGAAACTTGAGATAAAGTCAAACTAGGATGGTGATTATCAGTTGAAAGTTAATCAATAGTGAAAATGCTTTTGTTTTTATGAAAATGAATCACATAAAAGAGTGTAGACATGTGTTGGAGATTTTTGGGATGAATAAGATTCTCCTTTAGGTTTCTAACAAAACCCTGAAAACCATCAGCCCTTCTGAAGACCAGAAGGAAATACTGCACATAGAGTGCACAATACAGTCTCACTCGAGATGGATTATGGGTGACTGAAAGACCTAGATGTTTGTAGTCTTATAAGGGAGACTTATATGGGGATGAGGGACATTATTTCTACCTCAAAACACATCAGATTTATTATTCTATTACATCAACACATCATTACATCTCATATCTACCACTCAATAAGCAGTTGCATTCATTTAAGGTTTATTCCATAGTAATTATCCTGGTTACTCTATTGTCCACTGCATTTGACTACTGACAGATTAATACATTCATCATCACTAAAACTTTGCAAGAAATAACATAAGCATTCCATAGAGAGACACAAAATTTACCACGGTTCACCCCCTCTAGGCTACGTCCACAAATATTTTGATTTCTTGGATCTTTTATTATTCTACATCAAGGTTACAGTGTTGCATGCATTACATTTGAGGCTAAAAAGATCACGATAATCTCCACAACCCATGACCTACAACCTTACCCTCGATTACAATGCTTGTCTAACATACCTTTTTCTATTTTCTCATATGCCTATCTTTGTCTATATCAGTGTATATATATCTCTTCACATATCATATATTTATATTACAAAAAGTGGTTAATTACCCATTAAAATTTTTACCAAAACCATAACCCACTAACTCTAGGTGGATTCAATTTGTCCACTTTCTAACTCCATGATCATGGATGGTCCAAAATCCAACCATTTTTCTCGTTGATTCACATCTTTCTTCCTTTATTTGAGTTTATTGGTTTCTCAATGCTGCTTTTCCCTATTTTTGGGCATGTGCTCTTTTTTTGGTCCATTATGTAACTGCCTTCATTAATTACTATTATTTTCCCCAAAGTGGCCTATGCCAACAACCCCCCAAAACTCACTTGTGTCTCGTCTTGAGCCACTCAGGTAGTGTGTGATTCCTTTATTGACTTCTCGAGCACCTAAAATCTCTTTGTAATTTCTTCAACTTGGGTTTTATCTGCGCATTATTTTCTACTATAATGTCCAATTTATGTGCATTAATATGTTCCTTCAATAGTTCCCCACTCTCCAAGCCAACTTGTTCAATTTCTCCCTTTGTTGCATCAATCTCAATGATAATTTGTTCTACTCCTTCTTATAATGGTTCTAACTGAGCCATCCTTGACTGATTATCTACTTTTATGGACTTAAGCTCTGCCTACAAATTCTTCTTATCTTGTGCACTTTTCAGTCTGTCAGGTATTGTCATATTTTTCTGCTTCTGCTTCAATTCTTGCATTGTAGTATTTATCCCCTCTTATTTTTGGTCCAACTCTTGAATTTTCCCATCCTCTTGAAGGTTTGTCCATAGTTACATGTTATTACTATAAAGATGTCTTATTTCCTGGATTGTGAGTGTAATGATTTATGTATGACCTGTAGCCTCATTCTCTCTTTGTATTATTACTTCTGGTGGAGTACTAGGTACTAAGAGTTCTATCAAATCTATAATTTGGATTTTGTAAGTCTCTATAGATTGTGTTATTTTCTCAATTTTACCATCTGTGGGTATATTCTCTCCTTGTGCACTGTCAGAAATGGTTTTAAACACTTCTTCAACTTGTTTCTCTATTCTTCCAGTGCACTTCTATGTTTCATCCCTCTCAAACTGCACCTCTTTAAGAGTGATCTCCAATGTATTATTTACTTCCTTGGCCAACTGTAAGCTTGTGGCATTTGCACAGACCCTTGACTAGATTTCCTACGTGACACTTATATGTAGTTTGTACATCGCTTTAGTTGGAATCTTTGGCAGTTCCAAGTCTAGATGATATTTTTCCTTTAGTGGCCTCTACATTGTATCTTCATCTACCTGCAACATCCCCTGGGTGATACAAAAATTTCCACTCCCCATAACGATGGTATGTACTGTCTCTTGTTCTGGAACTGTTCTTTCCTAAGAAGAAATTTTTGTTGTGCCTAATATTTTTACTGAGTTGTAGTAAGATGAAACTATTCCAATACACCTTTGACCTCAACCAATTTCTTCATTATTTCCTCCCTTTGCTTATCAAAATGATACCAAGCTTCCCTTATGCGATCCTAAACTTTTTCTATTACTAATTTTTCATCACCCTTTGTAAGAGTAAACTGAGGAATGTCCTTATGTGACTTCATTATCTTGCATTGTCCTGTTGTCTGCAACATTGTTCTTTTCCTTAGAAGTGTCTCTTTCTGCATGGTCTGAACTGACATATCCACATCTGGGAAATTTCCACCTCCTATTTCCTCCTACATAGGAATATTGGTATTGGGATGCATTCCTCCATTTATTTCTTATGTGCACTCCTTTTCCTGAGATGAAACCTTTGGTATAGTGTTTTTCTTCCTTGTATTTTTAGTTTTTGTGCTACACCTTATTTATTTTGTGTGTTCTGTTGCTTTCCTTATGTTTGTTGTTGGGTTGGTTGAATAGTATGAAGGTCCAACCTCTATTTGCTATTTATATTTAGGTACTTTATTTGGGATTACTTGAACCTTCCACTCTTCAGGAAAATCCTTCATAGCCCACTATACTTCTTCACTTGTGACACAATATCTCAAATTTAGCCATTCCTTTTTAGGATCCTTCTTAGTCTGGATCCATATGTTATGCCTTGAATATTGAAAATTAGTTATTCCTTGATTCTCTCTCATAAATTTTTTTGGTATTCTCCATGTGTTTCCCATCTTCTCCTACATCTCATCATAGAGCACGAAAAAAAGTCTAGCATTAACCTTCCTTTTCTTTGGATATGAAGTGTGCCATAAGGTTGTGTATTTTGCTACGAGACATTTCCCTAGCCTCTAGTAAAATCCATTGTACTTTGGTTCTCCCCATCCAACCAGTGCTATCAATATTATCAACCATGGATAATGAAATTATGAACCAAGGTCTTTCACATCCTTTCAATCATACAAAAAAAATATTAGTAGATATGGATCCCAACTAAGTAGATTTCCCTTTGCACACTACACGATTATTGTTATTACACCTGCAGGGACTTCCTCTTTGTGACATTTTCTCAAGAGTTTGCATGCCATGAATTTTATTGCAAACCCAGTTGTTGGTTCATTTACTTTCCAAATAATCATTCCTTTGGATCCTCTATCAGTCCCATATTTATTCTTTATCTCATATTCCATGGATTTTTGTTTTGTTTTGTCATCCAAGTACTATTCTGGTTTTTCTCCATCTATAGGTAATCCCGTGATTTCAACAATTATATCCAAATATATGGATACAGGTCTATCCATCCATAATATTCCCCATGTACGCATGACAATAATTGTTTGACACATGCATTCACATCCTTTCCTTTCCCAAAGTGAGGAATCTCCAACAAGTTCATAATTCTTGTGTTGTATAGCCCTACAATCCTGCAATGAAACCATTTGTTGGAGCTTACAGAACTCCAAAATTTATGGGAACAAGTCATGTCCGAACCCTATAATTACTTTCTTGCCTAATTATATGACTTAGCAGAAAATAGAAGGGATACAGTATATCCATTAAGCATTCATCCACATTCCTGAAAGCAAGCACATCATACCAATTCATACACCGTTACAACTAAATTACATAGGGTCAGAATTCACTTATCTATTATAGGTTGCCGCCAACCAACTGTCTGTGGGTGTTCGTCCTTCCACCCGACCATAGGCTCAGAGGCATTCAATATTAGCACTCTGGCCACCCCCGTGCCAAGCCATGATATCACCAGGGAACTCTCACTCTTCTCGAGGGTTCTCTCTCTGTTTTCAATTTCTATTCGGGTCCTGTTTTCTTCAACTTGAAGCTTTCTCGCTCTCTTGTGGCCTCAACGAGGTTTCTCAGATGCCCTTCGGCATCAAGCTTGCGACCTTCTGTTCGTGATTCGCTGGAGAGCTTCGCGCCTCTCCCTTGCAAGCTCTCGTTCTCGTCTGGTGTCTCCCCCTCTTGCTGCCTCCGTGTGTATAATTCTCACCTTCCTTCTGTCAAAAGGAAGCTCGGGTCTGCCTGGTCTGTCAGACCCTGCTATACTTTAGGATGACTTCCTGCAGCTAGACCATGCTCCCATTCATGGGGGTGGTTGGTAGTTCAACCATCGGTCCTTGCCTCATTAACTGATTTCTCTCCCCTAGTGATATCATGGCCAGTACTTTCAAGGCTTCACCCCCATAGTCAGTTATTGGCAACTCAAACATTAATACATTTACATTGTCCTCATGCATTAGCGTGGTAATTCCTATTTTATGATTAATTACAAATTGGGGGAAACAGGGTGTTACATTGGGTGAGACTTCATCTACTTCAAAGGTGTTGTCGAAAGGTACGGTAGTTAGGGTTTTGTTGGTGCATTGTTGAAGCGTTGAACCTTGGGTCTTCCCTTGTGCCAACAAAACCCAGATATAAATAATTATCTATACTAGTTGGGAGTGTATATTTACATTTCTTTGATAACTATCACAACGCATATATACCTAGAAACCTCAAAAAGAGATAGCAAAAGGAAACACAAAGGCACAAGTGAAACTCAAAAAATACTCAAAATATTATAAGCTATCAATCTAAGTAGAAATAATAGTCTGAAACAAATAAAAACACTTCAATCAAACAAAAAAATACAAAAACTCATAAAAAGGCCCATTTTGGTGAAAGTTTCCTATTATGGTCACATGTTCTGCTTTCAAGGAAAATCCCCTATAGTAGTGGGTTGTATTTCATCATACCAATGATCGTATATAAATAAAATCACAACCAAAACATGCAACAAAGATATAATAACCGATTTCAAAAGAAATAACTAACTATTGGGTAGAGGAGAAAGGTTGACTCACCCAAAGTCCTACGGTTGATGTTGTTCCCAATTGTCGTAGTTTCTTTGCTCCTCTCCAAAAGATCCTCTACAACCTGAAAGAGCCTTAAATTTGTAAGACTATACAGAGAGGTAGTTATACTAATAACTACCTGTTAGTCTAATGAAATATATCAATAAAACCTCAACAACTAGTATTTTAAGAAATACATGTGAAAAGATTGCAATCAAAACATTACAAACACAACATATTTCAAAGGAAAGAGTTTCTATTTGTATTTAGTAGTTAAGGTGGTTACAACTTTATACCTAACCTGCGTGACACTTCTTTGTTGAGAGATATCTCAATTTCCTCCACCCTTTCTCTTGATATACAAGATGGTATTGCCTTCAAATCAACCATGAGCCCAAAGAGGATATGAGGGGAAAATATTGAAAAGATAAGTTTGTGATCATAAAAGAGGGTTGGAAATAAGGGTTTCAAGGTCAAACCAACAACAACAAGGATGTATAGGGGTGTAAAGACTTGGTGGGGCTATCCAAATAGAGGTTTTCTTAATGTGTTCAAAGAACCATTACTTATCATTACCTTTCTCCTTGGACAAATGCTCCATGATTCAAAATTTATATTTCTTCGATTGCTTACTTTTCCAATCCTTATGGAGTATATCCAATGCCTCATGTGGTGTATCATTCATATATTTCATCTTCTTTGCTACCCTAGTCATTAAGTATGTCATGCTTATGTTCAAGGGAATTTTTATCCTTGTGTTTTCCATTCCTCATATAGTTTTTCATGTCCAATGTTTTCTTTCCTTGTTTCAAGTTGTCTTAGTTTTCTATCATGTCCAATGCTTTTATCTCATGCCCATTTCTTTCCCATTGGTATGTCTTCTCCAATTGACTATGACACATTTATTTTGGATATATGTTTAGAGATGGAAACACCAAGCTACTTACTTTAATTATTGGTAGTTTATCATTATGCTCGATAGATGACGTGACATCATTGGTCATTGAAAAAGTGGTTTCCCCTATGTTTGATGGTAAGACCTTTCTTCACATAATGTGATTCATGTTGTACCTTGTATTCCATTTTCATCATTGGTGGATTTCCTCGCCTCTTTCCATAATTTTTATCATTGGTCATTGATTTGAGGGATATTTTCATCCACTATTTTCATCTGGTGCATGAAAAAGTCATACATGGTGGTATGTTCTCTCTACCTATTGTATAAGTCCCCCTTTCAAAATCAATTTTCAATATTTTCTCCAATTAAAGTTTCTATCATCTCCAATCACTATACTTATTTATTTGGCCTCACTATTAAACTTTTCACATACTATAAAAGTATATTTAAGCCTTTATCAAAGTGAAAGTTATTACTCCCTACCAACGCAGGACTATAGCAATGAGTTTGCTATTGATTTGATATTAATTTGCGTTATATTTTAAATTTGTTTGTAAAATGTAATGTTTAACTTAAAAAAATAAATATATATTTTTGATATAGTAAAAATATTTATTTTTCTCATCTCTAATTAGTTAATATATTTCAAGTTTTATTATTACCTTCAAGTATTTCAATATTTAAAATTAATTGCATAATCAATAACAACAATTCTAATTAGTACAACATATATAACACTTATTACACCACCACAATAATTTTTTTTTTTTTAATTTACATTTCTTAATATAGAAAAAGAAATAAATAGTGTTGTTGATGTTTTGGATGTATCCTGTCATAACATATTAAAATATTATATAAATTAATATATTTCAATATTTAAAATTAATTGCATAATCAATAACAACAATTTTAATTGGTTATACAACATATATAACACTTATTAAACCACCACAATAAAAATATTTTTTTAAATTTACATTTTCCAATATAAAAAAAGAAATGAATAATTATATTGATGTTTTAGATATATCATGACATAACATATTAAAATATTATATAAATTAAAATATATATTATATATTTTATAATATATATGTTAACACATTAAAATATTATATGTATTAAAATATATATTATAATATTATATAAATTACAATATATATAATATATAATATATAATACATAAAATATTATAATATATTATATATTAAAATTATATTATATTTTATAATATATATGTGTTAAGATAGTAAAATATTATATATATTAAAATATATATTATAAAATGTGAAATGTTTATTTTTATTTTTTATTTTTTAAATAAGTTTTGTATTTGGCTTTCTTAGCTTAACTAGAAGGAAATTCAGGTTAATCCCAAAACTATATGGCAACTACATTAAAGTAAAATCATAGCAAGATATTTTGTTCAGTAACACTTATGACAAATCTATAAACTATGTGTCATCATGGAGCAATAAGGATTTCTCCATCCCTTGTGAGTCTATGTCGAATTCTTTCAAGAAGCTGGTTTCTTTTAAAATTATGAAACTAACTCATTTGTTAGCATATTATTCATGTTTCAAAGTAAACATCATGAATAATTATAGGGTGTTAACTACCATCTTCATTTCCAAATTTACTTAGCAAGGACTAAGCTGCCATGCAACCACTGTTTCTCATAGCCTTTGAACTTTGTCATCTTGCATTGAATTTTTAACTAAAGAGTAGTTAAGATGTCATATCTGATAGGAGTGTCCATTAATATTTCAAATATGACTAAATCTTCAAATTTGTAAGTTAATCATTATAGGAACTTTGAAACCTTTCCCTATATAAACAAGAATTATGTGCTTATTTCTTAATCGAAAATCCTATTTATTTTTTAAATGATTGGAGTGATTAACACACTCTAATGAAAATTTGGTGCAAGTACCACACTTTTCTATCCATCACCCTATGAAGAGATCCATTCATGCATTCTAGTTATCAATGCATTAGTCTCTAGTGGAACTCATATATTTTATAATTTTAGCTTTTGGTTTAAATCAATCGGGTAAGTATTTTCAAAACTTTCCTTGTTTGCATTTCATTGAAATTTATCACTTTTAGGTAAAACGAAAAGGAAATTTTATTTCATGTACTATTAAATAGACTCTATTACTTTCTAAAGAAATCATATATTTTGTATCATCAAAGAACTCTACAAAGTTAGTAATTTTTGCTTTATTGTTAATCCAGACAAAATGCTTCTTAGGAGATCTTCTTCTGAATTTACGATGAGGAGGAGGAAGCTCTCTACAATAGTAATGGCGGACCTGGCAGAATGGCCTCTTCATTTTCCTTTTGATCTTATAACGACATTGGACTAGATTTCTGAGAACTTGGCGCGACTGGTGTGAGCCACATAACATTGCATTTTGATGGATTCCCTAGTAACTTTGGACCAGTTCCCTGTACATTTGGTCCTTCTTTGCAGTGCAACTGACCCTACCAAACCTTGGATATTTCTCTTATCCCTACATGACAGTCTTTCCAACGTTTCATTTCTCTCATCTTTCTGACTCTGTTTTCACTCATCCTTTTTCTTGGATTGTCTTCCCTACTTGACCCCACATTGAGAAGACTCCCCTCATATCTACATCTTCCACCTGCCTCATTACTGCTCATTTTTTTTAATATTATATCTTTTTTTATCCTTCATGAGATTCACGAGGATGGAGGAGGAAGTCAGTGCACTCATGAGTGCTACTGACAAAGTCCTCTGGAATAGTGTAGGCTTATTTAAATCGATAGATGAAATCTCTAATCGTTCTATCACTCCTTCATTCCCTTACCCTACTGCTACCCTGAACAACTCTGCTCATTCTTCCCCTCTACATACTCTTCGGACCTCATTTTCCTTCACTCCCCCCTCCGTTCTTACTTACACTTCTACCTTTCCTACAATATCTATCCCTCCGACTTCCCACCAAACCCATCCTCCCACAGTCTCTCACTCATCCACTTCTGCAGTAAACAGACCTCCACATCTTAGCTCGGACTCATTCCAAAACAATTTTCATCCCCCATCCTTCCGAGGCCACACACAAGCTCCTTGTATCCCTGCAATGCTTCATAGTCCTCTTATATATCCTCCTCCCTCCGAACCTGAAAAAAATACCCACAAAAAACTTCCTCCTAGACCATGGGTACCCAAAAAAATAAAAAATAAATTTGTTCTCGGCTTAGACATTAGACTAACAGATGCAGTCTCTATGGCTCTCTGATGCCTTGTGGGTAGAATATCCTACAAGCACCTCTGTAACATGGAATTAGTATCCTGGATGCACCAAACTTGGAATCCTATTCTGGTCTATGTCCCACATCTCTCCCATCTTAGGCATGGTTGGCTTCTTCTCCATTTTAAATCTCCTGAAGACACTACAACCATTATGGAATGAATCTGGAACTTGGATGAAAGTAGCCTTATGCTGAAATGATGGAGAGTGAGCTTTGATCCATCCCAGGACTATTTCCGCCATCGACATTTGTGGGTTCTTATTCCCAGACTACCACTACACCTCTAGAATGAACAAGCACTTATGGCTATCGAAAAATCTCTAGGATAGTTCATCATTTTGGACTCAAAAAATCTCTCTGGAACAGACAAGAAACTGGTGAGGATTCTAGTCGAGATAGATATTCATGAGGGACTTCTTGAAACCCTGGACATCGACAGGAGAGGACATATTACGAGATGAAACTTGATTATCTCGGCATCCCTTTCAGATGCACACTTTGCAGACAGACAAGACACTTGAGGAAGTCTTGCATAGGTATTTTAGAAGAAGAACCCTCGGAGGAAACTATGCTTGAGCTATCTTCTATGACGGATTCTCCAACTGGCCCATCTCATCTACATCTTCCTGATTATCCAGTTGATGACAACTCCCCTGGATTGGACACTATTTCTAGTAAGCTCAAAGTTATTTGCCCAAATCTTACTCCTCGCTCTCCTCTCTAGAGTTAGAACTTATTGACAATACCCCCATACCTATTCAGGCTCCAGTTTACCATAATACAAGGGATATTAATATGTCTTATATTTCACAAAATCAGTCTACGAACCATTTGGTTCACACTCCACCACACACCTCAGTACATCTAGCCATCATTTCTCTTCCACTAGTCTATGCTGGTGAGACATCGAAAAAAATTTCCACCACTACAGTTTCCCCTTGTACTCACCATACCACTCTCCCTATTACCCAGAACTACTCTCTGACCACCTTGACTACCTCCAACAACCAACATTTTACTGTTCTCCCTAGCTCTCACTCCTACACAGCCCCTTCTACACAAAATGGACTCTCGACCAACTTTAATTACATCCCACCAGCCACTCCTCCCACAGTGGTTCGAGATGATAGCACTATCCCTCATCTACACAATCCCACACTGCCGATAGAGACTTTTGGTGTTCAAGCCCTAGAAGACACCTCTAACATTATCTATCCTTCTTTTACTAATTCATGCTACCATCCTACTACTCCTATTATTGCCCATACTCGCCCACTAATTTCCCCCACACATTTCCCTCCAGCTAACTCCATTATGGTGGACCAAACATACACCATTACCACCTTACTTCACTCTAATCCACAGCCATTGGAGATTTTTGGAGACCAGGCTCCTGAACAAGTGGTGTTTTTTAACCAACCAGGCTTGACTGAGTCGAAAACTGGGGAAAATACTCTAGGTGCAGTCCTTGATACCCTATTACCTTCTTATAAATATGTTTTATCACCCAGGCCCTTGCCTACTTTTCAGGGAACAACATTGCACAATTCACCATCTACTGACCATGGTCTGGGAACAGTTGAGACTTCCTCCACAAATCTGGTTAAAGACTACACTTGGTCTAGAGGACATGCTTATGAGCATTAACCGATAAAAACTCGCAGTGCTCGATGCAAGGAGGGCCAACCATCCACTCCCTCAGTGACTACTTCAAACACTTCTGCTGATATTGGGGCGCTTAGAGGAATCAAAGCCCTAGCAAGAATAAAACCATGATATTGCTCTCCCTCAACATCAGAGGGTTGGGGGGCCACCTAAAATCTTCCTCTTTCAGAAGATTATTGTCTGATGCAGTCACACTCCTTGGAGCACGTCCGCTCTCACAGGATCTTCTTCTTCCCACGGCCCGAAGAACTCCAAGGTTCTTCTATTTCCCTATCGGAAAATCTGCACCCCACAGATTCTCCTTACTGGCCCCCTTACTCAAATCGGGGAATCAGACTTCGCAATTTCGCGAGTTCCGTGGTCGCACACCTTGTGCTTCACAATACCCCGAAACCCGATGGTTAAATGTCAACACTTTCCTATTCCTATCGGGGATCCTCCCATTGGGATTTCGGCACTTGTGATATTGAAATCAACTTGCCTCATTGATCCCCTGATTTTCGATATGCCGATACACCGATGCACTCATGCGGGTTGAATTTCCACCTCCCGTCACTTCTATCATGATTTCGGGATTCGCGGGATCATGAATCCTGATGTCAATGGATTCGGGACTTCCCTTTTTCCGATCCCTGACATGACATGCCACCGGTCTTCCACTAACTCTGACTGTGGCCCACACAACCCTCCCGTCGGGATATCGTGTTTCACGATTCCGAGTTGCAAGAGTTTCTTACCTTCGAAATCTCCGATTATCCGAACTCCGACTCCTCGGGATCTCCTGACACGTGTCCCCCTGATGGACGGTCTTGGGCTTATTAGGATATCGTGGATCGTGATTCCTGATGCTGTGATTTCTTCACTCCTGGAGTTCCCGATGACTTCAATATCCCGATGACTTCTCCAGGACTCCTCCACTACTCACTAGGGCTTAACCCCGTTGCAACTCCTGCTAAACTTGATGGTTGACGGAAAATCAACGGCTGATCCAATGGCTCATCAGCCTTTCGGGCTCGAACTCTGATATGGTCGTAGCCTCCTCACTAATCTGTCAGATCTGACTGCTGACAGGATTTCTATGAGTTCTCTCCACAAGATCTTGTCCGTCGCTTCTTCCTCCTTGAGGATTTCCTTGATGTGAAACCTCCTATGCGGTCCTTCAACAGATTGAAGGCTCTACTCCTCCTAAGCTTTTTTCAGCTTCTAAGTCTCTTAGGAATGAGAACCCTTTTCTCGCACTCCTTGCGGAAACTCTACAAACCTTTTCTCGCACTCCTTGCAGAAACTCTACAAACACTTCAAGTGTTCAGCCTCCCCTGACTCTGCACACACCTGTAGCAGCAGTCTTTCAATGCTTCACTCAGAATCGTAACTCTGAGGATTTCCCTTGGCCTGCGCACTCCTTGCATGGCACTGTGCCTAACTGTACCATCGAGGAAATGAGAACAAAATCTATCTCTAATCGAACCCTTCTGTCAACGCACTCCTTGCGGACAAATTCGACTGCACTCCTTGCAGGAATCCTCTGGCTCAATTAGAGAAACAATTGAAACTCATTCACTCACCATATCAGACTTCAATTCAACCATGAGATCATATACACATCACATAAAAGAAAATGTATGACAAGAAGCAACATTCATGAGCATAACATCAATTCACAGAGAAACAACACAAACCATGAATCTGAATCAAAGCTTTCTTCTATTAATTCAAATTCCTGTACATGGGGTGTTCTTCATACAGTTCTCTGCATGCTCTTCTTCTGCTTCTCTTCTATGCTCAGGAGTTCATGTTACAATCATACAATGAGGGTGTCTATATCCATTTTCCCTCTTGGACTCTAAAACTATCAAATCTAAAATTAAATTTCTATCTACCAGAATTAACTACATTAAATGTCGACTATCTACCTAAGGACGAGATCTTAAAGGCTCAAGGTCCATTACAATATACAAAGACGCCCCTTCTTAAATGAATCATTTAAGATTTGCGCAATAGTTCCAAAGCACTTCCAAAATTTTTGCTGGCTTGTTCGGCTGTCCCCACTTCCGCGCTAGCACTCTTGATGAGTCGGTGATGCTCTTGCATCATGCTCCCTCGCTTGAAAAAATTTCATGGGCTCCTGTCCATGAGGTCCTACACAGTCTATCCATGCTTCTGTATTTCCACTTCAGTCTCCTAGATGGCATCTTCCATTGGGTGGCCCTTCCATTTGACCAGATACTCGAAGTATTCCTTCCTTCGGGTCTTCTTACTCACTCTTTTGCCCAGTATGCATTCCATTTGCGGCTTCTCTGCAACTGGAAATTGTTTCATCCACTGGATCACTGGCTACTCAGTTCCAGTATCTGCTTCTCCAACCCTATATGGGTATAAATATTCAATATTGAATATTGGGGATATTCCGATGCCATCTGGCAACTTGATCTCATAAGCATTCTCTTCGAATTTTCTCAAGACCTTGCATGGCCCGATTTTCTTCATTTTTAGCTTATTGTATGTTCCCCTTGGGAACCTTTCTTTCCTTAAATGTGCCAAAACTAGATCACCAACTTCGAACTGAAGTTGTCTCTGATGCTGATCTACTCTGTGCTTGTACTCCTGGCTTGATTTCAACAGTCTCTCCTTCACCCTAATGTGAAGTTCTTTCATTTCCTCAGCAAACTCGTCTGCACTAGCGCTGCTAGTAGCAGTCTGTTCTGAATCCCTTAATTCAAAAACTCCTCTCGGCTACATCCCATGGACAACCTGAAATGGACTCTTTCCTGTGCTCTTGTTCACTGAGTCATTGTATGCAAACTCTGTCTGTGGCAATATGTGGTCCCAACTGCTATGGTGCTCTATCACCAAACTTCTCAGCAAGTCACCCAGACTTCTATTGACCACTTCTGTTTGCCCATCTGTCTGAGGATGATAGGCAGAACTAAACATCAAGTTAGTTCCCAGCTTCTTCCATAAGGTCCTCCAAAAATGCCCTATGAATTTGGTGTCCCTGTCCGAAACAATACTTTTCGACAATCCATGAAGTCGAATGACCTCCTTAAAGAACAAATTTGCGATGTGAATCACATCGCTGGTCTTCTGGAATGGGATAAAATGTGCCATCTTGGAAAACCTGTCCACAACCACAAATATTGAATCAACCCCTCTTTGCGTCCTTGGAAAACCTAATACAAAATACATGCTAATCGCCTCCCATGGCCTCTCTGGTATGGGCAATGGCTGATAGAATCCTGCATTCTGCTTTCTCCCCTTCGAATGCTAGCAAACTCTACATCTGTCAACAAATCTTTTGATATATGCTCGCATTCCCAGCCAAAAGTATGATTCTCTCAGCTTCGCGAATGTCTTATCATGACCAAAGTGTCCTGCTAATCCACCACTGTGTTTCTCCTTCAACAAGTTCTCCCTCATGGAGAAATTGGGAATACACAACTGATTGCCTCTGAAAAACAATCCATCTTGGATCATATAATCTATCCAAGGGCTTCTATCTCTAAGAACTGGATTCTCAGCTGCTTCATACGCTTCTGCAAAATCTGCATCACCTGCGTACATGTCCCTGAGATTATCAAAACCTAATGTTTTGACTCGGAACTCCTGCAACAACAAACACTTCCTGCTCAAAGCATCAACCACTTTGTTAGCAGTACCAGAAATATGTTTAATCACAAATGTGAAATTCTGCATATACTCTACCCATTTTGCATGTTTCTGATTCAACTTCTCCTGTTGAGTCACAAATTGCAATGCATGGTTATCATTGTACAATACAAATTCTTTTGGGATCAAGTAATGCCTCCACTTCTTCAATGCTTGCATGATAGCATAGAACTTCTTATCATACGCAGAGTATTTCAATTTTGCCTCATTCATCTTCTCACTAAAATACACAACCGACCTGTCTTCTTGACTCAAGACCGCTCCTATGGCAAACCCGCTTGCGTCACATTTCACCTGAAATGTTTTCTGGAAATCTGGAAACACCAACACCGGTTGTTCCGTTATCTTCTGCTTCAACAGATTGAATCTCTTCTCAACCTCTGCTATCCAGTGAAAAGACTTATGCCACTTCTTCACTGTATCCATCATTGTTGCACTAATCCCACTGAAATTCCTGATGAATTTCCGGTAGAAACTAGCTAAACCATGAAAACTTCTTACCTCGAAAATATTTCTTGGTGATGGCCAATATATAATTACTTCCACCTTATCCAGATCCATCTTCAATTCATTCGCTGAGATAACAAAACCCAAGTAAATGAGCTCTGTCTTCATAAATGAGGACTTCTTTATATTAATCAACAACTTCTCCTACTGTAGCTTCTTCATCACTATAGCCAAATGCTTCAAGTGTTCTGCCACTGATTTACTATAAATCAGTATGTCATCCAGATATACAATGACGAACTTCCTGATGAATTCCCTCAGGACTTCATTCATCAATCTCATAAAGGTACTTGGTGCATTCGTCAAGCCAAACAACATGACTAGCCATTCATACAATCCTTCATTGGTCTTGAAGGCTGTCTTCCACTCATCGCCTTCTCTCATGTGAATCTGGTGATATCCGCTCTTCAAGTCTATCTTTGAAAAATATTTTTCCCCGCTCAGGCAATCCATCAGATCATCCATTCTCGGCAATGGAAATCTGTACCTGATGGTTATTTTTTTTATCGCCCTCGAGTCGGTACACATCCTCCAGCCTCCATCTTTCTTTGGACTGAGTACTGTCGGAACAACACATGGACTCAAGCTTTCCCTGACCAATCCTTTGTCCAACAACTCCTGGACCTGCTTCCTAACTTCTTCATTTTCTTGTGGCATCAACCTGTACGCGGCTTTATTCGGAAAAATGGCCCCTGGTATGAGATCTATATGATGACTCACACTTCTCATCGGTGGCAACGAACGAGGTAATTCGTCCACTATGATATCAGTGAACTCTTCCGGCAGTTCCCGAATCTCATCTGGAAAATCATCCACTCTTGTGCTAGTCAGAACAATCTTCGAATTTCTGACCACAAAGAATTGTGGATCTTCTTTCTTCTTCATCTCTGTAAGAAGCTCCTTCCCACTCATGAGAAGTACCGTGTTGCTTACTTCTGGCTTCACCTCCTTATCCTTTATCGGAAGCAACATATGGGTTCTCCCATTCTTCTCCAGAGTATATGTGTTCATTCTCCCATCATGAATCACATTTCTGTCATATTTCCATGGTCTACCCAGCAATAGATGACATACATCCAT
>ML799503.1:183962-223650 GCA_009831015.1 Picea engelmannii | reverse complement strand
AAAATTTATTTTTATTAAAGAATATTGTTTATGCAAATAAAATGTTGTGGAATATTCTGCAAATTGGTCTTTTCAGGAATATTTTGCAAGATATTTCTTGTTGTTCTCAAGCTATCTTGAGACATTATTTAAATTTAAATGTATTTCCTTTATCCAACTCTCAATACATTTTCTATGTTGAATTAGATTTATGTTATGGAAAGTTTTATTGTTTAAATTCAATAATTTTTGTTAAACTATTTATTGGAAGTTAAAGAATTAATAATTATCTTTTTTTAATATGAGAGTTATTTTTCAGAAAAAATGTTTTCTTGATTTGAAATATTCATTAAATAGTATATTTAATTTTCTATTTATTA
The DNA here is from genome assembly GCA_009831015.1 of Picea engelmannii. Lineage (NCBI taxonomy): Eukaryota > Viridiplantae > Streptophyta > Pinopsida > Pinales > Pinaceae > Picea > Picea engelmannii. Next base: position 223,291 of record ML799503.1, on the reverse strand, counting down.
ATCTTTAGAAACTAAAAATAAAATACAACATATTTAAATCTCATCGAAAGGCTACTCGAGCATTAATTGAGAGGTTTCTTCCATATAAAACAAGGGTGAATTTAATTGGACCTCCTCATTAGGATTAACCATAATGTTGACTTTTGGGTATTCTTCCCTATCAATATAATTGGCACTAGAAGGAAGGTCTAAAATTTTATGGCGGATTTTATTCAGAATACTGATACATGTACAAACAACCCACATTCATAAAGTGAGATTCAAAATATTAAGATATATTTTAAACATTATAATCTTCAATATTTGAAAAACATTGAACCTAATATTGGTATTTAAATACCCTATGTAGTATCAAATGAGGAAGTTAATGCATTCAAAAGGATAACCAAGGCATACACCAAACAATTTTGTGTCTTTCTTATTGCTCCCTTACTTCCTTGAAGAAGGATTACTACATAGGTAGTTACTCAAATAAGGGGAAAAACTCTATTTCATATTTTGGAGGACTTAGTTGAGTTAGAATTACAATAAATTTTAGAACCCTTAAACTTAATTCCTCCAACTCTAAATCCTGCAATATTCCTAATAGTAACCCAAGAATTTGAAATTCATTCAGAATCAAAATCAGATTCATAAAACTTAGATGCCAAATCTATGTTCTAGTACATGGATAGCAATAAAAATTGGAACCAAACATGGTTAGCAAAATATTTCTTGGAATTGCCTAAGAAAATGATCAATTTTCCCAAACATCCTAAGTGGTTATTGCCAAAATATGATCATGGTCTATCTAGACCTCCAGAAGATCATACAAAAAAAAAGTATTCTTATGATTAGATTGATGAATTTACAACATGAGGATGTAGTTTCTTGGTTACTCCCTTATTATTTTGAAAACAAAGCATCCACTTAGTATTTTAATCTATTGGTTGGATCGATAACAAGCTAGGGTAATTTTCAAAAGTCCTTCTTGGATAAATTTGAGGAAGACACTACTACGAAGCATTAATGACTAAATTGTTTTCAATGGTTATGGGTGATAAAGAAATATTCAAGGACTTCAATGAAATATTCACAAAAGTAATCAATAAATTTAAGCGAGACATTGAACCTACTCAAGAAATTCAAATAGATATTTATGAAAATGCCCTAGTAGCCCCTATTTCCATGTTCCTTAAACAAGCAAGAAACAATATTTTATCTCTAGAATTTGAGGAGGCTAAGAAGGTATAATTTGAAATGATGGGATGTTTGTATTCAAATTGGACATTACCAACTGAAATCACTCATAACCAGTGCTTCCTGGATCACTTATAATCTGGTGGTAGCCAGAACAAAGATCAAGTTCAATGAAGTACTGTAACGAACCTTGTCATTAGGACAACAAGCCTCGCATAACCAGTACATTTTTTTTTAAGTAGGAACGTAATAAAGACAATACACTCAAAACATCTCAACACGACAACGAACACAATGCATGCAATTCACGCAACATAAAACATAACGACCTATCATACTAGCACATCATGCAGCTGTATGAAACATACAAAAAATAAAAAACAACTACCCACCCATCCTACCCTGCAAGGTTAGGACCTCCAGGACACATAAGAAACGCCCAAGCCCAAGTTCCCATCGATTTTTGCTCTCGGCTCAAACATTGGACTAACAGATACAATCTCTACGACTCTCTGATGCCTTGTGGGTAGAATATCCTACAAGCACCTCTGCAACACGGAATTAGTATCCTGGATGCACCAAACTTGGAATCTTATTCTAGGCTATATCCCACATCTCTCCCATCTTAGGCATGGTTGGCTCCTTCTCCAGTTCAAATCTCCTGAAGACACTACAACCATTATGGAACGAATTTGGAACCTGGATGACAATAGCCTTATGCTGAAACGATGGAGAGTGAGCTTTGATCCATCCCAGGACTATTTCCACCATCGACATTTGTGGGTTCTTCTTCCCAGACTACCACTACACCTCTGGAATGAACAAGCACTTATGGCTATTGGCAACTCTCTAGGACAGTTCATCAATTTGGACCCAAAAAATCTCTCTGGCACAGATAAGAAACTGGCGAGGATTATAGTCGAGATAGATATTCATGAGGGACTTCTTGAAACCCTGGACATCGGATGGAGAGGACATATTACGAGAAAAAAACTTGATTATCTCGGCATCCCTTTCAGATGCACACTTTGCAGATAGGCAAGACACTTGAGGAAGTCTTGCAAAGGTATTTTATAAGAAGAACCCTCGGAGGAAACTATGCTTGAGCTAGCTTCTATGATGGATTCTCCAACTGGCCCATCTCATCTACATCTCCCTGATTATCCGGCTGATGACAACTCCCTTGGATTGGACACTATTTCTAGTAAGCTCAAAGTTATTTGCCCAAATCTTTACTCCTCGCTCTCCTCTCTAGAGTTGGAACTTATTGACAATACCCCCATACCTATTCAGGCTCCAGTTTACCATAATACAGGGGATATTAATCTATCTTATATTTCACAAAATCAGTCTACGAACCATTTGGTTCACACTCCACCACACACCTCTGTACATCCAGCCATTGTTTCTCTTCCACCAGTCTATGCTGGTGAGACATCGAACAAAATTTCCACCACTACAGTTTCCCCTTGCACTCACCATACCACTCTCCCTATTACCCAGAACTTCTCTCCGACCGCCTTGACTACCTCCAACAACCAACATTTTACTGTTATCCCTAGCTCTCACTCCTACACAGCCCCTTCTGCACAAATTGGACTCTCAACCAACTTTACTTACATCCCACCAGCCACTCCTCCCACAGTGGTTCGAGATGATAGCACTATCCCTCATCTACACAATCCCACACTGTCGATAGAGACTTTTGGTGTTCAAGCCCTAGCAGACACCTCTAACATTATCTATCCTTATTTTACTAATTCATGCTCCCATCCTGCTACTCCTATTATTGCCCATACTCGCCCACTGATTTCCCCCACACATTTCCCTCCAGCTAACTCCATTATGGTGGACCAAACATACACCATTACCACCTTACTTCACTCTAATCTGCAGCCATTGGAGATTTTTGGAGACTAGGCTCCTGAACAAGTGGTGTTTTTTGACCAACCGGGCTTGACTGAGTCAGAAACTGGGGAAAATACTCTAGGTGCAGTCCTTGATACCCTATTACCTTCTTATAAAGATGTTTTATCACCCAAGCCCTTGCCTACTTTCTGGGGAACAACATTGCACAATTCACCATCTACTGACCTTGGTTTGGGAACAGTTGAGACTTCTTCCACAAATCTGGTTAAAGACTACACTTGGTCTAGAGGACATGCTTATGAGCATTCACCGATAAAAACTCGCAGTGCCCGACGCAAGGAGGGCCAACCATCCACTCCCTCAGTGACTACTTCAAACACTTCTGCTGATATTGGGGCGCTTAGAGGCATCAAAGACCTAGCAAGAGTAAAACCATGATATTTCTCTCCCTCAACATCAGAGGGTTGGGGGGGCACCTAAAAGCTTCCTCTTTCAGAAGATTACTCTCTCTAACTCAATCGGACATCATCTTCCTTCAGGAAACCCTGGTGGACAGTAAAAAATCTATATTATTTCTAAACCAGTTTCTTCCAAACTTGTTTATCTTTTCTGCAAACTCTCTTGGTACATCTAGGGGCTTGGCAGTTGCTTGGGATCCAGATAAATGTGTCTTCCATCCCTCTATTTGATGTGGAGTTCTGCTTCTATCTGGTACATGTCTTATTTCTAATTTACAGATCAATCTACTTAACATTTATGCTCCCTGCTCCGATAGAAAAACTTTTTGGGAACAGATTGAAGCTAGGGGCCTTCTAGATATCGACAACCTGATTATCATTGGTGATCTCAACCTTACTTTAATAGATGGAGAATTTTGGGGGGATTCGGCTACTCTTGGTCCTTTGGCAAACTACTTCTGTACACTCTTTACTGCTCATCATTTACTGGATTGTGCACTAGACCACTTGTCACCAACCTAGCACAATGGATGTTTAGGTCTTGACTTCATTTCAAAGCGGTTGGACCAGTTCTTAATTTCATACCGTCTCATCACATCAAAAGACAAGTTTCGCTCTTGGGTTTGCTTCCCTTATCTCTCCAACCATGCACCGGTTATCCTCCAGATGGATTCCACACCTCTCAAGATTGCATACCCATTTAAATTAAACTCGGCCTGGCTTCTTGAGGAAGAGTTCAATACAATAGTAGTTGATGTTTGGAAGGATCCTCGGTTCCTTACATAATTGTGTACTCAACATCGTTTAATATGGAAGCTCAAAAAACTAAAACAACGTATTAAATCGTGGGTCTCTACCTTCAAACATCAGAATGCCCTTAGACTTACCGAACTGGACTCTACAATTCAGGCGCTTATCCATTCTGATACAAATGTGAGGAATTCTGGAGAAAACCATCAACATCTAAAGGGGCTCAAATCAGAATAGGATAAACTTCTTCTTTTATATGTAATTACCTAGAGGAAGCACTGTCGAGCAAAATGGCTTATAATTGGAGACCAAAATAGAAATTTTTTCCATAATTTTGCTAGCACCTATAGAAGAAAAAAACAAATATGGGAAATCACTGATGAGGATGGCACACTACACACAGGACAACATTCTTTAAAATATGTGGCAATTAACCACTACAAACCTTTTTTTGAACATAATCCCTTTGCATCCTTGGAAACATATGTCTCGGTGGCCAACCTCTTTCCTCATACAGCCTCTGTTGAAGATACACAATCACTTGACTGTCCTTGTACTATTCAGGAGATTTTAGATGCTCTCAAATCCTTCTCAAAGGACAAAATCCCAGATCCATATGGCTGGATGGTAGAATTTTATTTACATTTTTTCGAACTAGTTGGCCCAGATCTTATGGAGTTCGCGGAGGAAACTAGACTCAATGGTAAGGTGATTGGTGCCATAAATTTGACTTTCCTCACTCTAATTCCTAAATCTGCCTCTCCCTCTACTTTTGGGGACTACAGGCCAATTGCCCTTTGTAACCTTTGCTACAAACTTGTTTCCAAAATCATAGCTTCCAGGATCAAACAAATTCTTTCTCGTTTTCTCTCGAAAGAACGGTTGGGGTTTTTGAAAGGATGCCATATTCTAGATGCTATTGGCACTTCCCAAGAATGTCTGCACAGTATCAAATCAAAAAATTCCAAGGCACTTATCCTCAAGCTAGACCTCAAAAAAGCGTTTTATTATGTGGACTGGGACTTCCTTCAACTGATATTAGTCCAGACAGGTTTCAACAACTCACTAATCAAATGGATTATGGGATGTGTGGCTAGTGCCAACCTCGCCATCCTGATCAATGGCGAACCTTCTAATTTTTTTCGTATGGGTAGAGGTTTGAGGCAGGGTTTCCCCCTCTCGCCTCTTCTTTTCATCTTAGCAATGGAAGCCTTGAGCCTACTCCTCAAAATAGGCAAGCTGAAGGAAAAATCTCTGGAATCAAAGCTTCTAGGACTATCAAAATCTTACACCTTCTATTTGTTGATGATGTCCTTATTATGAAAACCAACACACTTCAGGAATGGATTGTTATTAAGAAGATCCTTCACACCTTCTGCAAAGCTACAGGGTTAACAATCAACTGGGAAAAATCTACTTTCCACTATGCAAATTTAACCCAACAATATTTGGATCTGATAAGAGGAATCTTCCCCTTTTCCTTCACTCATCTATCCTATGGTCTCAATTATTTGGGGTATCATCTTAAATCTGATTCATACAAGAACTCGGACTGGAATTGGCTCCTTGCCAAAGTGGGAAAAAGGACAGGCCACTAGTGTATGATATGGCTGACACTTGGAGATCGGTTTACCCTCATCAAAGTTGTTCTTGAAGGGCAGGTCATGTATTGGATGGCACTAGTTGTCATTCCCAACACAGTCCTCACAAAGCTTCGTAAGTTGATTTTCAACTTTCTCTGGTTGGGATGCTCCGATCATTCTAGACAACATCTTTGCAACTGGAAAGCATTGGCCAAACCTAAACATATTGGTGGTTGGGGAATCAAGAATCTACATCACTTTATCCAAGCATTAGCAACTAACTCTCTCGGGTGTGCTTTAATTTATCCTAGCATCTGGCACTCAGTTATACTTGAAAAATACCTTTTCCATCAATATTTTATTAGCTGGCTACATTCAGAGTCGACATCCACCAGATCGACCTCTTTTATTTGGAGGAATCTCACAAAATCCAAGAAACACCTTACTCGATGGCTCAACTGGTTTCCAGGCTCGGGGCATCAAATCGTACTTAGGTGTGACCACATTCTGGGAATGGATAAAAAATTCTCTCTATCTCCACAGTTGCTTGCACATCTACAATTTAAAAACTGTTGGTACCTCTTTCAACTACACTCCATCTCCAGATCAACATTCATACCGGATTCCTGGATCACAAGCATGACTCTCGGCCTCAACACAAACTTCTCCAGTGAGTGGAATGATTTATTTTCGGCCCTTACAAATCTAGGTATCCATCTCACAAATTCAACAGATCAATTACGATGTTCGGGGAGCAAAACAGGCCTTCCTACTGTCAAATCCCTTTATGCTGGTATCTCCAATACGCAGGGGTCCACAGTTGCCAATGGATGGCGTATGCATCTTTGAACTTGGAGCATTCCTCCAAAGATTAAACACTTTTCTTGGATGATGCTGACTTACAAGCTCAATACCTGGGATACCTTATAAAAAAAGGGATGGTCTGGTCCAAATTTCTACCATTTTTGTCATCCAGATATTGAAACTGCAGATCATATTTTCATAAAGTGCTCTTTCACCAAACAGGTTTGGGCAAGAATCACCTTGGCACTTAATTTATCATCCATTTGGGATGGGAATGTGCTTGCAGACTGCTTCGACTCTTGGACACATTTGGATCGCAAGCACTCACACCTTCCTCCTCTTATATGCTGGACAATATGGCTGGAAAGAAATAAAACTATTTTTGAAAATGTGCTCCCATCCATTTCTATTGTAGCTTACAAAGCACTTGGAACCTACAACTCCTGGAAGGCTATACACTTTAGAAAGCCAAGACCACCTCTCATTAAGATGGGTTATGTTTTAGACAACACACCTACAACTTGGTTTGATGGCACAACTCTCACAAATGGTTTACAAAGTGGAGCAGGTGGGATTATAAAAATCACTCCAAACACCCTTTATAAATGGACTTTCAACTGTGGCTCGGGCACCAAGACTAGGGCCGAGCTTTTGGGTGCCTGGGCCATGCTTTTCTTGGCATCAAAGCTTCACATTGACGTCCTCCTGGTTCTAGGGGACTCCAGAATTGTTGTTGATTGGTTGATTAAAAAGTGCGACCTCCAAGCTATCTCCATCACCACCTGGAAGGACAGAATTCGACATCTACACCACACATTAAAAAATCTCATCTATAAACATATCTATCGTGAGTTCAACAGTTCTGCTGATCAACTCTCTAAGTAATCACTACAGGAAAAATAAGGCATCATATCATATATCCATAGTATCGATGGTCATGAGGGTATCCTCTGCACCATATCTCTCCACTAAAGATCAGCAGGGAAATTTCTCGACATGAAAGTTTTGGATTTTTTTCCTTCTCTTAATTCTACCCACAAAACTCTCCCTTACACTCCAGTTTTGTAATCTTCGACAACACTTTTTTCAGTCTTTCTTTCATGCAGCTACATACTTTTCCACCATCAATCAAAACTCTTCTCCCTTTATCTTGTCATTAGACTGCTAAGGGAGAAATTTTTCATTGCCTGTTATATTCCAACAGATACTTCTCATCATAATGTTTGTAACTTTGATAAAAAAACATATTATATTTTATATATAATTGCGAAATTTTCCAATTGTTAAAAAAAAGGGAGATCTTCTTCTAGAACTCTTAAATAATCTCTTCAAGGGAAAAAAATAATCATAGAGCTGAGAAAATTGATAGTGATATGGAGGCCACCACTGAGAAATTTACACTATTTATCCAACTATCCAAACTATAAATTTAGTAGCTATGCCCCATACGTAAAGATATTGAATCTTTAATCAATGCCCAAATACCTTTTTCTAGATGGGTTGAAGTTTATAGAAGATTAGAGAAGAGGAATACCCTGATATAGTCCCACCTAGTGTCCCTACTATTAGAAATGTGGATGATTTGGTATTTATTAACATTAGAAGATATCATATACATACCATAATTGAAAGGAATCCAATGATGCCCTATTCAAAAGATATTGAATGGGTGATAAATCATACTAACATTGATAATAGAAATGTGCTCAATGATGAAGGTAGGTTTATAACATCTTATCAAGAATTAGAACTGGAAAAAAATTACAGACCCCACCAACCCGGTAAATATATGATTGCTATCTTGGTTGAGAAATTTCATTGAGAGAACAATATCAAGAAAATTTTGGTTAGTTGATGGGTAGAGGAAATTTTTTTTTGGGGAAAACTCATGGCATATATACCATGATTAGTTTAAGGGGTCCTTATATCTATGTTGCAACCCTAAGTTGTAGATTATATGGAGATCCAAATTACATCTACTTTAAGTATGGTTTCGATGCTTTTAGTTCACACAATCATTACCACATGATGATCTTTTAATTGGGTAGTAATTTTATCCCATTATTTGAATAGAGCCATTGAGAAGGATAAAAGGGCTAACTCTGAAACATTCTCCACCTTCTACATGGCATCTTATTTACTCGATATCATCTATGCTAGTAACCCTTTCCTAGGGTTCAACTAGAATTGGAACATGGTAGAAACTTGAGTTCATGTTTATGGCCAATCCATGTGGGAAAAAATGTACAAGAGAAATTATGCTCAACTTTGTGATTACTTCATAGCTCCTCTTTATAAATTAATGTTTTTCAAATAGTTCCCTAGAATGACTAGAGAAGTAATGAGATTATTGAAAATCATAAGAAATTGGTACCTGTAGGAGGAATATACAGATCTAAGGATTTATGGAGTCATTTGTCCTCCTCACTTATTACCTAAATATGTTCCCAATAGATTAATCTGGGAAAAATTGGTATGATCCAATGCCTTAAAAATGATAAAAAAATCAATGAATTACAATCCACTTCAAGGGGGGGAACTTCTTTTACAATATATCCAATTTACAATACAATATGAGATGCAATAACATGATCCTAAGACTAACTCTCCTTGGTATATATATAGGAGACAATGGGTACAATTATAATGAAAGGGTGCAATGAAGGGGTTCAGAGCCTACATACAAATATAACACAAGAAATGTAATAATTCAATAAGGGGATTAATATGGGGTTTTATACATAACATGGGATTTGTATGGGGATTTTTCTAAGGATTAGCATGCCCCTCCCCTTCAAACAATGTTTTTCCACAACACTTGACAACTATGGGTGTGTATTCATGAATAAATCATCTTCCCATGTCGCCTCTTCCACTGGAAGGTTCTTCCAATTGACGTGGTACTCATTAATTTCTCGATTTTGAAATTGCTTAATCTTTATTTGAAGGATTGTTTCCGGTTCTAGTATGATTTTCCCTTCTCCATTCCTCTCCGATAAACTAGTTTGCACTAGGATCTTGTCATGGATTATCTTATTTAATAAATAAACATAGGAGAATGGATGTACACTTCCTTTTCAAGGGTTAATAGCATGGGCACGATCTTGAGAAAGTGGAAGACCCTTAGGCATCTCTCCAAATACCTTGGAATGATTGTTGATAACTTTTTGGAGATACATTGGAGTAGAGGCTATAGATGTTTGAACATCTATTTAGCTCAATTGTGAAATTACACCATGGTGTCCCTTTTTGAGTAATTTTGTCAAGTTGTTAGATCTTATCACTTTAGAGGGTTTATTTGGATACCTCTAAGCTCAATTTACTTTCTTTATAAGGAAAATCTCATGAAAAGATATTGAAAATTAAGGGACATTTTTCCCAATGATTGTAACCATTAGACCCCTAATACAACATCAACACCACCCATTTGGATGGTAATCATGAGAATATCCAATAATTACTCCCCCATATTGAGCTTAATATTATGACACTTCTTAGAACAATTTATGGTACCTCCATTTGAAATCATTACTTGGAACTCTAGTGTTGGATATACAAAGCAATTGAGATCTTCTACTAATTTGCAATTGATGAAGTTATGGGTACTACCAAAATCAATCAACATTGTTACCTTTTTCTTTTTGATATATCCTTCTATATTGAGGGTTTTTGGAGTATCAATGTTAGACAATGCATGAAAATATATGGCTGGAGTAGTATATTCTAGCTATAGATCTTGTGATGGTTCTAATTCTTGATATTCTTCCTCTTCATTGTCTATTTAGAATACCTTCTTCTCGCTACATTTATGCCCTTTACTGTACTTATTGTCATAATTGAAACATAGTCCCTTTGTTCTTCTTTCATCCATTTGTTGAGGTGTTGACCTTCTCGATTGAGTTATATTTTTTTTATGAACCCAAAAACGATCTTTGCTTCTTGTGTATGCTCTAATGGTAGACTTGCGTGTAGCCTTATTCTTGTCTTGAATATGGAGAGCAACTTGCATAACTTCCATAATATTTGCAAGATGTCTTAAGAGAAGCTCATGTTTAATTTCCTCTTTTAATCCACCCATGTAAGCTTGCAACAATTTTTCATCACTTATGTCATCCACTCTTGTGGCCAATACATGAAATTCTGAATTATAATATCCAGTATCACCTAGGTGCTTGATTATTGTCAATTGACTAAAGTAGTCATGTTCCCAAACTTTCCCATATTGTTCTTCTAAGTCTCTTGTAAAAAACCCCAAGTATAATGATAAAAAGGGGGCTGCAATTTTACTATCCATTGGTACCATTGATATGGTTTTATCTCAAAGTTCAGAGTTTCTATGTGAATCCTTTTCTTATCATCCATAATATTATGTAGCTCAAAATATTTCTCTATTTGGTTCACCCAGGTAAAGACCTTTGTTTCATTAAAATTCTTTAATTCAATCTTGGTAAGGTTGAATGTAGGACCTCCAACATAATTAACTCCATTATTAGAGTTAAACCCACTTGAAAATTGCTTATTATCAATAGGTTGTTCAACATGATTGTTCAGTATGTGTTATATTCTTTGCATGTGTGTGGGGGGGCACGTCATATTTGACAATTGCGTCTGACAATCCCATCACCTATCAATCTTTGTGGGAGTGTGCATGGGGAGACTTCCTAGTGAGGGGAAGGAGTGTCCCTCTGGTTATGCGAAGCATTTGGCTCCAGATGCTATCCTGGAGCCAACAGGGTTCAAATAAGTGCCCCATAATTTTTATTGGGCATTTTTTTCTATTTTATTGTTTTTGTTATTTTTAACGGTTTTCTAAATTAATCCCATATTAAGGGATTAGGGTTTTGGTAGCTTCAGAATACCTAAAATATTGTGTATATATTGTATTTTGAATGGTGAAATTAATACAATGAATATTTGAGAGGTGTGGAACTAAGGAAGGTTGGTTTTCTCTGGTTAAGGGTTTCCAACATAAATCTCTATGTACCATATATACATGTGAGCCATTGATGACTTTTTCTTAGAATCTGTATGCATTTCTTTACTCCAGAGGTTTAAAACTTATAATGAATACTACCTTTGTTTTCATGGGTTCCTAGCATTTTTATATCTCCTTTAGGGAGTCTCTCATCTAGAGCCTGAAAGATTAGGGAAGACATGAGACTTTTCAATTCCTTCATGGAATTTTGTATTTATTCTTTATTTTCATCCATCTTCTTAGTTATCTTATTTTCCATTTCGTCCATATTTCCTTTAATACTATTATACATCTTGCTTTCCATTTCATCCATATTTATTTTCATGGTTTCATCCATATTAAATTCCATTTGTTTCCTATTTTCAATGATCCTCTTTTCCATCTCATGATAAATCTCTTCGATTTCATCTTGAGTCAAGGTTGAGATTTCTGGAGGTTTAGCCGGTGAAGTAAATTTTGGAGGATCCTTTGGATCCATGAGAGAAAATAATAATTCTCCTCTTTTCCCTCTTTATTACAAATTTTGAATCACAAAAAACAGATCTTCCAGTAAAAATCTATGTCAATTGTAAGTTATGTACATTTTAAGCCCTTAATTTGGAGTCTGTCCTTCTGGCCGACCTTCCTTCTGATGTATTTATGAAATTTTGTCCCTTCTAAGTCTTCCATTTTTTCCTATAGTACTCTAATATTTCCTCTCTTCAATTCCATAGTTCTGACCAAAAATGAATGTGCGAAGTGGAAGTTAGGGTAACTTTCCCAAACCTTGCTGATTTTGGGCCTTTTAGGGAGAGCAAAATTGTACAGAATTCCATGCAACCAATATTTGATATATGATTTTGAAAATTATAATAACTTACTACAGACTATTCTCTTTCCAATGCAATTGGTCTCACATAATTTGGATTCTCACTGAAGAAGATATGTCAATTTTACCTAGAACACATGTTTTAGACTGGTAATAGGACTAGTCAGAAACCCTATCGTCCACAGGGTGTATCTCCAAAATTATAACGACCCAAAATATGAAATATTTAATCAATATACCTTGATACGTATTTTAAATAACCTCCAAGTTTCATTTTCTGAGTCATCCTAGAAAAAACGTTATAGTGAAAATTCTAAGATGACTTGCTTGGAGAAGAAAAACCCTAAGATCAATGCTCTGATACCAAATGTTATAATGCAATGATTTAAAAATCATAAAAAAAAAATGAATTACATTCCACTTCGAGGGAGAAACCTCCTTTTACAATATATCCAATTCAAAGTACAATATGTGATGATATAAGATGATCATAAGACTAGCTCTCCTTGGTATATATAGGAGACAAAAGCTACAATTAGAATGAAAGGGTGCGATGAAGGGGTTCAAAGCCTACATACAAATATAACACAAGAAATATAATAATTCAATAAGGATATTAATAAGGGGTTTTATACATAACATGGGCTTTTTATGGGGCTTTTTCTAGGGCTTTGCATCTACTTTAAATATGGTTTGGGTGCTTTTACTTCACACAATCATTAACATGTGTTGAGTTTTTAATTGGGTAGTAATTTTGTCCCGTTATTAGAATAGATCCATTGATAAGGATAAAAAGGATAACTCTAAAACATTCTCCACCTTCTACATGGCATCATATTTACTTGATATCATCTATTATAGTAACCCTTTCCCAGGGTTCAACTAGAATTGGAACATGTTAGAAACTTGAGCTCATGTTTATGGCCAAGCCATGTGGGAAAAAAAGTACAAGAGAAACTATGCTCAAGTTTGTGATTACTTCATAACTCCTCTTTATAAATTAATTTTTTGAAAAGAGTTCCCTATAAAAAGCACAGAAGAAACGAGACTATTTAAAATAATAAACAATTCATACATGTAGTAGGAATATACATAGCTAAGGATTTATTGAGTCATTTCTCCTCCTCACTTATTACCTAAATATATTCCCAATAGACTAATCTGGGAGAAATTTCCTACCAAATCATTTTACAAGGTTTATTTCAACATTAACCAAAGATGTTAGGAAGAGAACATTCATTCCCTATAACATGTATATAGATTATTATGAAATAATTGACTCTTAACAAGCCATAAAATAGGCTATAGAGTTCAAGTTTCTAGAGAGATTCTTATGAAGGCATGACCCTTTGGGATTGGTTTCCAGGAATAATATTATGGTTTCAATAACATGGTGTTATGCCCATTAATAGTGGGATTATGAGATGTGATATGAGAATGTAGTTACATGTGAGGAAGTGATATTGAGGATTAAATCAAAATATTTTACTCCTACTCTTAGCATGACTTTAGATGAATAGATGGAAAGAATTAAAACAAATGGTAGAGGTTGAAAGGCTATTGAAAAAACAAGATGAATATATAATTAGAGTTGAAGAGAAAAGACACAAATAAGAAGATGAATAAAGAATAAAATATAAGAAAGAAATAGAAATGAAAGAGGAGGAATATATACTTAAGAAAAAAGTTGAGAAATCGAGAAAAGAAGAAGAACAAAAACTCAAAAAGAAATAGAAAAAATTGAGGAGGCAAGGCTAGAAGTTGTGGAAAGAGAAAGATTAGTAGTTGATGCAAATAAAAAACAAGAAGAAGATAAAATTGAGAAAGTGAAAATATCTAGAATTGAAAAGGATAAAGATGATGTTGTGGGAAACATAGGGGATAATCAAGGACACCAATCCACTGATGAATCATCAGAACAACCAATAAATCAGTTTGGGCCACCTCCAAGTAGTTTTATTGACTTGAATATGGGGGATTTAGTCATCCCAAAATAGGGTATATTTAAAGGGAAATAGATCAAGGAGAAAGACAAAAAAGTGGAGAAAATAGCTACACTTAGTATCTTAGAGAATGCTTATCCTAGGGATATGATAACATCCTATACCCCATTGAGGATGTGCCAAATTTAGAATGAATGGTATATAATAAGGGACGAAAAGATATTGTGAAGTAAACTTAGAGGATAAAAATAATATATCAAGATAACATAGTCATGTTCACAATTGAAGAACAATTTCTTGACACTTATCGAGAAAAACTGACTAAATTACTCTTAAAAATGTCAGTTATTACTCATGTTACCCTTGAAAAGGAAAATTTTAACACATATGATGTGAATAATTTAGAGAAGAAAATTTCCTTATTAGAAAATCAAGTTCAATATTATAAGTTTGCATAAGTTCTGGTTTCCATTTTTGTAGGTCATGTATTAGAAGAAGACCAAGTCAATGTACAAGTCAAAAGGGATTTCTATACCCAAAAAATTCAACTAAAATATTTGATTTTGAAAATTTAAATTTTGTATAAGGAATATTTAGTTTGGAAATAAAAACAAGGGATCATATTGAATTTATTAAGCATTATCAAAATAAATGGGGACATGAATATCCTAACATAAAGCTACTAAGTAAGACTAAGGTGTATGAAATTGAACATGATGCAGGATATTGGAGTAGAGTGGCACACAAAGCTCATAAGCAGGTGGAGGAGGAATGTATGGCATGCATAAAGATTTGGTATTTCATAGAAGATACTACCCAATGCAATATTGCTTCGCTTGGTCTCCCAAATTTGTTTTACCCTACATACCAAGTATTGAATAAATTTGAGGGTATGAACCAATAACATGAGATAGAAGTATACACTGTGTTAGCCATCATAAAGGGTCATTATAATTTTCTCATAGAGGAAGTGACAAAACTCAATTAAAATGTGCATTCCCAAAAACAAATAAATGTATTAAAATGTTTAATAGGGATTTTCTAAATTTAAAGGATCCCAGAAGGCAACATACTTTCCCACATGATAATTTATGTAATATTATTTTTGAATCGTGTGAAAAGTATGATAAGGAGTGATTTGAAGAATAAATCCCTAGTTCACTTGAGGGTTGAGTTAAAATTGGTTATATAACCAACTTTTAGAAATTGTATAATTACCAGAATTTAGCAAGTTATTTAAGGGATTTTGGATAGTACAAAATTGTATAAATAATAGAATTTAGCAAGTTATTTAAGGGATTTTGGACAGTACAAATTTTGGAGTATTGTAAGAGAACTATTTCTATTACATTGATTAATGAAGAAGCCAATGATTCACAAAATTTACTTTTATTAAAGAATATTGTTTATGCAAATAAAATGTTGTGGACTATTCTGCAAATTGGTCTTTTCATGAATATTTTGCAAGATATTTTTTTGTTGTTTGCAAGCTATCTTGAGACATTATTTAAATTTAAATGTATTTCCTTTATCCAACTCTCAATACATTTTCTATGTTGAATTAGATTTATGTTATGGAAAGTTTTATTGTTTAAATTCAATAACTTTTGTTAAGCTATTTATTGGAAGTTAAAGAATTAATAATTGTCTTTTTTTTTTATTATGAGAGTTATCTTTCAGAAAAAATGTTTTCTTGATTTGAAATATTCATTAGATAGCATATCTAATTTTCTATTTATTAATCTTCGGAAACTAAAAATAAAATACAACATATTTAAAGCTCATCGAAAGGCTACTCGAGCATTAATTGAGAGGTTTCTTCCATATAAAACAAGGGTGAATTTAATTCGACCTCCTCATTAGGATTAACCATAATGTTGACTCTTGGGTATTCTTCCCTATCAATATAATTGGCACTAGAAGGAAGGTCTAAAATTTTATGGCGGATTTTATTCTAAAGACTGGTACATGTACAAACAACCCACATTCTTAAAGTGAGATTCAAAATATTAAGATATATTTTGAGCATTGTAATCTTCAATATTTGGAAAACATTGAACCTAATATTGGTATTTAAATACCCTATGCAGTATCAAATGAGGAAGTTAATGCATTCAAAAGGATAACCAAGGCATACACCAAACAATTTTGTGTCTTTCTTATTGCTCCCTTACTTCCTTAAAAAAGGATTACTACATAGGTAGTTACTCAAACAAGGGAAAAAACTCTATTTCATATTTTGGAGGACTTAGTTGAGTTAGAATTACAATAAATTTTAGAACCCTTAAACTTAATTCCTCCAACTCTAAATCCTACAACATTCCCAATAGTAACCCAAGAATTTGAAATTCATTCAGAATCAAAATCAGATTCATAAAACTTAGATGCCAAATATATGTTCTAGTACATGGATAACAATAAAATTGGAACCAAACATGGTTAGCAAAATATTCCTTGGAATTGCCTAAGAAAATGATCAATTTTCCCAAACATCCTAAGTGGTTATTGCCAAAATATGATCATGGTCTATCTAGACGTCTAGAAGATCATACAAAAAAAAAGTATTCTTATGATTAGATTGATGAATTTACAACATGAGGATGTAGTTTCTTGGTTACTCCCTTATTATTTTGAAAACAAAGCATCCACTTGGTATTTTAATCTACTAGTTGGATCGATAACAAGCTAGGGTGATTTTCAAAAGTCCTTCTTGGATAAATTTGAGGAAGACACTACTATGAAGCATTAATGACTAAATTGTTTTCAATGGTTATGGGTGATAAAGAAATATTCAAGGACTTCAATGAAATATTCACGAAAGTAATCAATAAATTTAAGCGAGACACTGAACCTACTCAAGAAATTCAAATAGATATTTATGAAAATGCCCTAGTGGCCCCTATTTCCATGTTCCTTAAACAAGCAAGAAACAATATTTTATCTCTGGAATTTGAGGAGGCTAAGAAGGTATAATTTGAAATGATGGGATGTCTGTATTCAAATTGGACATTACCAACTGAAATCACTCATAACCAGTGTTCCCTGGATCACTCATAATTTGGTGGTAGCCAGAACAAAGATCAAGTTCAGTGAAGTATTGTAATGAACCTCGTTGTTAGGACAACAAGCCTCGCATAACCAGTACATTTTTTTTTAAGTAGGAAAGTAATAAAGACAATACACTCAAAGCATCTCAACATGACGATGAACACAATGCATGCAATTCACGCAACATAAAACATAACGACCTATCATACTAGCACATCATACAGCTGTATGAAACATACAAAAAATCAAAACAACTACCTACCCATCCTACCCTGCAAGGTTAGGACCTCCATGGCACATAAGAAATGCTCAAGCCCAAGTTCCCATCGATTTTTGACAATTTAAGGTCTCAAGGTTGGCGATTGTTTTGAGGAACAAGGAGGTGTCTACATCCTGCCCGACACAAGAAAGACCATAACTACTAAGCTAAAAGGCATCATCAATCAACCACACACAACAACATCAACGACACAAGTAACTAGAACCTTCCAAACGAGCGAGAGACAATCACATTAAACGTTACAAACAAGTACAAACCTTAAATAAAAAAACAACATCATCCACATCGAGAGGTGCATGACCCTAAGACGGGTTATCATATGCGCTTCTTGATCAGTAAACGCAATGATCCAATCTTAAGAAATCATGTCGCCATTGTGCGACAAGCGCACTAGGTACCCATGCGCAAACAAGAATAATTCTAAACCTTCGACCAAACATAGAATCCAACCTTTTTGAAATCCGACTTGCACTGTAATACATTATACGAAACCATAATGAGAGCATTGTAATCAATCTATCTAAACAGGACGCAATGTAGCTACAATCAAGACATAGTAAAAAAAATTGCAACATTATAGATGTATCTCTTTACTATCTTACCATTATAAAACTATTCTAGCAGATTGTATCATACTCAACCTAGTATTAACACATATAACAACTTTCAAGTAACATTTACCTTTTCATTTAAGAGGGGGTTCAAAATCATTCAATTCAATATGCTTTTATAACTTCTCCAATTCAATAATAAACAGAGTACCATAACCTTAGAATCCAAATTTTCTATCTAAATTATAATTTCTTAATAAATTAAATCTAGACAATCAATGTTAAGATTACCATTCCATCCCCAAGGAATAATCCTTCCCTACTTCTATCTTAAATACAATCCCATATAATATTTATGAAGAAGAATAAATGCAGCTTCTAGATAATAATTTATCATTAAAATTCCACATACATATATTACACTAATATTATAAAACTTAGATTATTAGAAAGTTTAAATTCAGACTTAGATTATCATATAGTTTAATTTATTACTGCATTATTTCCATTTAAATTTCATCGCTCATAAAAGAGAAAAATACAATAACGATGAGAATTTACATATTTACATTATTACGCCGAAAGGCGTATACCTATTGGACATGGGCACAATTAATCATCTTTTAATCTAAAATTCTAATCTGATGGCTAACAATTGAAAACGCTGGAATATTCTTAGTCGTCCTCCCAAATCAATGAATGTGATTTACTCTTCATAACTTGTATTTTTTAATGCATCAGTTAACCTGTTTACTTTTTCACATTTACCTAATCATATTAAGAAATTACTGTACCACTACATGATTGCCATGTTTAAGTTTAACTGATTAACCTTTGGAATTACCACATTTAAGATTAACTTTTGGATTTCTTCAGCTCTATGTGCGTTTTAGCTGTCCGTGCGTTTCAATTCACCAAACTAACTTTCCGCGTTCACCAACCGCAACACCAACCACTTTGAGGGTGTGCTAGTTTACGTCACAATGAAATGATAAGAAAACATTATCTACATTTCTTTACCATGAAAACATTATTTATATTGCTTTGCCACGCACGCGCGTGAGCACAGTCCTTGACGTAGGAGCCACTGGTGCAATCGTCCTGGCAGCTGTAAGGAACGGGCAGTGGTTCAAAGCTCCAGCAAGACACCAGAACGGTAACTAGTGCGAGTGGACTTAACTTCACAAGAAAGGAATACGCGGCTCCTGTACTCAATCGCTCCAGACAAGTAACAATGGAGGGGCAGATTCGTCGTTCAAAAAAGGTAAGGACAGGATCTTGGGTGAGACGCTACATGCGAGAGAGAGAGAGAGAGAGCTTGTTTGTTGGGTGAACTCGAGCTCAGTCAGTGGGATGAGAGAATAAGGGCGCTCAGAAGCGAGCCCGTTCTCAGTCAAGTGGGGTGAAGGAGGTGCGCTCTGGACAATAATGCAATCAACGCGGAGGTGAAGAAGGTTGCGCGAAGGTTCCTCTCTCTGTGGTGGAAGGGATAGTTCTGGGTGAAATCTAAGGCACAACTTCGCAATTAAACAAGCCTAAACTCCCCGGGCAAGTAAAAATTTCATTTTATGAGAGCTCTCTCATAAAATGCAAGGACACAACCCAATATTGCTGAGAAAACACAAATGGTTTCTCTGTAAAGTAAAGACGCACGGAAACATCCCAGTGTTGCTGAGTAAACACAACGGTTTCTCTGTAAAGTAAAATGCATGGACACAACCCAGCATTGCTGAGTAAACACAAACGATTTATCTGTTAAAAAAGGGGTGAGACGCAGCTAGCATCACTGCAACCTAGATGTCTGATAAAATAATTCTCAGGTGAAATAAAAAGAGAAAACTGAGGCACCACACTACAACTTGGCTGACCAATTAAACGACTAGCAGATTGTAGAGTGAGGAGAGACGGTTTCTGAGAAACAAATTCCCTTTTTAAAAACAAAAAGCAAGAGAAAGGCTATAACTTCACCAAAACCCGAGGACATCAATCAAACCAAAATCAGACGAAAGATGTTGGGCATAAGGGTTTTTAACATGTAGAGAACAAAAATCACTACGAGGAACCCACTAGAGGCGCAGGGACAACGAGACTTACTGGTTATGGAGGGAACGAACCGGCAACGCGGAGAACGAAAAAAAAAACAAAGGGCAGAGACCAAAAAGGTGCGAGGTAAAATCAAGGGGGTGGATTTTACGAGATTTCAAAGGTGGTCGCACATTAACTAGGCAAGGTCAGGAAACAAATTAAAGAAGCGAAGAACATATAAAATTCAACCATAGATCCAGAAATCATTTAACATATTCCATCTAATATAAAATCAGATAAAAATTAACTAATTACACTTGCAAAATTAGACATGTGTACCTTAAGTGAAGGTGAATGCTACGGTGCTATTGTTCCATGTTCGTGCTTCATCCAGATCTTGCTTGTCAACCGCTGAGACCTCACTAGTACCTCACAGCCAATACTATGGGTACTCTTCTTTTCCCTCAGCCCCCTGAGATGCAAAGGGGCCACACACATAATACCAGAGAATTCTAGCTCCTAGCTCGCCTCACAAGGTCGAGCTACCACTCGTTATCCGAGCTGGGTATTCCAACTTCCACAAGAAAATTCAATCAAGATAAATTCCGACAGCATAACCCTATGCATATCAGACATGATCCATACTCCTCTTCCACCATCATTTTTATAGAGTTTTCTTAGTGATTAGTTTCCAAAACCCTTATTGGATTATTTTTATTAAATTTAATTAGGATAAACCTCCCTCGTATACGTCACCCGATCCCTTAATTGCACCGGAAAATCAATTTATTAATTAATTAAATTTGCCTATTTCCCTCACTCACCTAAAATTGTTTCTAAAAATGCTCCTTGGTGTCCCTTTATTCCTTTACATTTCTTAAATGGTCGACACCCTTCTTAAAACCTAGTTGAGTTCATAATTAGAAGGTTCCAAGGACTAGATTCCCTACTATGTTATACATTCTCCTTTTCCTTAAGTTTCTATTTTTCTTATTAGTTCATATTTAGCAAGTTTAGATATAAAAACAATTTACCCTTTTAATAAATTAATCCTTCATTAAAATTTTACTTTAATTATTAATGTTTGAATTTTCTTTATCCTCTTCTTGTTACAAGTCCACTTTTTTTTTTTTGTCACATGTTCTACTTAGACCTAGGTTTTAAATACGCTAGGCTTGGTGAGAGTTTTTAAGGGAAAAATTAGTTATTAAACTTTACTCATACCATCATTCATTTTAAGGCCGACCAGGTCCTAAGGAAGCATAGTTTTCTAGGTACTAGGTTTATTAACTTACCAGAGTTAAAAAAAAAAAATGCGACGTGCTTTTCAAGACACACTACGTGCTCCAAGGGTGTCACTCACTTGCATTCCTATTTTAATTGTGCGATGTGCCCTTCAAGACGCACTACATGCTCCAAGGGTGCCATTCACCTTTTTATTGAATTTGGTAGACGTCCAACCCTTGGATTCAATACTCCGTTAGGTGATCTTGTGGGAGATTAAGGGCTTCTAAGGAATAAGGACCCTTCCTTATTGCGTGCCCCTTAGAATCATCGTAAGTCATTGTCACAATCTGCCCTCACGACATCGTGGATCTCTCGAACTAGGTAATCATTAATCTATAATTTGCGTCATAGCGAGAGTGCTAGTAGGTCGTGGTAGGGTTGATGCCAAACCTCTCCCTCAATGTCTCTGGTTGTCGTGTGTGACCCCTTTACTCCAAATGTGAGTCTGGTTGGCAAGCTATCATCAGCTTGCATCCATCAACGAAACATGTTAGTTATAAAAATCAACATCATAATATCTAGTCATATGTCACATCTGTAATATAAAAAACATTCAAACCATAATAGTCCACTCCTTGAATTGATCTAGAGTCCAAGGAGATCCATCGATGCCATCGGCATCCTCTAACGTCCAGATTCCTGCACACTCAGGAGAACCCAGTCAATAGCACCTGTCAATATAAATATAGCAAAATAACATATCATTAAATCCAAAACATATCATAAGCATAATCAAAACAACTAATCGTATAATGAACCAGATCATTTGCACGCAAGTGTCCTCAAAGAATAAGTCTGATGAGTGTGCGCAAGAGTGGGATGTTACATACACCCCCTTTTATTTTAAAAATTGTTCTGAAGTTTCACAGTATATGTGTGCTGAAATAAAATATATCACAATATCATATGTCTAGCTATCAAACAAAAATGGAAACTACTGACGCATATCATATGTGTCCTCCCAGGTTGCCGAGTGCGGACTATAGTTGTCCCATTGGACCTTGACCTAATCTATTGTTCGACCCCATAGCTGTCAAATGCAATGGTCCCAGATGCAGATTATCTCCACCATGAGCGCACCCTTGTACTATACCTGCAAGGAACTCATGTTAATCACATGTGTAGGATCACTAACATAATGTCTCAAAACAGATACGTGAAAAACATCGTGAATATGCCTCAAAGAATTAGGCAAGGCTAGTCGATAGGACAAGGGCCCCTTCATTTCCACAACCTCGAAAGGTCCCACTAAACTAGGAGAGAGTTTAACACTCTTTCCAAACTTGATCAAACTATTGTGCAGTTTCACCCACAAGAAAACTCGATCGCCAACTTCATAACTACGATCAACACGATGCACATCGGCGTAACTCTTTTGTCGATCCTGTGCTTCCTTGATCCTTTGCCTTATTGATTTCATTTGATATTCCATTTCTTGGATCGCTTCTGGTCCCACCAGGACCCTATCCTCATGACGGTCCCAACTCAAAGGCATCTGACACAGTCACCCATAAAGAAACTCGAATGGTGCCATCTTAATGGTGCTTTGGTAATTGTTGTTATATGAAAATTATATCAATGTTAAGAATTCTTCCCAACGTTTATGTTGGTCCATTATGTACATAGGCAACATATCCTCCAAGATTTGGCTCGTTCGTTCGGTCTTCCCGTTTCTCTCTGGGTGATACATAGTACTAAAGTTAAGTTGGGTTCCCAAGGCCTCTTGGAAACTAGACCTAAATCATCCCGTAAACACAGATCCTCGATCGGATATAATCCTCTTAGGCACGCCATGCATCCTTTAAATATCGCTGATGAAAACTCTAGCTATGTCAAAGCCTTATACTTCATACGCATAGGAATAAAATGAGAACTCTTCGTCAGAGTGTCGACTACTACAAAAATCGAGTCGTGCCTTCTTGCCATTAGTGGCAATCCAACAATGAAATCCATCGAAATGACCTCCCATTTTGATTCTGGAATAGCGTGTGGTTGTAGTAATCATGTCGGATGTCTATGTTCAGCCTTCACCTGTTGACATTCTAGACATCTTGCCAAGTAGTTGACTATGTCTGCCTTCATTCCTTTCCAAAAGAATAAGGGTTTAAGCTCCGCCCTCATCTTCATGACTCCTGGATGATCCATATACACTACTCTATGAGCCTCGTTTAGGATCAAACTCCTCAACTCATCGTTGGGAAGTATGTAAATCCGATTATTAAATCTCAATAATCTGTCGTTTTCCATTGTAAATCCCTCAAATTTTGTTACCATCATTGTGTTTTGTCCGATAAAATCCTGTACCTCTTTGTACCAATCATTGACGCACTGTAAAGTTAGAATCATGTAGATTCGTCTGAAGAGGCATCACCGAAAATATGCATGGTCATCAAGTCAACGCATCATCCACTTTGTTCACTATTCCTTTTATGTAAGTAATCTCGAAATTGTACTTGCTAAGCAATTTCGACCAATGTCATTGTTGCGTGTTCAAGTTGCTTTCCGTAAATATGTGTTGTAAACCACAATGGTCCGTTTTTAGTTCAAATTTTCATCCAATAAGGTAGTGTCTCCATACTCTCAAGGCATTTACAATGGCTATCATCTCCAAATAGTGCATCTCATAGTTCTCCTCATGCCTTTTTAACTTTCTCGAGATGTAAGTGATCACTCGACCATCTTGCATCAAGACTCTACCTAAGTCTTCATTGGATGCGTCAGTGAATACCAAGAAGTCCTCTTCCATGTCAAGGACATTTATTATTGGATGTTATCATCAACATCTCCTTGATACTCTGTGTAATATACCAGATATAAAATGTATGCAGAACAGAAATAAAGTGCTAGAATGGCAGAATAACAACAATATAACCAGAACATTCACCACAATAACACTGAAATGATATAAGAATAACAAAATAAATAGCACCATGAATCTGAAAGGAATGTTCACGGGCCTCTTCAACGGGGCAACCTCTAGTTGAACAGAGCTCTATTACAATAATATCCAAGCTAGGGTTCTCATACCCTCGACTCCTATTTATACTAAAAAGAAGCATCTAGAGGAAGATCCTTGTAGAAGTGGAAGCTTCTATTAGGTCTTCTTACATCCGCCTTATTCTATTTTATTGAAAGGCCTTATTATTATTGACCTTTATTACATCTGAATATAATGTTCTACCTATGTTCAGGTTAGGACCCTAACATGTCATCCCCCTTAAAAACAACCTTGCCCTCAAGGCTTGAGATGAAGAAATTGTTGCAGAATGGTAGTTGGTTCCCAAGTGGCGTCTGCTGGAGTTGTATCTTTCCACTGGACTAACACTTCCTTGATGGTTCTCTGACATAAGTGACATTCACGCTGGTCCAAAAATGCTTCTGGTTGTAGCCAAATGGATCCTTCTTCAACTAACTTTGGAAGGTTGGTTTGAATTTGGCACTTAGCTCCAATCACCTTCTTTAAGCATGAAACATGAAAAACAGGGTGTAGCTTTGAATGGCTAGGCAAAGCTAACTGATAGGTTACTTGTCCCACACACTTGAGCATGGTATAAGGACCATAAAATTTGGGCGCTAGCTTCTGACAATGCTCGGCCTTGAGGGAATTTTGCTTGTAAAGTTGCAGTCGAAGAAACACCTGATCCCCTTTTGCAAATTGATGTTCAGAGTGACCTTGATTTTCTTGTTGCTTCATGCAATTATGTTTCACGACCAAATTCTCTTTGAGGGTACAGAGAATAGCCTCTCGAGCTATAAGTGTTAGGTCAACCGCCTGGACCTTTGAGGCACTCGGTAAGTATGAGAGAACTGAAGGTGGCTTCTGTCCATATACCACTTCAAAAGGAGTCATGCGTGTAGCTGTATGGTATGAAGTGTTGTACCACCATTCAGCTAGGGGTAACCATTGAGCCCACTGATTTTTCTTTTCTGAGGCAAAACACCTCAAATATGTTTCCAAACACTTGTTGACAACTTCCATTTGGAAATCACTCTAGGGATGATAAATTGTGCTGAGATGCAATTATGTGCCTTGTATCTTGAACATTTCTTGCCAAAAATTGCTTGTGAAAGTTGGGTCGCGATAAAAAACAATAGAGTGTGGCATGCCATGAAGATTGAAGACCTGATCCATGAAGATTTGAGCCACCATGGATGTTGTAAATGGGTGTTGAAGGGCGCAGAAATGAATATACTTGGAAAGGAGATCAACAACCACCATGATGATGGATTTATTTCCCGATTTGGGTAAGCTGGTAATAAAATCCATAGAGATATCCTTCCAAATAGCAGGTGGAATCGAGAGTGGTTGTAGTGTGCTCGACAATCTGACTATTTCTCTCTTGTTGCATTGACACACATCACATTCAGCGACAAAATTACGAATGTCATATTTCATGCCATCCCATAAAAATGAACGTTTGACCCTGTCATAGGTTTTGGTGAACCCGGAGTGCCCTGTTGTGGGTGTAGCATGAAGCTCAGAAAGTATCGTGGATTTAAGCTTTGATTGTTTACTTAAATACAAGTGGCCTTTGTATCAAAGTTCCTCATGGAGCCAAGAGTACCCTGGGGAAGCTGGAGCATTAGACTGTATTTGCTAGATCAACTGTGAACTTTTGGGATCTTGTAGCCATTCCTGGTGAATGACTTGGAGCCAATCTGGTACAATGAATGAAAGAGAAAAAATGGATCCTTCATCTTCATATTTTTGGGAAAGTGCATCCACAACCACATTATATTTGCCTTTCTTATAAATGATCTCATAATCATATCTAAGGAGTTTAGTCACCCATTTTTGTTGTTCTAGGGAGGAAATGTGTTGTTCCAGAAAATACTTGAGGCTTTGATGGTCTGTCTTAATTTGGAATTGTTTCCCCAATAGATAAGGATGCCATAGATCCACGACATGCATAATAGCCAACATTTCCTTTTCATAGATGGATTTGCCCAGATTTCTTTTAGATATTTTCTTGATGGTAAAGGCCAAAGGTTGACCCTCTTGCATAAGGACATCACCAATTCCTTTCCCTGAGGCATCACCTTCCAACACAAAGGTCTTTGTGAAATCGGGAAGGGCGAGGACTGGAGTGGTGCACATGACCATCTTCAAGGTTTGAAAATCTTGAGCAGTGGCTAGAGTCCAAGTGAAAGAGTTCTTTTTGAGGAGAGCAGTGAGAGGTGCTGCAATCTTCCCACAATTCTTAACAAACTTGCGATAATACCCTATTAAGCCTAGAAATACATGCAAGCTCTTAAGAGTCTTTGGGTGAGGCCAGTCTTGCATAGCTTCAATCTTTTTAGGATCCACCCTGATGCCATCTTTTCCAACCAGATGACCCAAGTATTCTACTTCTGAGGCGTCAAAAGAACATTTAGACTATTTCAGGAAAAGTTGGTGCTGAGAGAGTATATGGAGAACTCGATCCACATGAGCAAAATGGTCTGCCCAGGTTTTTCTATAGATGAGGATATCATCAAAGAAAACTAAGACAAAATGGTGGAGAAAAGGATGGAAGACATGATTCATGAGACTTTGGAAGGTGGAGGGGGCATTACCCAAGCCAAAGGGCATGATAAAAAACTCATAGTGTCCCTCATGAGTTCTAAAGGCAGTCTTGGGGATATCTACCTCTTTCATACATATCTATTGGTAGCCCGAACGAAGATCCAGTTTAGTGAAGAATTGGGCACCACTCAATTCATCCAGGAGGTCATCAATGACAGGAATGGGGAATTTGTCTTTGATGGTAAATTTTTTGAGGGCACGAAAGTCAGGACACATTCATCAAGAACCTTCTTTCTTCAGGACCATGACCACATGAGACGAATAGGGGTTCATACTAGGGCGGATAACGCCTGCATTAAGGAGTTCCTCTACCATTTTCTCAATTTCATTTTTTTGGGAAAAGGGGTGATGATACAAATGGATATTGGGAGGAAGGATTCCTGGTACAAGGGGAATTGAATGATCATGAACACCATGGAAAGGAGGGAGGCCTTGGGGAGTGGAAAAGACCAATTGATGTTTAGAAATGATGGCTTGGAGGTCTTGTGGTACCGAGGGTGTCTATGTTGCTTGTATGGCATGGAGTTGTGCGATAACACCAGAATGACCCTTTTTGAGTAGCTTTTCCATGCAATGGGAACTAATGATCTCAGGTGAATCGACAGTGATTCCTTGGAACTTATATTGGTGGCCCTCCTGGTCGAATTACATGGTTAAGTCTTTAAAATCCATGAGAATGGGACCCAAAGTCCTTAGCCAGTCTTCACCCAGCACAATGTCACAACCTCCCATGTCAATAGAAAACATATGGGATTTCAGGTGGTAGTCACCAATTTGGAGATGCATATTTTCACAACTCCCTCCACATTTCATGGAACCACCATTGGAAATCATGATTTGGAAATTATTGACAGCATGGATGTAGAAATGAGTTTCTTGGGAAATGTGGCGATGAATAAAATTATGGGTGTTGCCACTATCAACCAAAATGATGACCTTCTGATGCTTGATGTAACCGATTAGCTTGAGGGTTTGGGGAGTGGAGAAGCCAGTGAGAGCATTGAGGGAAATGACTGGTTCTACTTCAGGAGGGTCTGAGGGAGAGGTTATGTCGGTGGATTCAGGTGATTCAGACATAGAGGGAGTTTTTTCATATTCTTCTGAAATATCCTCGGAGATGGCCATAAAAATATTTTGTTCTTTACACTTGTGGCCCGAGAAATATTTGTCATCACAGTTATAACAAAGGCATTTGAGTTGGCGTTCAACCATTTCAGCCTGGGTCAATTTTTGGATCTTTAGTGGAGCAGAGGGAGTAGTGGGATTTACTGGTTTAGGGCGAGGGATGAAGGAGGGTTTGCGGTTTTGAGAAGATACAACCTGTTGTGCTTCTTTATATATTTTGGTAGCCTCCAACCAACTCTCAGGCCAAGCCATGAGGACATGGGCTCGAATTTCATCCTTGATGCCATTGATAAAACACTCTCGGAAAAAGGCATCAAACATGCCCTCTGTTCTAAAAGTTAGGCACTCAAAGGAAGTTGTAAAGTCTTCCACTGTTCTTAATTATTTTAGCTTTGTCAAACGACCCAAATGGTTGGTGTCAGTGTCAAAGAGTTGATAAAGCTCTGTCACAAATTGTGTCCAAGCAATATACCCTTGATGCGAATTTTTTCTCCATTGCCACCATTGCCAACATTCTTGATCTAGATGGAGAACACCATACCGGAGTTTGGCCAAGTCATCTATAATGCTGTATAAAGAGAAGTAATGTTCCATTTGGGTTACCCAACTAGTGGGGTCCGAGCCATCAAAGTTGGTCACATCCACCCATGGAAGGCGTAGGTCACATTAAAAGTGATGGTTCTTCAAGGTATGAGAATGAGAGGAATGGTCACCTTCAGTATGTGGGGGTGAGGAAGAGGAAGGGTTATCTGTAGGGATATGCAGTTTGGTGTAGAGTGCCAAAAAGATTGATTCAAGCTGTGTGGTGAGGTCTTGTTTGATTTCACCCATTGAGGACCGCATGGTTGTATTGATGGCGACAACATTGGCACCGAGTTGTTTCACTTCTTGTTGGGTCTCAATGAGACCAGATTGCAAGGTGTTGAAGCGAGCTTCCAAGTCTTGGCTACGAGTATGGGCCATGAGGATGGGGGAACTGAAAAGGGGTGGTCGGGGTAAAAAAAAATTGCCGAAAAAATGATATGGATGAATGTGATAAGGGAGAGGAGATGAATCCAATGGAATAGGTCTGAAATAATGGTGAAAAAATTTCCTGACTTTTATTTTTTATTTTTTATGGATTTATACTCTGGTTTGAAGAATATTGCAGAGAGGAAATGCCCAAATGCTTAACCAGAAAGAAATGTGTATTTACTTGGCAACCTGAACAGAGTTGCGCAGCAATAGATCTTGTCTATTTTAATTTGTTTATGTTTATGTCCTCAAGGGTTAGGTATTCAAGGGTTCTACAAACAAGGGTTTTCCCTGTGCTATAGCTCTCTGATATATGTGCGGGGTCCAACAGTAGTACTCCGTCCAATATCTCAGGGCACTAACTAAGGAGGATAAACCATACCCTTAACCGTACTACTCGACTACCCAGGTACTAGAGAGTATCTTTCCGAGTTTTGTTCTTGGTGACACTATAGCAGTCAGGCGGCTGATCGGTTTATTTAAAGAGGGCTTCATGTAATCTAGGTCAATCCGTACACAGGTGTTGTCTGATGCGCTACCACTCGAAGGGGTACCAACAGGGGTTACAAGGGTGTCCAATAGATGTGCGCTTAAGTACCACTTGTATTTCATGCGTGTATGAATCCCTCAATCGCGGGTTTATGCGCATAACGACAGATCTCTGTGGCTTAAAGACGCCGAAATACGTCTCTACCCTGAAAAAAAAATAAAAATTAACCCACACTTTTTGTGGAGGAAAGTGCTATGATACCACTTGTAATATACCAGATATAATATATATGCAAAACATAAATAAAATGCTAGAATGGCAGAATAACAACAATATAACCAAAACATTCACCACAATAACACTGAAATGATATAGGAATAACAACAGAAATAACACTTTGAATATGAAAGCAATGTTCACGGGCCTCTTCGAGGGGGAAACCTCCAGTTGAGCAGAGATCTATTACAATAATATCCAAGATAGGGTTCTCATACCCTCGACTCCTATTTGTACTAAAAGAATCATCTAGAGGAAGATCCTTCTAGAAGCGGAAGCTTCTATTGGGTCTTCTTACATCTGTCTTATTCTATTTTATTGAAAGGCCTTATTAATATTGACCTTTATTACATCTGAATATATTGTTCTACCTATGTGCGAGTTAGGACCCTAACACTCTGAAATTCTTCTGATCATTTCTTGGTCCAAACAAACTTCTTGTTCTTCTTCTGCAATTCCGTAATTGAATTTGCTATCTTCAAAAAACCCTTGATGAACCATCGATAATATCTCGCTAAACCCATGAAGCTACGCACTTTTGGGACATTCGTCGGCGCAGGCCATTCCATAATAGCCTCAACCTTTGCTAGATTCACAATGATACCTTCGTCGGAGATGACTTGCCCTAAGTAATGAATCTCTTACTGGTAAAACGAGCATTTTGACAGTTTCCCAAACAATTTGTTCTCTCGTAGAAACTGTAGTACCATGCGCAAGTGATCGTCATTATCTTCCATCGTCTGAGAGTAAATCAAAATAGCATCAATGAATACTTGGAGGAACTTGTCCAAGTATTCGCAGAACACCCCGTTCATCAAACTCATAAATACCCCTGGGGAATTCGTCGGTACAAACGGTAAAACAATAAACTCATAATGTCCAAACCTCGTCTTAAAGGCAGTATTAGGGATGTCCTCCTCCTTGCTTAGTAATTGGTGATACCCTAATCTCAAGTCGATCTTTGAAAACACTATCACGCCCTTTATCTAATCAAACATATCATAAATCCTTGGCAACCGATACTGATTCTTGATCGTTTCCTTGTTCAATTGATGGTAGTCAATGTAGATTCTCCACGACCCATCCTTCTTTCGTATGAAAATAATAGGTGCACCCCATGGTGGTACACTTGGATGTATAATTCTTAGGTCTAGCAACTCCTTCAGTTTCATTTTTAGCTCCTGTAACTCCGGAGTCGACATCCTATAAGGAGTTCTTGCTATCGGTTCCATTCCCGGTCTTAGGTCGATCGTAAATTCCAATTCCCTCGTAGGAGGTAATCCTGGCAACTCCTCTGGGAATACATTCGCAAACTCTTGTACTACCGTAAGGTTTTCTAAGCCTTCTGCCATGCCCTTTTCCTTTAACACAAGGATCGCATATAGCTTCCATCCCTTGTGCATGCTCTTCTGTAGTTGTAGCAAAGAGACGAACCTTAGGGAGACTCCCTGGTTTCAACCTACAATCACACGTCTCTTTCCCTCGTCATCGACCAAGCTCAACCATTTCGTCTTACAGTTGAGTATCTCCTCATGTGATTCCAACCAGTCCATACCAATCATGACGTCATAAGACCCTAAGATCGTGACGTACAGGTTGGACCTTGTGAAAAACTCTCCCAGGTTAAGGTAACCTTTCCTCCAACCTTTTGTTTGGCTCCCGAAGTGATTTCTACAAAGATAAACTCGTCTTGTTCGACTTCCTTTACCTTAATTATTTTTAGCACTGCATCAGAAATACAACTCTTTGTAGCACCTAGATCTATCAAAATACTAAGGTTTTGGTCAACAACGATACCTGATGTCTCGAGCACAGTGAACTGGTTATCTTCTTGGTGGTTATTCACCGTTGTATGAATATGATGGGCCCTTGCCCAAATTTCCCACACTAGTGGGTCCGAACAATCTGGCTGATCTGGCCCTCTCAACAGGGTAGTCACAATGGTAATATGTCTCTTCACATGTCCAACACTGTAAGGTCTCTTCCAACAAGTCCTTATAAAAACATAAATTTAAATAGAGAAATGTTATCCTAACATCTTTACAATTCCTTATTCAGCATATAACCATTCATAACCATTCATTATTCAACATAATTAAAATTTATGAGCAACCTCATAATAAACTACATATTCAACATAATAATGAAAATACATACCTCTAACTAATGTTACTGTTGTTCTCCAACTCTGCCTGATTCTCTGCCCAAAACTGTCTAACCTCCTAGCTAGCTAGGAATAGAGCCTCTTCGCCTCCCTAGCTCCAGGATTCTGTAAGGATTCCTAGCCCCCGAGCCCAAAACTCCTAGCAATAGGTGTCCCCTGTCTCAATCCACCAAAATCCAACCAGTTCCTCAAGAAAAAACCAGAACCATCCTCCAACAAGCTACTCCAGCCCCAAACCAACAATTCAGTCCTCTCCTCCCTCAAAATGATTCTCACTCCCCCAAAGATCAAAAGTCCCTCTTTGAGTGTTTTTCCCTCCTCTTATTCTCCTTTCCCCCTCTCTCATTCACCACCTTCTCCCTTTCATTGAGACTCACCCACCTTATCCCTCCATTCAATGCCAACCACCTTATCCCCTTCTCTTTAATGGTTCCATCATTCGATGCAAAATAATAATTAATAATTTATTAAACTAGATTTTATTAAACATATATTTAATCATTAAATTCATTAATTAGTTAATTAAACCAATTCACATTCAACAAATATTTAACCAGGAAAATTAATTAATTAATTATTTAAACTAATATACATTAAACAATTAATTAAACCATGACAAATGATTAATACTTAAGGTTGTTACATACAGCCACTCTTCAGGAAACTTCGTCCCGAAGTTAAGGTATTTTATGATACAAGGGAAAAGACACATGGTTCACACATTCATATCAAATAACCAACATTATTAGTAAGTAAGTCAAGAAAACTCATACATATTAGTGTACATGTACAAGAAATGCATGTGTAGCTAGTACATACAAGTCTCGTTCATGTACTAATAACAATAATTATCACCCTTATAGTAATTTATGTATGCATCCAATCCAATCAATAAGACTATTCATTTTATAAAAGATAGTAAACCAATGAAATGTTTGTGAATTCACTTAATTACAATAATCTGGCTCAACAATTTTATGTAGATAATTGTGGTTTAGTTACGTAATTATGAATATTCATATATACACATTTTCTTTTCAGAAGGAAAGACAATAAATTCCACCATAACACGAATCTCCATACACTCTCAACTATTTCTACTCATCCTTCCTCTCTAACTTACTTCCATCTTCCATTCCTATCCTTCCTCTATTGGACTATCTTGGAGAATCAACTATATTGACCTAACTTCAAATAGAACCTGTAAGCGGAAGTGTCACTATTTTGACCAAGCTTCCCTAGCAGGCAACTGACAGTCATCATCATATGTCTAGGGGAGCGTGAGCTAACATCGTCCTCCCATGAGTCTAGGTTTCGGAGGATACATGGCGGGAAATGCCTCCAACCCTCCTAACAGGACTAGAGTCCACACCCTACAATGGAATATACAGTGGCACCGTGTTGCTGGGAGTTTTGTCATCATTTATTCAGTTTTGGGCAGTCTCACCACCTAAAATCCTACACTGGTCCCTATATCATAGCAATGCATCCAAACCAATATAATTTCACATACAAAGATTCATACCATATTGTTTCTCGGTCAATGGTCACGACATCCACTTTCATTATCATTATCCCTTGGCTATTTCATAACCCAATGACCTGTAGATTAGTCTGTAGCACAAACTCATACATGTCTATGCATTATCATCATGTAATTGCATACAACCATAATTTCAATTTGGTATCCACGTACCAACAACTTTAACATCATATTTTTCAAGTTAGAGATAGATCTCATAATATCCCATAATTCAATTAACGTCACCCATTCATAGAATTATCATTTACATAATAGATTGCATCATATCCAACATCATTTCAATAACATTTAAACATTCATAGGATTCACATTCACACAGTATATCACATCATATCCATCATCATCAATAACATTTAAACATTCATAGAATTTACATTCTCACAATATATCGCATCATATCCATCATTATTCAAATACATTTAAACTTTCATAAAGGTTCATACATCTTAAAAGTTCAAGTGTATCATTTAATAGTTTCATTGTGAATAGAAAATAAAGGTGTTTAGGCCTCAGGTAATCCTAGCTGTCTAAGTCAAAAGGTGGTGTTACATACAACCAACCTTCGAGAAACATATTATCGAGGTGGTCAAAAAAGTGAGGGATAATCCCGTCGTAATGTCTCAGCATCCTCCCAAGTAGCAGATCCTAGACTATACTTGTCCCACTGGACATTAACTTGGTCTACTAGACAGTTCCTAAGCTGTCAGACTCTATAGTCCAATATGCATAACGGTTCTACCATGAGGGTTCCCGTGTCTGATACCTGCAATTCCTTCCAATTTAGTTTATGTGATTCATCGACAACATAATGACGTAGAACAGATACATGAAAAACATTATGAGTTTTATGCAAGTGGGGTGGCAGTATGAGACGATAGGCAACGAGTCCAATTTTCTCTTGGATTTTGAACGGTCCTATAAATTGAGGTGACAACTTTGTCCCCTTCCTGAACCGAATGGTACTCTCATTAGGCCTGATATGAATGAAAACCCGATCTTCCACTTTATAACTTCGATCAGTCCTGTGTGCATCCACATAACTTTTCTGTCTATCATGTGCTTCATTTATTCTCTGCCTAATCTGAATCACCTGTTCCTCCATCTCTTGAATCAATTTCAGCCCAACTATTACTTGGTCTTCTAACCTCTCCCAACTAAACGATGTTCTGGATGGCCTTCCATACAGAGCTTCGTAGGGTGGCATTTCGATGGAGCTATGAAAACTGTTATTGTAGGTGAACTCTACCAAAGGTAGGTACTTCTCCCAATGGATTTGATTATCCATGACATACATCCTAAGCATGTTTTCCATGACTTGATTTACTCTCTCAGTTTTCCCATCTATTTCAAGATGATAAGTCGTGCTTAAGTTCAACTGAGTCCCCAACGCTGACTGCAAACTTGTCCAAAACCTAGAAGTGAATCTAGAGTCCCTATCTAAAATTATCTTCTGAGGTATCCCATGCAAATGGATGAACTCACTTACAAACACATATGCCACATTAGTGACATCATAAGTGTCTCTAACCAGAATAAAATGAGCACTCTTGGTTAACTTATCAATTATCACAAGAATGACATTGTGTCTATGAGATGTGAGTGGCAACCCCACAACAAAGTCCATGGAAATGACTTCCCACTTGGACATAGGAACATCATGTGGTTGTAGAAGGCCTGCTGGGTGATGGTGGTCATCTTTCACTTGTTGACACTCTAGGCACTTGGCGATGAAATGGACTACATCGTGCTTCATGCCTATCCATAAGAATAGCTTCTTCATGTCTGCATACATTTTCTTCACACCCGGATGTGCACAATAAATTTCTCTATGGGCTTCCTTTAGTATGATGCTTCGAATATGCCCACTTTCGGGGATGTACATCATTCCTTGATATCTTAATATTTCATCTTCTTTTAGACTATATCCTTCATACTTTGGATCTACTTGCTTCCCACTCTGGAGGTTTGAAGTAACCTTTAAATACCAACTGTCTCCAAGGAGTTGTGTCAACACACATTCCCTTAGATTGACTTTTAAGGGTACCAAGGAGAAGACATGTGTCCTCCTACTCAAGGCATCCGCGACCACATTCTCTTTTCCCTTGATATATGAAATACCAAAATCATACTCACTCATGAACTCATTCCATCGCCTTTGCCTGGCATTAAGATCCCTTTGAGTGAAGAGATTTTTTAAACTTTGATGGTCCGTTTTGAGCTCAAAGTTTCTCCCTACTAGATAGTGCCTCCAAAGTTTCAGAGCTAGCATTACAACTACCAACTCTAAATCATGAGTAGCGTAAAGTTCCTCATTTTTTTTCAACTTCCTTGATGCATAAGATATCACCCCTCCATCTTGCATTAGCACGACCCCCAACCCTTTCTTCGAGGCATCCATGCAAACTATGAAGCCCTTTTCCATATCCGACACTCGTATAATTGGTGCACTAGTTAGTAACCTTTTAAGCTCGATGAATGCACTATCACATTCTTCTGTCCATTCATACCTGCCCCCCTTGCACTACAAAGTGGCGATGGGTTTCACTATTTTAGAGAAACCTTCCACAAATCTTTGATAATAACCTACTAGCCCCATGAAGCTTCTTACCTCATGAACATTTTTTGGCACTGGCCATTCCATAATGGCCTTTACCTTTTCTGGTGATCTGTCGGATCTCAAATTGTGTGCATTAAAAAGTTTTACGAATGCTCATAGTCAATTTGCTCAACACATAAAGTAACATTTAACAAAATTAAATGACAACTGTAAACTGAAATGAAAAGAAAACTGGACAGAAATGAGAAAACAACAACTGAAAGATGAGAACAACAGAAGAGAGTCACAAATGCAGAAGTTGTTAACGGAGTTCACCCCCTTCACTGGGCTACGTCTCTGGGTCCCTCTCCAATGGGTACTGATCCAATTAATGGTTTTAGAATGGTACAAAGATGTTCCTGGAATCTCTGAACATCAACTTCGACAACAGAACATAATGCTATTCAAAGCCCTCAAGACTCCTCTCTCCTGGAAATTACAATTCAGCCTTCAAAAGGCAAAGAAAGCTAAATCATGACAGAGGGTAATTGACTTTAAATACGAACAACAATATGGAAATACACAGCTATAACCCTATCCCTGTCCTCTGTCTCTGTATACAGTCTTCAAGACATTTTCTCTTACAATGTACAAACTGGCAAAGAAATAAAAACCAAGTATAACTGAGAAGGGTCGACTTCAACAAATCCGGTATCTAGAACAAGAAATTACAGCAATACTCCTCTCTCGCACTGGCTGAAACATGTGGAATATAAAGCTGCAGGTTGAAAATGCAATCCCGATTTTGAGGCCTCTGTTCTACCTACGCAATTTTCATTGATCAACAGAATGATGCCCTATGCTACAAACATGGCTGAACATCCTGGAACGTGGCTGTAACAACATTCAGTTGGCCGATAAGTTCACGGGTTCAATTCATTTTATTATCACATATGCCAAAACTGAATCCTAATCCCGCCAATCGCTACACAACCGTTATGTTAACACTCCCAGAGGCTGTTCATACTCCAAACGTGGCAATGGACCAAATGCTATGAGTCGGACGTTACTTTGGAAAAAGTTATCCAATTGGAACTCCGTCAAACTTTACAAGGTCGCACTGCTAGTCGTGAACCCCGCCAAATGGAACAACAAATGTTTAACCACGCACCCATCTTACAAGTGTTAAGAAATGTCACCATGCCTTGTAATATTGGTTGGTGGTTTTAGGTGTTCGCACCATATGGCATAGCATAGTGTATGGTTAAGTTTGAAGTCTATTTTGTTTTTTAACCATATATCAAGACCATTGTAAATGTGTTTAAATCTTGATTCTTACCCAATCATTGCATTGCCACTTCACTGCCATTGTACCATTTTTCTCCTTTGGATCAGTGTAACTTTCATGACGAATGACCCCCTGGATCATTCCTCCCCATTGGAGAGCTTTTAGACCTCCAAAATCTTGAATCACTCTGCAAGTAAGTGAGGGCATAGCTCCCTCACTTTTCCAATCTCCATCCATCTTGCTTTTCTAGGATGCATACCTTTAAGCCCCACTCGAAGGTACTCAACATTCCCCCTTCGTGAAGTCCTTACATTTCTGTCAAGAATGACATCATCTTGCAACTCATTCATATATTCAGGTGCCATATCATCAACTGAAGGAATTTTCATGTTAGTTTCTTCATCCATGATCATAGGCGGCTCATACAATTGAAGATTCTCAACATTGACAACTGAATAGATTTGCATGTATGGAGGTAAATTCAAGCGAAAAGCATTAGTACTGATATTTTCCAAAATCTCAAAAGGACCATAACTAATAGGCTTAAGCTTTTTACCTTCACCTTTCATTCGTTCTTTGGTGATATGTAACCAAACTCGGTCTCCAACCTGGAATTGATGATCAAATCGATGCTTATCATGCCTGGCTTTGTACTTTGCCTGGATCTTCTCCAATTGTTCTTGAACTGCTTGATACACCACTTGGATTCTCTGAATGAACTTTAAAGCTTTATCTGCATCATGATGTCCATCCACTGCATCTTTTCCAAAAGAAAAGTCCATAGGTGTTTTTGGCAGATAACCAAAACAAGTTTCAAAAGGAGATCTTTTCGTGGAAGAATGAACTGCATGATTGTAAGCATGTTGTATATACTGCAACTGCTCATCCCAAAGTTTAGGATGTTTACTACAATATCCTCTGAGCAGCTGAACCACTGTCCTGTTCAATACCTCTGTTTTCCCGTCAGTCTGTGGATGAAAAGTTGTACTTTTCTTCAGTTTAGTATCCATAAGCTCCCATAATGTTGACCAAAATTCCCCCAAGAACCAGGAATCCCGATCCGATACAATAGACATGGGTAGCCAAAAATGTACCCAAACATTCTGAAAGAAAAGATGAGTTGTTTGTTCAACAATTATCTGTTTGGTACATGGCATCAAGATACACATTTTGCTTAATCTATCCACAACAACATATAGGTAATCATGCCCTTTCCTCGACATAGGTAGTCCTCCTACAAAGTCCATAGAAATGCTTTCCCAGGGACGAGAAGAAACTAGAAGAGGTGTGTACAAACCCAATTTCCTATTGCTAGGATTACTTGTTGCACACATAACACATCCTCGTATGTATTTAGCTACAGTTTCTTGCATCTGAGGCCAATAACAATGATTCTGCAATACTGACAACGTTTTAATTACTCCAAAATGCCCTGCAATCAATGAACTATGTGCTTCTCAGATCACATGTACTCTCTCTTTTTCTGGAATACAAAGTTTACCAAGATGATATAAGAGTTGATTATGCACATAATAGTTCTCTTCATGTTTACCATGTATTAGTGATGCATATACTTTCTTAAAGTCTTTATCTTCAACATACTGTTCAATATAACTTTCATGTTTTAATGAACTATTCTGAAGAATGATTGAAGCGTTTGTAGGTGGCCTCGATAACATGTCTGCTACCTTATTATGAATCCCTTTTTTGTATTTAATTACAAGATGAAACTGCTGTAAAAATCCCATCCATCTTAAATGTCTACTT
>ML799503.1:132505-150734 GCA_009831015.1 Picea engelmannii | reverse complement strand
TTTCTAGCCCTGAAACGCCTATCACTTTGGTAATCTACTTTCGATAACTTGGGTTTTTTGCTAACTCTACCAGAGGAATTGGTATCTTAATTTTATTTATCTCGTTTTCGAAACTAAAAACTCTACTCACCTTGTTTGTTTCTCTAGTTGGGACTTCTGAATCCTTCTTTTTCAACTTATTTGTCTGGACTACCTTATTACTCATGATCTTGGTTAAAGGTGTATTTGTATTAGCTGCTTTGGTTTCCTATGTTTTAGTCTCAACCTTTTCTACTTCCAGTTCTTGCACGTTTACTACTTTTGCTTTGTTGTTAGGTAACACAGTTTCTTCTGGGGTGGGCTCATAAGTTTGACCTCTTGGGAGAATTTTCTTAGGGTGAGTAGTTGAAATAGGCTTATCCTTAGATCTCAAGTTATACCTATGTTGGACCTCAGCCATTATCATACCGGTTTCTTCTTGATAACTACAAAGGTCAGTATAATCTCTGTCTTCACCCTCAATAGACGATTGTTGAGTGTTTAGAGATTTTTCATAATCCTCTCTAGTCAGATAAGGTTGTGTGCAGTCATCACCCAAGTTCATAAAATCATCATCTAAATCTCTGAAATCTTGGAGGTCATTCGCTCCTATAAAATTTTCGTTCTTTAGGGGAGTTTGTATTTTTTGATCTTTGTTTTTTATCTGTATTTGCTGATTTGGGGGATTGAGATTCTTCCTAAAATCCTTTTTGGCGAAAGAATCGACCTTGGCCTATTCCAGCTCCATTCTAGATATCTTATTAGACAACTCCTTAATTACCCTGGCCATATCGTCTACTTTGTCATATGTGTATCTATTAGACCCTGACGACCCTGCTTGTTGTCTAAAGCGTCTAGTTTCTCGGTTTCCCGCTTCTACTTTAGCGTTTAACTTACCAGAAGCCATCATATTTGACTCAATTTCTACAACATCATCTTGCATTCGGTTTAGAGTAGCTCTCCTTCTTTCTTGTAAAAGAAGTGCAAAATCTGGTTCGAAATCCCCCACGAAAGATACTTTGGCTGCGGGTTGGGATGGTTTAACCTCGGCTGGGATTTTTTTATACAGCTTGTTGAATCTCTGAATAAACTCCATAACTATTTCTGATTTTTTTTTTCTTAAAGACCCAAACTCGGTTAAATAGTATAGGTGGTCCTTTCTTTCACCCCATTGTCTAAGGAAAGCATCTTCCAAGGCATCACAGGACAAGATAGATCCTGCATGTAGACTCCAAAACCAAGTTCGGACCTAACCTTTGAAGGTTTGGATGAAAATCCTCGAATACACATATTCATGTTCGAGACCTAGGATGTCTACGAATTGATCAAAGAAATTTATGTGTTCGACTGTGGTCATATCTCCTTCCCCGGTGAATTTTGGCAAATTTTTTATATAATTTTCGGGAAGGTCGTGCAAAGGAATGGGCAATACCAAAGGAGCGTATCTTGCTGCCACTTTAGCAAACACTCTGGGAGGGGGGGTAGGCCCTTGGCCTCCATCTCCTCCCCCAGGAGCACCTCCACCTCCTCCTCTAACAACCCCTCCACCTCCCCCTCTAGTGGCTGCCATCGTTATTAGTGGAAAGTTGTAAAGGGGGTTTTGGAAGATTAAAAGTGAATCTTTACTTTCTTCGTGGGGAGAAAAATTCGAGGATGACTGGTAAGGGATGTGAGGGCTTGGCTCTTCGGACTTGCAAGAGATGTAGTCAGGGGAACCAACGGGTGTGGAAGCTGGATGTGTGAAATATTATTCGAGACTGTGTGAGGTCGCGAAATTCAACTGAAGAGTCAACGATATATCAACAACAGATGAATTTTCTACAGGATTTTTTCCTTTATGTTCTACAGAGGTTATCGGATGGGTTTCGCTTCTAACTTCAGAGCAATTTGATTTTATATCCTTAGAGTCGAAAATAGGGCTGTGTGAAGTTGAAGGTTCAGAAGAACTCTTGGTCTTTAGTTGTGGGTATTTAAGCTGATAGACTGCAGGGGTCAGCTTAAGAGAGCCTCTTGCCTTTAAAATCTTCTCAGGATCAGTAACGGGTGTGGTCTGTTTACCATCCGTGTTTTTCCTGGTATTCCTTTGTCCAGATGCCAGCTTATTAATCGTGGAGTCACCAAGTGAAAGATTGGAAATCCTTTAAAAGGTGTGCACTCTTTGTCACTATCAAAGGGTGGCACGTTCAACGAAAAATGTCGTTTTCCCAGGGAAAAAGATTTTGTAACTTCGGTCCCCAGCAACGGCGCCAAAAAGATGTTGTTCCAGAGTCTATACTTAAGGCTTAGAAGTACAATGTCTAGGCATCCAAAAGTGAGTAAGGGGTAATGAAGGAAGAAATGTCAACCTTCGGCAAGGGAAGCTAGGGTTGACTTCTAGGTTGTTGTCTAGCTTCCAACTGTTCCCGGATGTTTATGTCCCTTTCAATCACTGCCCACAAACGTTCCAGTTCGACCCGGGTAGTGGTTGTTTTAAGAATAGTATCAAAATGATTCAAGGCAATATGTGTTTGATCTGATAGTTCGAGTTCAATATTAGGTTGTCTTGTCACAGGGACAGTCATAGAGGAACATAATAATAATAAAATCTCAATACTTTTTATATGCTGTCTCGATTTCGGTCGTATAAAGGAGAGTTATAGCTCCAGTAGTGAAAACAGGGTGCAAACCAAAGGCCCTTTCTCGTAACTGAGTTATATTTTAATAAATGTGTATGAGGTGTAAGAAAAACATTAAGCTATCTTTCATGTAAGGCTCCTATCAAGGGAGAATCTCACTTATAAACAAAAGAAGAAAAAGAGAAAGAAATAACCTGATGAAGAATAAAATATATATAGAAATCTAAAATGTTCACTAGTCTTATACCTGCTGATATCCGGTACAGAGGAAAAACGGTAAACAATATAGAAAACTAAAATTTATTCACTATAGTAGAGGTTCTACTAAATTATAGCGAAGCATTCATCAAATACATATATGAAATGAAATGAAATATGAAATACAAGGAAACAAACTCATAACACAGTCGTGAAGGAATCGAGAATCTTCGGATTTGCTTTATATTAACTCTCGAGGGAGAAAAATATCTATTACAATCAACCCAAAAAGGTCCAGCCCCTTGTTCTTTCCTTTTATTGTATATTTATACAGATTTACATATGATGGAATCTCAATCATTCCAGGATTTTTAGTTACAACAAGAAGGAGATCAATCGTTTCATTTATTTATCTTATGTCTTTATTTGGTACCAAAAGCCTGCCCTCTTGCATGCTCGGTACAAGTGACACATTTTTCCACCAGTTGAGATATCAACCTTGAAGGTTCCGCTTGACAATTGGCCTAAAAAATGTAACAATCTCTCACTAATTGCGGCAACCTTTCTTCCATCTGTCGATCTAGGGTGTCAATAGTGCACAATTGCACACTTGGTTTAATAATCCATTTATCTATTTGAACTATGTCTGCCAGAGTTACTTGTGAGACTTTGGCCGAATCTCTTTCTTCTTTCTCATTTATATTAAGCGAGAGTTTCGCCACATTCATTTGGCTCAACGTCTCAGCATTAGTCTCGCTATCAATGCCTAATAGATTTCCATCTATAGAACCGAAAGCCTCTTCACAGGATTTCCTTACCTTCTTGGCTTGTGATTTTCCTTCTGATATGATGCGTTCCCATTCTTTCAACAAAATATTACCTCGGGTCTGTTCTGAAATGGAAAAATTAGAACGTTTTCCCGATTCCCTGTTTGATGTAGCTATTACAGCGTCTTGAAATGCGACCCGAGTTGCTCCAGCTTCTCTCTCTCTGAAAGATAAGTTTTCTAATACTTGATCAATAAGCAGACAATTGTCTTGAATTGTCTCTACCTTGGCAAGTAAACTTCGTAGGGCTGCAAAAACCCTGCTTCGAATCTCCATAGCCCGGGACTGGAATATCCCGATATTTATAACTTGGCTTTTGGCGAACTCTAATCTAACCTGTAGCTGCCCTATCAATTCTCTTTGTTGGCCTACCTGTATTTGACTGGTCTGAACTACTAGCTCTGCTTGTTCGAGCTTAGCTTTGAGCAGCTCAATTTCCTTTTTATCGGCCATCCTTGCTTGTTCTATTCCTGTGTTTGCCTGGTCTTTAGTAGCTTCTTCTCCTATGGCTAGTTTAGCTTCTAAGGTTTTGATGAGGCAATTTTTTCGCTTCAGCCGATTTTTCAAAACCCTGACTGAATATTGGTTTGTCATAGCATACACCCCTAATGTCCTGACTATTTCTGTCGCAAACTCTTCTTTCTTCTTGTCTTTCCCATTGGTCAACACCTTAAATTTATTGGCCGTTGATCCTGCTTCTTGATAGAATTCTCTTTTTACCATAGATTTTCTCTTTTTATCAAAAAAGAACTCATTTGGAGGGAGCTCTTCCATCCTTATAGGTCTCAATTCTTCGTTGAAAATACACCCTGCGTCTATGTTCCCTTGAGTTGACTGTAAGGGAGTAATGGAGGTGATGGGATCTCTGATTTTCTTAGTTGACTGGCCTGGAGTGGTGACTAGAGTCTACTTTTTTGACAGATCGGGTGTTTTTATTTCCGGTTTCGGACTCCCATTTTTCTCTCCCTTGTCCTGGTGTTTTTCTTGTCTAGGTGTTGTATCTTTGGAGCCTTCGACTTCTTTTTGCTGCACCTCTGTTGTTATTGGATTCTCACCCTGCAATACTGGGGGAAGATAACTCCATCAATGTTCTTGGAATTTTAAAACATCGGCTCTCTCTTCAGGTGCCAGGGCTTGTATCCGAGCCAAAACCTCGGCATAAGATCTCGTGCCTTGGAAAATGTCATTCGAGGGCGAATTTTCATGTTCGAACCTTTTAAGCTCGCAACTAGCTAAGTGATTACTTATGACCCTTCATGGATCGTGCTTTTTGAATTCGACATGAACCAATTTTAGGTCCTCTAGGGCTACTGCCTCAGCTTTAGCATGCCCGGAATCTAACAAAGAATAGGAATTTAAATGAATAGGAAAAGGTGGCCATACCTTCTTAGAATATCCTTTCAGCTCCTTGATTATGCCACCGATTACGGTTTGCTTGGAAATCTCACGACAAGCCAGCCTATCGGGTATGAATAGTGGTAAGGCATTCGGAGAAACAAAAGCGCCGAAAACCCTGAGATATGAAAATTCTGCTTCCACGTACCAGTCGGCTATACTGTCCAGATTTACCACGATACTGTTTAAGATCCTGGGTGGCGGGTGGCCGAAGATAGTGACATGCAGCGGTACCGTCACCCAGTTAAAGATTTCATACACAAAATCTGAGGCTTTGTCTTCC
Organism: Picea engelmannii; assembly: GCA_009831015.1. NCBI lineage: Eukaryota > Viridiplantae > Streptophyta > Pinopsida > Pinales > Pinaceae > Picea > Picea engelmannii. Next base: position 145,398 of record ML799503.1, on the reverse strand, counting down.
CATAGCTTTGAATGGTAGACATGGATGGGCTCAGCCTCTGATGGAGTCCAGCTCCAACTCATTAAGGGAAAAGGCATCAGAAAACACATGACATCCATGATATAGGTGGACATAAAGAATGAAGCAATCTTTCCACTCTCCTTCTACGCTCGATACTCTGTAACTTGACTGGTCAAACTATCGGATAGTAGTTTAGCCCAGTCGAAGGAACAACCTTCGGCGATCGAATGAATTAGAGGCACCCACTGAAGGAAAAAATGTGTGGTGTCCTCTCTCCCATATAATCTAAAGGTCATCATAGCCACATATTTGAACTATGGTTCCAGAGAAGATATTGAATATATACCATTACTATCTGCCCTGAACTTCGCAGGGTGTGAAACCCAATCTTTGATTAAACCAAACATAGTCTTGTTGTATTGCACACATTCCTTCTATTTAAAATTCTCCAAGAATTCAGAATTGTATGTAAGGTCTGACACAGCTAGCAACTTGTACATAGCCTGTAATTGTTTAGGTCTAAAAGTCCCAATGATGACCCTTTGCTCATTGATGATGGTTCTGGTTGGTATATCTACATGGTCTAATGCGCACTGGACCATATCGTAATAAGGGAGCAGACGTGACCTAGCCGCTACTTTATGCATTTGACCCTAGACGACGATATTATACTTGGTGATCAGGTCATCTTTTTCATTTTTATTGGAATCATCCGAAACATCTACCAATTCAAACTATAGAACCTCAGAAATATATCACCAGGTCCTGACAGAGTCGACACTTCGAGGTGAAGTATCAGAAACGTTGTTTGAACCTTGTCTTGAAACCTCAATAGTGGCTTTAGACTCTTTTTGTGGGGCCATGGCGGGGGATTCTACTTTGGCTCTCCTGCGATAAAAATATGTATACATACAGAAATTAGTTCACTCGCGAAAAGTTGGCTTTGTGTAGAATAGAAATGAAATTTGAGACAACAAATAAAAGATCCATGTCTTTGACTATTTAAAACTAGGTCGTCCTTAGGGACAGAACGATCAAATCGTTCTTAAATATAAATTTAGCAATAAAAACGAAACCCTTACTTGTCAATTCGCCTCATTTCTAATTAATGTCATAAATTTTGATAGTTTGTAATGCAAGTTGGCGCAAAGAAGGTTTAAAATTGCCTCGGAGATTGTGCATATTAATTTTCGTATTAAAACAAATGGAAATATTGGCTTAGCTTAATTAATCAGGCATTTTTAAATGTTAATTAATCTTTCGGCATTCACCTCATCGAGAGTTTTCACTTTAACCCTTTACAACTCTAAAACCCGAGATTGCGACAATTAGCTTTGGTTAATACAAAACGTAACCAGGATTAAGTGTTTAATTAATTACATTTTTATTTATATCGTGACTTCACAACTCGGGGCTTCGAAGGTATAGCTCCCGGGAGGCTCGTATGTCGAGTTGCGAAATCGCGAGATCGTGATGATATGATCTAATAAAAAGGAAAGAAAAAACCGGATTAAGTGTTTAGTTCATTTACATTTATATTTATATCGCAACTTCGCGACTCGGGGCTTCGAAGGTATAAATTTTGAGGAAAACACGCCGAGTTGGGAATTCCCGGCAGAGCTTAAATGCGGCTAAAATTTTTACTTTTAACATTAACTCGGGTTACTAAAACAAGAATCTCACAGTTTCATCTATCGGGGTTACGACGGTAAGACTTTTGGAGCTAGCAAATGCCGAGACATGAAATCTTGATTATTCTTAACTGCAGTTTAGAATATTTTTACTCTCGGTAATGATTTGGGTAAACTTTTTAAAACTAGTTCGTCATTTCGCCCCTTGGGACTTGTAAACTATGTGACCTATAACTCCCGACATGCGACATCCCGAGGTAAAAAAGGAGAGACTTGTTTAAACGATAAAAAGAAAAAAAATCTTACCTTAAGAGTATGATAACTGTCATTGTTTGCATGATGAGACTTCTGAGATTTTTGGAAAAATAAAGGAAAATATGAAAACTGGCTTTCGATTTCAACCATTAAGATATGAAATTTTAAATATGCTAAAAAAAACAAAGGCGGCTCCAACACCCCCCACCATCCCCTCCCCCCGACGCTCATCCCTTAACCCTAATCTCCTCCATCCTTATCTCTTCAAACCCTACCCCCCTCCCTTTCTTTTCATTTCGTTTTTGTCAAACTCTCAGGGTGAAGGATGAGGCCGGCCATGGCCATCTCTCTGATCAGTCGACCCTGGTGTCCATGGTTTCAAGGTTTGGAGGGCACGTTGTGTACAGTGGCACGTTCCCTCTACTCCTTTGTGGGCTTTTCCTCCATTGCTTGGCGCATGGTCGCGTTGGTATATTGGTTCAGTTTGTTGTTTTAGTTGTTTTTTCTTTTTTTACCTTCTTGTGATTGTAATGCCCCTTCGTGGGCTCCTCCTTCATGGTCATGGGCTTTGCACTGAGCTATGTGTGACTCGAGAGCTCTTTCCTCAACTTGGCCTGAAGTTTAGCGCTTGGTCACGGGTTATCAATACTCGGTGTGTTGTGTGTTGTAGTGCACTCTATTCTATGGACTTCATCTTTAATAACATTATAAATAGGAGTCACAACTTTTCTAAGGAATGATTCTTCATCACCATTATATGCTGGCTTTACATTTTCCCATGTCACAGAGCTCACATTACCAGCCAACATCCCATAGAGTTCATATGCCATATGATGGTATATATAACAGAGGCATTCTAGCATAAATCGTAGATTTGTAGCCTCTCCCCCAAATAAGAAGATAAAGTCCCATATATAAAATTTTACGCTGTTGCACTTTGGGCTGTATACTGGGCAACCAGAGACTGATTTTGTGACCTAAATATTTGCACCACTGCTTGTAATTTTCGAAACAACTTTTTCATAACCAGATTTAGTGCTCTATCATCCAACTTTGACATTGGCTCTAGTTTGGGAATTTGCCTTATGTGCACATTTGCAAGCAACAAAATTAAGTGCTCCCTTTGATTGGCCACATTGGATTTCTGAAATCCAAACATAGTTTGGAGCCAACCAAGCATATCATGCTCTGCACTTGTTTTCTGACGATGTTCGGGCCATGGAAGGCCATGAATGTTGCGTATAGATGCTACTACAGCCTTAATCTTAGGAAGTTGCATGATGGCTTGATGTGCACCAGTTGGATCAAGAGGAAGAATATTATAGGGCACATACATCTCTGGTTTTTTTTTTCTCAACCTCCATGATCTGGAGAGCAACTTCAACAACCTCTGTCTGGGTGACTGCCTTCAATACTTCCAATAGGACTGTAGCAGTTTGGTATGCTTTTTCCAGTTGAGCTCCTTTCGAGTCTTTGCAGGAGAGCTGTCTTGAACTGGAGAACACCTCTGCTGTTGGATGTAGGATCTAATCTATGAGATTTTTTGAATGCATAGAACTGGCAGAGATATGCGACACGAGGGCGCTCATGCTCAATCTCGTTAGCCACACGAAGGATCCTGACGATCTCAGTGAGGGACGACGGGACGATTTCACTGTCGATTGCCGATTCAGAGATGTTCACCATTGTTTATGTCCTCGCCAGGTTCCCCGTCGTCTGTGTTCTTGGCAGATGCCGAGTCGGTGTGTCGCTCGGAACCCTCCCCGCCATTGTCTTCTCTTTTCCTTACCACAACAGCAACAAGAAAATACTAACATTGTTACTGATAAATCACTAGTCTAGTCCTGGTTCCATCCCCAACAAATCCATGGGCCTTCTTCATTCATTCACTTTTCACAGAACATTTCTTGGGATTTTCCAACAATGATCTAGCTACCTACCACTTTCCTGGATATGAAGTAGCAACAACATAGCCACAGAGGAGTGTGATGTGAAGGAATAAGTATGGGTAGAGTCCCTTTTTGCCCCTTTTCCATCCAATTAATTTTCCCCCCTTATATATATATATATATCAGATGTTTTCTTTCTTCTTTTATTTTGTAATTCTTTTAAAATTCATCATTTCTACAGGATATGGCATGAAATATTCTGGATATGACTGGAAGGATTTGGATATGGATTTAGATCAGGAATGGGGATCCATGGATCTTGAAGGTAGTATATGTAGACCCTTGGCCCTAAAATCTTATATATTAAACTTTCTATAGATTTACCCTAAAACAATTTTAAATAAATGTATGCACAACCTTCCACGATGAAATTCATGCCAAGGTTACTATGAGAAACATCCTAGGCATCACATATTGGATCCATTGTAGTTCATTGAGTACAGGTTGTCTAGGAGATAGGTATAATCATACATCTATGATTCCCCTTGGGGACCTCCCTCAGATCTAACGATGTTTACATGATATTCCCTTTGCATTAGGGATGCCCAACTATCCCTTAGGGGCTTTGGCTGATTTGTATTCTTCTTTGGGTTGTTCTTTTTTTTATTTCATATTTGAATTGATCTCATGGCCATTGAGAATCACACATATCCTTCTACCCTGGAAGATATACTCGATCTTGAAAACCTATGTATTAGTCTCATTTCAATGCAATTATTTTACTATTTGTTTAGAGTAGTTTACACAAACATGGTGGCCCATTTGGACCTAGCTTTCGAGCCTATGATCTGATACCATATGTAAGGTCTCTTCCAACAGAGCCTTATAAAAACATAAATTTAAATAGAGAAATGCTATCCTAACATCTTTACGATTCCTTATTCAACATATAACCATTCATTATTCAACATAATTAAAATTTATGAGAAACATCATAATAAACTACATATTCAACATAATAATGAAAATACATACCTCTAACTAATGCTATTGTTGTTCTCCAACTTTGTTTGATGCTCTGCCCAAAACCGTCTAACCTCCCAGCCAACTAGGAACAGAGCCTCTCCGACTCCCTAGCTCCAAGATTCCGTAAGGATTCCTCGCCCCCGAGCCCAAAACTCCCAACAACAGGTGCCCCCTGTCTCAGTCCACCAAACTCCAACCAGTTCCTCAAGAAAAAACCAGAACCATCCTCCAACAAGCTACTCCAGCCCCAAACCAACAATTCAATCCTCTCCTCCCTCAAAATGATTCTCACTCCCCCAAAGATCAAAAGTCTCTCTTCGAGTGTTTTTCCCTCCTCTTATTCTCCTTTCCCCCTCTCTCATTCACTGCCTTCTCCCTTTTATTAAGACTCACCCACCTTATCCCTCCATTCAATACCAACCACCTTATCCCCTTCTCTTTAATGGTTCCATCATTCGATACAAAATAATAATTAATAATTTATTAAACTAGATTTTATTAAACATATATTTAATCATTAAATTCATTAATTAGTTAATTAAACCAATTCACACTCAACAAATATTTAACCATGACAATTAATTAATTAATTATTTAAACTAACATACATTAAACAATTAATTAAACCATGACAATTGATTAATACTTAGGGTTGTTACAAACACCCTGTCTTTGGTTCAGTGCTCCTGTTACTTGAAGTAGAACCTGACAACCCACTGGCCTGGAACCTTGATGTTGAAATAGGCCTAAACTGTTGTTGTTGTTGTTAGTGTTGTGGTCCTTTGTACGGATTCCGTTTTTGAGGTGTCGGTTATGGAGGTGTATTGAATTTGGATCCTCTCAGAGTGCCACGATATCCTGGTGGATGTCTAGCTGGTGTCTGATGCTACTGTGCATCAGATGATGCTTGTCCCACTGGTCTCATTGGAGTCCTTCTTTAACCCCCGCTAATGAGATCCTCCTCTGCTATGAAGGCCTTTTGGAAAACATCATGCAAGGTGTGAGGCATAAGAAACCTCACATTTGCACAAATGTTGACATTAAAGTCGAACACGAACTTGTTGACCTTAAGTTTCTCGGTATTCAGGTGTGGAGCATACTGAAGCAACTCCATGAAACGAGCCTCGTACTTGGGCACCGTATGATTGCCCTATCACAAGGCATTGAACTCGTTGAGTTGACACTCATTGAATTCCTTAGACATATACCTCTTCCGGAACCGTTCCTCGAACAGTTCCCATGACACGTCTTTGATGACCATGTTCAATTGCGGCAGGAGCATCTTCCACCAGAGAAGAGTGCTCCCTTTTAGTTGAAATACCACCATGTAGACCTTCATGTTGGAGGTATATTCTCAAAGTAAAAAGCACATCGCCATATTATCCAACTATGCCTCGACAGCTGCACCGTCCAGGGCACCAAAGAACTTGAGAAACATGACCTTCTTTAGTTCATGGTGAATGCTACCAGTACTGACTGGGGTGTGTGGTGGACCCTTAGGAGGTGCCGACGCCCTGACCTCATATCTATCCAAAAGGTTGATAAGTGTCACATACATCCTCTGAAAGGACCTCATTAACCCAACCACATCACCCAAAACTATTTGTTCCTGCCCGACAACCTATTTGCCTCCCTGGGGGTTAGACCCCTCGGGCGTGGATTCTACTAGGGGCATCGTGCCTCCTCCCCTAACACCCCATTGTCTTCCTCTGTGACATCCTCTAACCATGATTACCTACATGAATACAAACCCATTTAATTAGTGACATTTTATAATCAAGTATATAATCAATGGAAGCCATAGTGATCCTAAGTCGCACGTCGAACCCACTCTGATACCATATGTAATGAACCCCATCGTTAGGACAACAAGCCTCACATAACTAGTCCAATATTTATTTTTTTAAGTAGGAAAGTAATAAAGACAATATACTCAAAACATCGCAACATGACGACGAGCACAACACACACAATTCACACAACATACAAACATAACTACCTATCATACTAGCACATCATGCAGTTGGATGCAACATACGACAATCAATCAGATGAAAAATAAAAACGACTACCCGCGTGTCCTACCCTACAAGGTTAGGACCTCCAGGACACATAAGTAATACTCAAGCCCAGGTTCCCATCGATTTTGACCATTTAAGGTCTCAAGGCTCGCGACTATTATGATGAACAAGAAGGTGTCTACATCCCATCCGACACAACAAAGACCACGCCTACTAAGCTAAAAGGCATCATCAATCAACCACACACAACAACATCAATGACACAAGTAACTTGAAACTTCTCTATGAGCGAGAGACAGTCACATTAAACATTACAAACAAGTACAAACCTTAAATACAAAAACAACATCATCCATATCAAGAGGCACATGACCCTAAGATGGGTTATCATATGCTTTTTTTGATCAACGTGCACAATGATCTAATATTAAGAAATCATGTTGCCACCGTGCGACAAGCACACTAGGTACCCATGCACAAACAAGAATAATTCTAAACCTTTGACCAAACATGGAATCCAACCTTTCCGAAATCCAACTTGCACTAACATACATTATATGAAACCATAATGTGAGCATTGTAATCAATCTAGCTAAACGGGGCACAATGTAACTACAATCAAGATAGGGTAAAAATAATTGCAACATTATAGATGTATCTCTTTACTATCTTACCATCATAAAACTATTCTAGTATATTGTATCATACCTCAACTTAACAACTTTCAAGTAACATTTACCTTTTCATTTAAGGGTGGGGTTCAGAATCATTAAATTCACTATGCCTTTATAACTTCTCCAGTTCAATAATAAACAGAGTACCATAACCTTAGAATGCAAATTTTCTATCTAAATTATAATTTCTTAATAAATTAAATCTAGACAATCAATGTTAAGATTACCATTCCATCCCCAAGGAATAATCCTTCCCTATTTCTATCTTAAATACAACCCCATATAACATTTATAAAGAAGAATAAAGGCAACTTCTAGATAATAATTTGTCAATAACATTCCACATACATATATTACAGTAATATTATAAAACTTAGATTATTAGAAAGCTTAAATTCAAACTTAGATTATTATATATTTTAATTTATTACTGCATTATTTCCATTTAAATTTCATCACTCATAAAAGAGAACATTACAATAACGATGAGAATTTACATAATTACATTATTTACATCAAAACATTATTTATATTGCTTTACCATGCACGCGCATGAGCATATTCCTTGACTTAGTGTATGTGTAAAAACGAATGCAAGGACAAAATATAAAAGCTGCCATTTCTAAAAAAAATTAAAAACACTACCCCTTACCACATTTGAAGAACAACTTTTTCTAAATAATAAAACATCTTCACGAATCAACCCACCTAGATTAAAATGGGATTTTAACGTTGGACTTATTGTATTAACTTAATCCCTTAATAAAATACATAAATAAGGTGAGATCAGGATAAACATCGAGAGGTATTGTTGTGGGTGGGAAATCCCTCCTACAGACTAGCACTAAGGGTTTTATCATGCATGCAGAAATGACCTAAAGATTCTTACTTTTTACCATCATCCCATGCCTAGACCCCCATTACTCATATGTAAATACAAGGCTCAAGAGATTAAGTTGACGTACCTTATTCTCCGTGTTTGATGTCGATCCCTTTTCATGCTTGGTCATTATTTGACTGCAACTCTCCTCCCAATGCCGACCTGCATTCACTAAAGACAAACAAAGAACTCCACATGCATTTGATCTATGAACTAACAGGTTAGAGATTTAATCAATCATACAATCAATATTCCAATAATGACAATCTCATATGGCGGGACGTGAAAATAAATTCTTTTATTAACTTCACAATGATACCTCACAATGATAAAGTCGGCTACTACTCCTCAATCCTGGTCCTGGGCTCTTCTTCCACTGTCTTCCAACTACTTTTCTCTATACTTCTCTTTTCACAAGGATGGCTAAAGGTTGGGACAAAGGGAATGCTCAATCGGGTATAGTTTCTTTACTATGATTCTCCTCCTTTCAAATGGGACCCCTAACCCTTCTTTTATAGTCTAGAAGAAGCTAGGTATTTGTTCGAGTGACCCGCCATGCATGGCCGAAAGGTTTAGTTAACTTACCCAAAGCTGTGCGTTCTGTTAGCAACTTTCCTTTTTCCATGCTTTTGTAGGTACACGTGGGATGCCTTGGGTCAGCTAGCATGTACACGTGTGCAGTAATGGAGTAGGGCGCATGGGTCTTTATAAAAGGGGTTTTTAAGAAGAGATGTTCAACGGTGTTTTGGCAAATAAGGAATTTGAGATGGCCTGATGCCAGGTAAGCATGTCTGGTGCAAATTAGGGTTATAACAGATGCCCCCTAATGTGTGAGGTCAGAAGAGCATTTGATGGCTGAAATACGTTAACAATATTCTCCAACGTTCCAAACAAGTGAGCTCAGGGGCTAGAAATTGGGAGGTGCCTGCTACAAAATAATAATTGTCTCACCGAGGCGGGCATACCCATGCTCGGGATGAAATAAAATCATGGCTACCAATAAAATACACTGTATATCCATGTCATATAACTATATAAAGTGAAGCCACGAGCAATACAAAATGGAGCTACATCTCAAAATAAAAAAGATATACATGTAGAGTATCCATCTTCTAGAAGTTGATGAGGCCTGATGGCTGGAGATGAGGTCTTCAGAGCTCGAGCAACAACTTCAAAATTTTCAAAACTTAGGTAGGAGTGTAATATGAGTGTACGACTTCACTACCCAGAGGTCTTTGATAGCTTGTCGATCATGGACTAGAGGATCTTGATGAACAGACTGAAGGCTTCAATGATCTCGAACAAAGACTTGATTGGGATTTTGGGATGGCTAGGCATGATGGAAAGGGACAAACTGTAGAGGGGCTGACTCAAGCTTGGTAAAAATTCCCTTGAACAATAGCATGACAACTGATGAGACTCAGGCAGCATAGCATTTGACATAAGTTCACAATGCAGGAGGCAACACAAACTCTCCATATGTTTGGAAGGATAACCAAATGGAGGAGGACACAACTCTATGTAGCGAGAAAAGATTCCTAAGTTCGTATTAAATCCTAGAGTTTGACGAACAAACAGATAGATGTGATTTATCCAAGGGAGACTAATTATGCTGCCAATACAAAGAAACTACTTTTCCCTTCCTCTTTTTGGGGTATATTTGATTTTTTTGTCTTTTTCAATAATTTTGGAAAAAGAATGTTACGTTACAAAGGAGGAATGAGTGTTGCAAACATACAATTTCGAGGCGCAAGGACAAGACTAATGTTCAAAGAAAGGACACTTGGGAAAAATCCCTCCTAGGACCAAAGGTGTCAAGAAGCAGAGGCAAAGTACTACAGGGCTTGCGTATAAGGCATGCTTCATATGGTTCAGTTGAGAGCAACATGGAGCCGACATTAGACCAAAGACGCAGGTATGCAAATGCAGTTAACAAAACACACAATGGTAACGTCATTCAATGTAAGTTTAACGAGCTAAGAGAAGGTAAGCTCGACGGTTTTTCATATTTAGAGAGTCTAAAAAAACATAAAAAGAGACTCCGGTGGGGTACCTTTTTCGAAAGTAGTCTAGCCGGTTCGAAAAAGGGGTAAATTAGCACCGAAAAGACATCTATTCAAAACCATTTTAATGAGTGTGATAAAGACAAGATCACTGGGCCATTTTTTCATTTTTAAGGAGTCTGAAAAAAGCTTAACTATGGACTTCGTCAGGAATGTTCTTCTGGACCATTTTAACTAGTGTGAAAGAATAAGTTCACTAGGCGATCTTTTCAATTTTAGGGAGTCTGAAAATAGCTTAACTATGGACTTCGTGGGGGTTCATTTTTCATACATTTAGTCCCTCAGGTCCGAAAAAGGGTTAAAATGATACCTGAGGGTACTCTTCTAGAGAACAAGAGTTCCTTAGAGTATACATTTGTTCGTACAGTTGTTCGTCTGGATCGAAAAAGGGGTAAACTACCGCCAAACAGACGTGACTTCAAATTTCAGTTTAACGAGCGTGAAAGGTCACAAGATCGCTCGTCAATCTTTTCATATTTAGAGGGTCTGAAAAGGGCTTAAAAGAAGATCCATTATGTTTTTTGGGAGTCCCGAGGGTGAGGTCAAGAGTGAAAAGGAATCATGCAAATGAGGCTCAAACTCGTAATCAGGGAAAAACTATGGAGGACTTCTGAGCCTATAGTCATTAGTAATAGCATGGACATTGTCATGCAGCCAGGATCTACCTAGGGAATACATGTTACGGTAGGCTCTACCACCAAATTACAACACTTATAAAGAAGTAATGAGGGTTTTGTGTCACAACTCGGTGGGATCGATCCTATGGCAAAGAGGAAAAGACAACGAGATGCAAAAAGTGGGGGTGGAATCCTGACTTAAATGCAATGATCTGGTAAAAAATGACTTTCTACCAAAGGACCATCCAAATGCCCAAATCTCAAAAATTTTCCAAATACCCAAAAAAATACCTCCCTTGATCATCCAAAGAAAACTCCCGAACCATCTTAAGTGATTTTCAATTTAGAAAAAAAATTTGGGTTCGAAAATTGACAAAAAGGGGCCAAAACAACTCTATAAATAGAAGTTGGCAGCTCATTATTACCATTGTTAATTCAGAAATTGACTAAAATCCAAAACTGCCCCTTTGTGAAAAGAATTGATTCTAGGAGCTTCGGTGGACGAAACAACCATCTGCTTGGACCAAGTAAGTATAAACTCTCTCTTCTTGCAATTTAAATATTTATTTATGATTTTAGTTTCAAGTTTTGGGGGGGCGTCGACCCTCAAAAGGTCGGCCCTAGGTCCATGTGGGTTGTCTTATGATAGGCCGTGTGTACACTTGGGAAGAGAAAAAACTACACGCGTGTACACGCAACTGTCATCATTACAGCCCGCGTGGACCCTTTATTTAATGGAAAAAAATTTAAAAATGCAAGGGTTAACCCTCTTGAACTTGGTTTTTTGCAGGATGTATGTTCACTGGAGGGGAAGAGAGCATGAGGAGATTAGTGCTTTGGTCGGGGAAGACCCCAATGTTGTTGTTGCCTTAATGCAATGTGGGATGCTAAAATTATTCCTATGTCCTTTTATGCAAGCACAACCTAGGCTACTGAATGCCTTGGTTGATTATTGGCATCCCGACGTAGAGGCCTTTATGTTAGATGGGCAGTCACTGGTGCCTACTACAGAGGATATATACCTCTACAGAGGATATATACCTTTTGAATAGCCTCTTTAGGAGAGGGGAACCAGTCAATTTTTGGACATTTCCTTTGGGGCCTCATAACATATCGGAACTAATAGGACTTTATTGTGAGGCTGGTACAGACCGATCGAGCTCTCAAGTGCCAATAAGCAAGATCACAGATTTATCACTGCAGGTGATTGTGTTGCTTATTGGGAAGATGAATGGTTCTATGGCTCTACATTAGGCATCCCATGCACAAATGAACTATGCAATCTAGTGCTTAAATGCACAGATATTTGACTGGAGCACTACACTGCTGGATTGTATGAAGAGGCAGCTGATAGATTGTCGGTTGCAGACGCAGAGGAACTTTGGGTTCAGGATGATTTTGTGCACTTTCTTCTTTGAAAGATTTCCTAGTTTCAGTCCTCGAGTGGTGGTATGAGGACATCGGGTCTCTCTTCCTGTGGTTTGTAGATGGGCAGTGTTACTGCCACGACAGGGTGGTGGAAGGACCAATGAGTCCTTTGATGATGAATTCTTTCCTTGGTTGTCACGACAGATCCCAGTCATAGAGGATTACCCTTATGCTGGGATTGATTTCTCGAGAGATCCTGAGATACTAGTACCTCTTGGCAAGGAGCGAGGAGAGATGGGTAAGTTTGCATCGTTTTTTTTTTGTGAAAAATATGTAATTTTTATGTTGTTTTGTATATATATCATTTTTTTTATACCAAAGTATTTGACAGATATGTGTCTATTATGTGCAGATGTGGGACCAGTGCGACCTGCAGATTATGTGAGGAACAGGCGTCGTCCTCAGCTAG
>ML799503.1:103806-121478 GCA_009831015.1 Picea engelmannii | reverse complement strand
CTAAACTACACGAGAAAGTAAAAATTTCATTTTATGAGATCTCTCCCATAAAACACAAGGACACAGCCTAGTATTGCTGAGAAAAAACAAATGGTTTCTCTGTAAAGTAAATATGCACAGACACATCCCAGTGTTGTTGAGTAAACACAACGATTTCACTGTAAAGTAAAACGCATGGACACAACCCAACGTTGTTGAGTAAACACAAATAGTTTCTCTATAAAAAAAGGGGTGAGACACAACTAGCATCACTGCAACCTTACTGGCTAATAAAATAATTCTCAGGTGAAATAAAAAGAGAATACTAAGGTGCCACACTACAACTTGACTGACCAATTAAATGATTTCTCTGGTAGATCGCAGAGTGAGGAGAGACGGTTTCTGAGAAATAAATTCCCTTTTTAAAAACAAAAAATGAGAGGGAGGCTATAACTTCACCAAAACCCAAGGACATCAATCACACCAAAATTAGATGAAAGATAATGGGCATAAGGGTTTTTAACACACGGGGAACAAAAATCTCTATGGGGAACCCACTAGAGGCGCAGGGACAACAAGACTAGTTATGGAGGGAACGAACTGACCAATGCGGATAAAGAAAAAAAAACAAAGGGAAATAACCAAAAAGGTGTGAGGTAAAATAAAGGGGGATTTCAAAAGATTTCGAAGATGGTCTCACACTAACTAGGAAAGGTTAGGTAGAAAATTAAAGAAGCAAAGAACATATAAAATTCACCCATAGATCCATAAATCATTTACCATATTCCATCTAATATAAAACCACATAAAAAATAACTAATTACACTTGTGAAATTAGACATGTGTACCTTAAGTGAAGGCGAAGGATACACTATTGCTGCCCCATGCTCAAGCTCTGTCTAGATCCTGCTTGCCAACCACTGAGACCTCACTGGTACCTCCCAACCAACACTAGGGGTACTCTTCTTCCCCCTGAGCCCCTTGAGATGCAAAGGGGCCACACACACAATACCAAAAAATGCTAGCTCCCAGCTCTCCTCGCAAGGTCGATCTACCACTCGTTATTTGAGTTGGGTATCCCAACACCCACAAGAAAATTCAATTAATATGTGATCCATACTCCTCTTCCGCCATCCTTTTTATAAAATTTTATTAGTGATTAGTTTCCCAAACCCTCATTAGATTCTTTTTATTAAATTTAATTAGGATAAACCTCCCCCGTACACATGTCACTCGTTCCCTTAGTTGCATCGGAAAATAAATTTATTAATTAATTAAATTTTCCTATTTCCCTCACCCACCTAAAATCATTCCTAAAAACGCTCCTCGATGCCCTTTATTCCCTTAGCTTTCTTAAATGGATGATGCCCTTCTTAAAACCTAGTTGAGTTCATAATTAAAAGGTTCCAAGGACTAGATTCCCTACGGTGTTAGACATTCCCCTTTTCCTTAAGTTTCTCTTTTCCTTCTTAGCTCAGATTTAGCAAGTTTAGATATAATAACAATTTACCCTTTTAATAAATTAATTCTTCATTAAAATTTACTTTAATTGTTAATGTTTGAATTTTCTTTACCCCCTTCTTGTTACAAGTCCACTTTTTTTTTTGTTCACATGTTCTACTTAGACCTAGGTTTTAAATTCACTAGGCTTGGTGACAGTTTTTAAGGGAAAAATTAGTTATTAAACTTTACTCATACCATCATTCATTTTAAGGCCGACCATGTCCTAAGGAGGCATAGTTTTCTAGGTACTAGGTTTATTAACTTACCAGAGTTAAAACAAAATCACGGCATTCCCTTCAAGACACACTACGTGTTCCAAGGATGCCACTCACTTGCATTCATGTTTTAATTGCGTGACGTGCCCTTTAAGATGCACTATGTGCTCCAAGGTTGCCACTCACATTTTGACTGAATTTGGTAGATGTCCAACCCATGGAGTCAATACTCCGTCAGGTGATATTGTGGGAGACTAAGGGCCTCTAACGAATAAGGACCCTGCCTTATTGTGCGCCCCTTAGAATCATCGTGAGCGAATTTCACAGTCTACCCTCATGACATCTCGGATCTCTCAAACTAGGTAATCGTTAACCTATAGTTCTATCCACGACGAGAGTGCTAGTAGGTTGTGGCAGGGTTGCTTCCACACCTCTCCCTCAATGTCTCTGGTTGTCATGCGTGACCCCTTTAATCCAAATGTGATTTTGGTTGGTAAGATATCGTCAGCATGTATTCATCAAAGAAACATGTCATCTATAACAATCAACATCATAATATCTAGTCATATGTCACATTTGTAATATCAAAAACATTCAAACCATAACAGTCCACTCCCTAACTCGATCCGAAGTCCAAGGAGATCCATCGATGCCATCAACATCCTCTAACATCTAGAGTCCTGCACACTCAGGAGAACCCAATCAATAACAAATGTCGATATAAATATAGAAAAACAACATATCATCAAATCCACAACATCTCATAAGCATAATTAGAATAACCAATCGTATAATGAACCGGATCACTTGCACACAAGTGTCCTCAAAGAATAAGTTTGATCAGTGTGCGCAAGAGCGGGATGTTACAAGTACTGAGCACCACTCAACTCATCCAATATATCATCAATGACAGGAATGGAGAACTTGTCCTTGATGGTGAGCTTATTGAGGGAATGAAATTCGGGACACATGCTCCAAGTACCTTCTTTCTTAAGTACCATGACCACAGGGGAAGAATAAGGGTTTGTACTAGGGCGGATAACACCCTCTTGGAGCAATTCCTGCACTATTTTCTCAATTTCATTATTTTTGGAAAATGGGTGACAATAAGGGAGAACATTGGGAGGAATATTTCTAGGAACAAGGGGAATGGAATGATCATGAACACCATGAGAAGGAGGAAGTCCTTGAGGGGTGGAAAAAACAACTTGATGTTTGGAAATGATAGCTTGGACTTCAGGATGCACATAGGGTGTATTAACGGATTGAATAGAAAGGAGTTGAGAAATGATATTGGAGTGGCCTTTCTTGAGGATATTTTCCATACGATGGGAACTAATGATCTTATGAGAACCAGCCCTGAGACCTAGAAATTGATACATTTGTCCTTCCTGTTAGAATTGCATGGTTATTTTCTTAAAATCCATAAGAATGGGACCCAAAGTGCATAACCATTCAACACCGAGCACAATGACACAACCTCCCATGTCAATGGAAAACATATGAGATTTCAGTTGGTAATGTCCAATTTGAATACAAACATTTTCACAACACCCACCACATTTCATGGACCCACTAGTGGCTATCATGATTTGAAAATTATTGACATCACAAATATAGCAATTGGTTTCCTGTGCAATGTGATGATGAATAAAATTGCGGGTACTACCATTGTCAACAAGGATGATGGCCTTCTTGTCTTAATATATCCAATGAGATTGAGCATTTGTGGGGCCGAGAAGCCAGTGAGGGCATGCAAGGAAATAAGTGGGTCAACTTCAGGCTCCTGGGTGGCATCGGGAAAGGAGGGTTATTCAACAAGGGGAACTGTCACATCCTCTTTAGGAACATCTTCGGAAATGGCCATAAATAGTTTTTGTTCCTTACAGTTGTGCCCCGAAAAATATTTTTCATACAATTATAGAAAATACCCTTTAGTTGACATTCAACCATTTCAACCCTAGTTAGTTTTTGGACCTTGAGGGGAGTGACAGGGGGGTTAGGATTAGTGGGTCAAGGGCGAGGAACAAAAGGGGGTTTTTTGTTCTGGGAAAAAAAACTTGTTGGGCCTCTTTAGCATGTTGAGTATATTCCAACCAAGTTGGAGGGTGGGCCATGAGAACCTGGGATTAGATTTCATCCTTGAGACCACTGATAAAGCATTCGTGGAAGAACACATCTGACATGACCTATGCTCAAAAGAAGTGATGAAGTATTCCACTGTGCCTGACTATTTCAACTTAGTCAAATGACCAAGATAGTGGGTATTAGTATCAAAGTGAGCATAAATATCAGCAACAAACTAGGTCCATACAATATACCCTTGACGTGAATTTTTTCTCCATTGCCACCATTGCCTATGTTCAGGATCTAGATAGAGGAAAACATAGCGAAGTTTTTCCAACTCGTTAGTAATACCATGCAGACAAAAATAATTCTCCATTTGAGTGACCCAACCTGTAGGATCAGAGCCATCAAATTTATTGACCTCTACACGGGGAAGATAGGGTTCACAGTGAAAGGAGTTCACAATGAAAATGCGGAGACTGAAAATGTGGAGACTAAGAGGAATCAACAACATCGAGTTGGTCTAAAGAGGAAGGACCTGTATGGTGTTTCAACAATTGATTGACAATAGACTGGAGGGAGGTCAATTGTGTTGTGAGGTTGGCCTCCATGTTGTTAAATTTGTGCTCTAATTTATCAATGTGGGAATGAATAGAATACATTTGAGATGTGAGATGTTCGATGGAGACATGGGATTGATTGATGGAAGCTTGGAGGTCTTGGTTGCGAGTGGTGGCCATTTGGAGAGGGGAAGTGTTGGTGAGGAAAAAATATGGGTGGGTGGGACCAAAAAAAAAGGACTTAGAAGTGATAGGTACCACAACGATCAGTACTTGAAGGAAAATATAATGGAATAGGAGGTAAAATAATGAAACTGGGAAGGGGTCAGCTCCACTAAAACAAAAAGGA
The DNA here is from genome assembly GCA_009831015.1 of Picea engelmannii. Classification (NCBI taxonomy): domain Eukaryota; kingdom Viridiplantae; phylum Streptophyta; class Pinopsida; order Pinales; family Pinaceae; genus Picea; species Picea engelmannii. The sequence goes on along the minus strand of ML799503.1, from coordinate 116,805 downwards.
TTAAAAATGAAGGGTATGACTGCGATCAAGGATAAAAGGGGAATCCAATGGAATAGGTCCCAAATAAGTGTGTCGGCGAGACCTCTATACTCATTTTTTTGGTACTCCTGTGGAGTTATACTCTAGCCTGAAGAATACTACAGTGACGAAATGCCCAAATTCTTAACAGGAAGAAATGTGTAGTAATTTCACAACTAGAATGCAGAAGACACTGTAGCACGACAATAGATCTTGTATCTTCTATTTTTGTTTTCTTACTAAGGGTTAGGGTATTCAAGGGTTTTATAGACAAGGGTTTTCCCTCTATTATAGCTCTCTAATATACGTGTGGGGTCCAACAGTAGTACTTGGCCCAATATCTAAGGGAACCAACTAAGGAGGCTAGATCGTACCTTTAGTCATACTACATGACTACCCAAGTACTAGAGAATATCTTACCGAGTGATCTTCTTGGTGGCACTATAGCAGTTAGGAGATCAATCGATTTATCTATAGAGGGCTTGAGGAGATCTAGGTTGATCTGTATATAGGTGTTTTCTGATGTGCTACCACTCAAAGGGGTACCAATAGTGTTTACAAGAGTGGCCAACAAATGTGTGCTTAAGTACCCCCTATATTTTCTTCGTGTATGAATCCTCGACCGCGGGTTATGCACATAACGACAGATCTCTATAGCTTAAAGACACCAAAATACGTCTCTACCCTGGAAAACAAAATTAACCCATAATTTTCTACTGAGGAAGGTGCTCTGATACCACTTGTAATATTCCAGATATAAAATAGTACATAGAACATAAATAAATAGCTAGAAATGGAACATAAACAATGATATAACCAGAACAACACCACAATAATACTAGAATTATACTAGAATAACACCAAAAAGAGCACTTTGATTACTGAGAGAAATGTTCACTTGCCTCTTCGAGGGGGAAACCTCCAATAGAGCAGAGTTGTATTACATTAGTATCCAAGACAAAACTTCGCATACCCTCTATTCCTATTTATACTAAATCTATCTATCCAAAAGAACAATCTAGAGGAAGATCCTTCTAGAAGTGGAAGCTTCTATTAGGTATTCTTACATTTGATTTATTCCTCCTTATTGCTAGGCCTTATTAATATTGACCTTTTATTACATGGAAATATATTATTCTACCCACTTGAGGGGTTAGGTAGGTTAGGTCCCTAACACTTTGACATAGTACCAAAAAAAGAGATCTTGAATTCTAAGAACCTTCATGTAGTAGCACGTTCAGGATTCGGTGAAGATATGTATCCAAACCTATTAATTCGACAAAGGAGAGACCGACATATATACCTCGATATAGATCAAGAACACAAACTTATGCGGGAAGTGATGAAATTATTCAAAAATATTGACCAAGATAAAATAAACAAAGGAGGATATATAAACATTTTCGATGTAGCGTTAGAATAATTTCTGCAGCTATAAAATAAAATCATCTAGTTGGTCATTTGATCAACCTATTGAGTATTCTAAGCGAATATAAAAATACCAAAAATATGTTAAAATTTTACACCAGCTATCCCAAGAATGGAATACAACCGACTTTGACCCACAAGTCGACCACAAAATCATTGGACACATGATCAAGGAAGTTGTACTCGATTTTGGGTCTCAAGTAAACATACTCCCAAGGGAAACATGGATTTGACTCAGAAAACCATTGCTACTACCAACCATGAATTTCCTAAAGCTATTAGATCAAAGGTTCATTGAACCAATCAGTACCCTTAAGAGTGTAATAACATCTATAATGGGAATACTGATGAGAGTCAATTTCAAAGTAATCAATTTGGTCGAAGGAATTCCTGCCTACCATGCATTAGTTGATAGACCTTGGGGAAGATACATGCAAGCTAAAATCTCCCTTGAAAGAGATAGGATCAAATTGAAAGGGAGCAGAAGAAAATTTATAATTCCACTGGATCCAAAGGAAGGAAAACCTTGGTTCGATACATGGGATGAAGCTCAGTAATCCTGACGAATATATCAAGTAATAAATGAGAAAAGAGACAATGTTGAGCTAAACAATAAAGGAGAAATCCTAGTTGCATCTCCCTTATCAATAGGACAAAATTTTGATATAGAATTCTACCACTCGAAAATGGAGAATTATGAAGACAAAGAAAAGGAATGTTGATCGATAGAATCCATACCAATAATAATATCCAAATCATGCTTCTTAGTACAAATGTACCTATATTAGCATAAATAAAGTTAAAACAAACGTCGACACTCATTCCAACTCATACAAATGCAAGGAAACCCCTGCAGTTGAGTGGAATTAACTCTTTATCGGTGCATGTCGATGAAGTGTCCAAGTCAGATGAAGAACAAGAGATAATTCAAATTATATTCGATTATTTCACAGGTCAAGTCGTCCAATGGTGGAAAACACATGCACCTCGACTACAAACATGGAACACTTCCACTTTATATTTTTTCAAAATATTTGGGGGGGAATAATTATGAAAAACCTGGACATCCTGAATTTCAAACTTGGGTTTGACCCAGTGGATCACATTCAACAATGTGAGAATGAATAAAAAAAGGAAGGATACTGGGATGAACGAGTATGGCCACACATGTTTTCAAATACATTATCCAACATACCACATAAATGGTATAATATCGAAGAATAATTTGGACATACATTTGATTGGAATACAATTAAATGTAACTTTCTTAAAGACTTCGAATTCAAATCAGAGGAGGCACTTGTGCAAGCAACAACAAAGGAAATTAATTTTTTTTTGGAAAAATCAAGTCCCATGGAAATAAAGAAAAAGGGAAAAATAAAACCAAGAGAAAAGCTAAGTAAGATTTAAAATAATAATAATAATAATAATAATAATAATAATAATAATAATAATAATAATAATAATGTAACTAATAAGTTGGTTACCATAATTAAGTACAAAAAAACCGTTCAACAAGTACAAGATATATAATCAATGTGTAACATCAAAACATTCAATTGTGAAAAAATGAGAAGAGAAAAAAAAGCCTCTAGTTAGAAAACATAGATGAATTGCCGAAAGCAAGAGCAAACTCAGTACCTAATCAATATTTGTGTCATTATCTAAACAAGCAGACTAGTCAATCAAGTGAAATATCAGTGCATCATATGGTTGAGCAGAAAACTTATAAGTGTGAGTTTCAAAGGATAACCAATTGAGACAAATATCAATCAAGAGAATGCAGAAACAATAATCCAAGTAACCAAGAACTCTCCAAGCAATGGAAGCATTTATTTAAACAACCAATACTTTGTCGAATTGACAATAAATAAGAAACCAACACAGTTGGATATCAAGAGTAGAAGACTTTGACCAATTGGAAGAACTGACTTTACCACATGAATCAACTCATAAATGACCAAATCAATCACATAACCCAAGAAAAGGAAGTCGACATGTCCAATCCATGGGAAGGATTTAATAACATTAATATCCCATGGGACAACCCCACTCGCTAATATGTCGTTGATGCAACAGTTATCTCACACGAACAAGAAATTAAATTTGACATCATGGCCAAGACATGTGAATTAATGATGTCGTTGGACAAATTAAAAACCCTGCTCCATATTCCGCCTTTAAATTTGGACGAGGCCTATGATTTTTCCTCATTATTATTTACACTAGAGAAATTGTGCAAGAAGAGTCCCAAACCTGAAGTTACATGCCTAACTCAAGAACTCTTGCATACCATCCTTGCTCAACAAGAAATCTTAGGGATGCTTAGAATGAGGGAACAAGTAGCAGATTTTGATAAACCAAGGGAAACTGAGCTCAAAGTGTGACTCCAAAATATCCGCACAACAAGAATGGAAGAAATTGACTAGTCATGGAATTGGAAAAACTTCACCACCAATGGAAATGAATCTAGAGAATGGAAAGAGGAAACAAATTTCCTCGAACATGCAGGCATTTTCCATATCCTAGGTGCACCATAAGTCACTTAATTCAATGGTTGGAAAGAAGAGGCCATCAAATTCCTTATCAGTTACATAATGGATATCTATGGTTAAAATATCTGGTCAGAATCACTGGAGGATTAATCCATAAGATAATTGGAATACTGTATGGGGGTGTACCCRTACCCAAAATCTCAAATGAAAACAACTAGACCCAGACCCTCAAAGGTGGGACAAAATCCAAGAATTCTAAATGGATGCTCTTCAASAAAGTCACCAACTCTTGTGCTGAATGGATCTCTATAATAGTTTCAGTATGCTTCATTKTTGTGGGTCGTGCCTCAAATGTTAAACTCACGATGTTGGAACCGATTGGCCAAATCTTGGAATCGGGAGCCAAGTTCGATTGGGTAGAGCACCTAGCCACTTTGATACAAAGTAACTGTAAATATTTCCAAGACAACAGAAGGKCCTTTAGATTCCCATATTTGCTAATTTGGATAGCCATGAGCTAAATAGGGTTGGTCGGGGAACCTACATTTACRTCAAAAYAGACCCTGACCATGAAAAATTATGTTTCCTTTGCATCGGGAGCAGTTGGGTCATCGAAGTCTCCACACATCGAGATAATTTTCAAGTGTTGGGTAGATAATATAAATAATTTCTCCCACAAATGGAAATTATAACAAAAGTTTCGTCGACCCCTTCCGCCAAGTACTTACATACAGTTAAGCCTCAGACATACTAAGCTTTGGTGTGGTATCAATGGAGGACCAGATCCATAAGAGATAGAATATCAACTGACGAAGTTCCAAATCTTCCAAGAGCTCGACAAACAAATGGGGTTTCAGACACATATTACCCTAAATGTACTAGGTGATAGTTCCACCATCCTCACACCATTGACTAATGGGGAACAAGAGGAAGAAAGGGAAGCATCCATATACACTACCCCATTTTTTCAAAATCTCAACAATGCGGTAAGCTCCCCAACAAAATAGACTTTGACCAAGAAAAAAATCACGAGATAATACTCAGAGAAAAGAAAATCATCGACCCCACTACAATACCAGAGGACATCAAGATCATTTGGCAACCAACATTCAAATCATATACAACACTGGACTTTAGTGACCCATTAATAAAGGAGAAAATAGTTTCCTTCACAAATATATTAGAAAAAAGAACTCGACAACAAGAAAAAGAAAAATAAGTGACTCAAAATATTTTGAAGTCAAGTATTGGTCCTCAGTTCAAATATATGATGGAAGTAGTGGATGCAACGAAGGTCGAAGAAAGAAGAAAAAAAATGGATCTTGAAAAATAAGTAGAAACAAGAACACAAAAATATAAGAGGATGGTGGAGCAACTAGAATGGATCACAGGCTGGTCAACACCAGTTGCACTACATCAGTCGAAAATGATTTGACCCGACCCCAAAAAGAAAACTCTACCAAATAATCAACACACAATTAAATTAACAAGAGAGTCACCTCCACCAAAGGCTACACTATTCATTGAAGAAAAAATGGAATCACAAAAGACAACAGAGAAAAAAAATAAGTCTATAAAAGGCCATCGTCGGGTATCATCAGAAGAGACAATCTTTGAACCAAATACTAATGGAAGTAACATATGAAGTGTATCTCATACAGGGTCAAAGGATATCAACTACACCATGTAGCCAGGTGCTAGAAAAAGTGATGCCATGATTGAAGAGGTTCTTACCTTCCTATCTCAACCAAAATTTGACCAACAAAAACAAAATAAGTCAATCCCCTCTGATTCACACTTCAGAGCAAGGATACCAGAGAAGATAGAAAAATAAATAGTTACGAAAACTCAAGGACCATTCGACAACAAAATTGATGATACACAACCTATCCTTGTAAATAAAATAGGCTCAATTCATTCAAGCCTGCCATTATAAACTCCTTCAGCAAGAAACCCTCATAAGAATCAGTCAGATCATCCAGAGAATAATACCAACACACAAGGGCAAGGAGAAAACAAGGCTATCCAAAACCTTCATACTCAAAACAATTTCGAACAAAATTCAGATAAAATCAACAAAAACAAAGACACTAGCATTGGATCAGACAAGTAGAAAGAAAATCTAGATAAGGGAAATAAGAAGAAAAGGGATAAGCATAGGAAGGACAATACACAAAAAAACCACTCTTACAACAATTAGGTCGGTCGGTTCAAAAGAAACTACTGTAAAAACAATGTTTGACCCAACGGCCGCATCAGATGAGGAGATAATGAATTGTATGAGGAATTTTATAAGCAACAACCAAATGGAAAAAATACACAAAATATTCTACCCAACTCATGGCTAGGAAAATCAAAGAAAAACAAGTACTAAAGGATGTCATCCTAAGAGAAAAGGAAAAATTGGGCATTGAACAATAGATGGAAGGAGTCGATCCACTAGTCGCAATAAAACACCTAGTCGACGTATTCATAAGCATCACAACAAAAAATAAAGAAGAGATTCAATACATGAGGAATGATAATGAAGTATCAAAGCAAAGAAACAAGAAACTAAGAAGAAATCAAGAAAGACTAGCTCACCAGACAACCACAATCTTGTGTGGGGAATTTTGAGAAATTCAAAGAATCCCAACAAAATATTGGTTAGGAAAACACATAGAATAAAATGTTGCATACAGTACTGAACACATGGAAAACATATGTCACATCGACGTACAACAAATTAAAATATCAAAGAATATTATTCGAGAACCTAAGAAAAATAAGGGACCTAACCACTAATTCTAAAAGTAAAGTAGCTATAATGAATCACAATACAAAAGAGAAAGCAGTTGAGATAGAATTGAGGAAAAAAGAAAAGGACTTCTTAAGAGAGGCATCCAAAGAACAAGTAGCCATAGATCAAGCCACCAAACAACTAGACCCGGTTAAGAGGAAAAAAAAGGAAGTTGAAGAAAAATTCAACCTAGAATCTACTGTGGTACAAGAGGCCCCATTAACTGACAAGTTGGATTTTTTTGGAAAATTGAGGTCGATTGGAATAGAAGCGCAACATATTACTGAAGAATGGTGTATGTTTTCCCACCACCTTTTACTCACAGCACCAACTATTTATCATACAACATTTGAAGGAGTTTCACATCCATAACGGTCGAGGGCCACATCGACTTACAGAAAAGGATTCCAATTTTTCTACCCCATAGCTTTTGAGTTGAATGTTCCAAAGGCCAGCCATCAATCAAGGACCCCAGAGATAATCATAGAAGGTTCAAAATAATCTCATATACCGGTCAAATCCATTCCTCTACCTCCTAATATATATTTGCATGCATGGGAAGCTCCCTAAGAAATATATCATGGATAGTACATCCAGTAGACAAGCCATGAACAAAGAAACTTGACTTCGACAGGTCCTCGCAGCAGCATTTTTTTTTTTCTCTCTCTGATTTTTTAATAACCTCAAATAGGAAATAATATAAAAATTTTGTATTTTTTCACACTCCCCTCTTTCTCAGGAGGAGCAAGGAATTTATAAGGGGGGAGATGTTGTAGGGGACAACTAGCCCTACCGATTAGACCCACCAGTCGACTACAATAGTCGGTTAGGAAGTTGGTCGAAAAGATAGTTAGAGTCGACTGACCGAACAGTTAAGGAATGCAACTGAATGGTAATTGTATATCACACATATATATATACGCTGTCATGTAATGGAAATACAGAGGTTGTTCGTGACATATATATAATAAAATCTATTGATGGTTCTCCCCCACTTTTGTATGCTCTTCTATATATCTATGTGTTCTTATATATAATGTTGTAGTGTGTAATGATCTGTGTAAGGACTTGTTGGAAACCTTCTCATACTTTCTCCTAGACTACAATGCTACCCCTTGTTTATTTTATATGCATGGGGACTTTTTTTTAAATTTCATTTTAGCAGGTGGGTATGTTACAATCTAGTATCAAAGCTCAAGATTCAATACAGAGTTTGTATGGGTCAATACCACTGCAAATTTGGTGGAAGATCAATGCTGCATAGTTTTCACCTGTGAAGAATTTGGGGGAAACTAGTGAAAAAATAGTGAGATCCCTAAATTCATGAGCATATTCAAGTTTAATTTTCCTTATAACCATAGAAGAGGGGATTAATGGTGTCAATTTGCAGGTTGTAGAGTTAATTTTGACCTGGGAGGTCTAACTTCATGTTTTAATAGTGAGTGAATAGTTGGATCATTTTTTCAAACTGATAGTTGAGATCACCCTGATATAAAAAATTGACGATCCAAACCCAGCACGGGTTGGGAAGAAATCCCAAGTTCATCGCAATTTGGAATTTGGAAAGCTTGAGCAAAATTTGAAAACGTAAACTCCAATGCCCGATGGAGTTCGAAGTCCAACAATATTCGGAAAGATGTTTCTCGATGGTCATTAGAAATATGTTTCTCGATCTTCCTCAAAATGATTGTTTATGACATTCTTCGGAAGGATTGTTCTCGACACTATTCGAAAGGATGTTTATTGATGGTCTTCAGAGGGATGTCTCTCAATGGTCTTCGAAATTTTATTCTGATGGTCTTCGGAAGGATTGTTTCTGATGGTCTTTGGAAGGTTGTTCTCGATGGTCTTTAGAAGGTTTTTTCAATTTATTTTCGAGAGGTTTAAATGATGGCCAATGGAGAATAATTGTCGAGATCGGGTGTAGGTAAAATTAACAGGCTTCTATGGCAGTGTCAAATATTTTGAAAGTGAATTCAACCTATTTTAGGGATTGTTACAGTAGTGAATTACTCAATTTAAATGAAAATTGTTCATTTTTTGAAGGTCATCAACTTGCAGGGGCATTTTGAGGCCCTAAACAACATTTCCAGGTAGTCGAAATTGAGATAACTTTGTGGGTACACATAGTATCTATTTCTTAAAATGAAGGAAATCAATGAGATATTTCCAACAATAAATTATTAGCAAAAAACAGAGCTCGTATGTGAAAATGTCAATTGGAACAGTGCAAGGTATATTTTCGGCACTATTTTACTTCCAGAGGGAATAACTCCTTACTTAGACGTTAGTTTGAGGCATAAGAGTATTCTATGGAAATCCAATAGAGCATAGAATAAATCCATGAAACCACATTTGGAATCTGGGTACCTAAATTTTTACAGGATGGGAAAGAAGACACATGTAGTAGTTAGGGATAAAAAAATGAGAATTAATCTAAAATTATGCATGCCATAACTATCAACCCAGAGCCCATATGAACATGAAATTTTGATAGATAGTTCAAAAACTAGGCTTGAAGCTACCCATTTTGGATTCTAGCAAAATTCAAAAGGAGTTAGTGTAGTGATTCTTAAACAAGGATAAATTTTCTAAGTCAGAAGATGTGCAAAAGGACAAAGTTGTCATTTCCAAATTGTTTCAAATTTTGACTAGAGCATTAGATAAAAAAATATGAGAGTTGTTGTAAGCTCATTGTCATAAATACTATCAGCGTATTATACAAACATTCCCTTTAGTCTTGATATTTTTACCCATGTAATTGGAAAATTTTAGTGTTTGAGATTAGTTGCACTAGGGAGAAAGGCACACAAGAGGGGTGATTTGGAAATATTCATTTGACTATAACTTTCTAATGAGTACTTAGAATTGAGAAAGAAAGTAGTCATTGGAAAGATATTGCATGAGATAATCCATATATCCACTCATAATTTAGTTTTGATTTGAACAATATTTCAAGGAATCAAAAGGAAGGTGATTGGTGGACTTGAAGGACACAATTAAGCAAAAATGGGAATTTCGGGAAGCTATAACTTTGAGCTCGTAAACCAAAGAAATGCATGAGTATAGTTGTTGGAAAGATAATAAATATGCCAACATGATAGAAGTATTGAATCCTTTGAGAAATTGGATTCTATGAATCATGAAATGGTTCAATGTGAAAGTTTTCCAAATAACCCCAGTTTTGGAAAAATAATCCTAGATATCAGAGGTGAAGGCCAGATGCCCGTATTGGGTAAAGAAAAGTGCAGATGATCATGGTGATACCTATGAAGTGGTGTAAAGGAAATTTTGGGAGTGCAACCACCTGAAAATGAAGGGAGTGGTTTTTAATAGCTGGGTATTGTTGATAAGCAGAGAAACACTCAAGGATAGAGTGTTATATAAAGGGTCTATTAAAAATTATATATATGACTAGAAGAATTGAATGAGGATTATGTGGGTATATTCTAGATTAATCCCAGGGTCAATTGGACAAGGAAGTAGGTCAAACCTTATACATTTGTTTGAGGTATCAAAGAGTACACAGGGAAGTGCAGGGATACATAATAAGTAATGAAAGGTTGACAAAGGACTCGAGAAGAGAAGTGAAAGGTTAATATTCAGCTGCTACAGAGTCTAAATGTCTTGAAAAGGTAAATTAGCAAGGATTCTGCACAAAACATGAATCCAACAGGTAAAGAATGCCATTTTCATGCATCGAGAGTTAAGGAAGACTACATATCCCTAAAGGTGGAGATGTGGTGAAGGTGGAAAAGTTTGTTGCAAGAGAAAAGAAACGATCTCATGAGGTGAAGTGTGACTCATGGAGTGGATGATTCATCTCTATGTGAAAGTATAGGAATGAAAGAGAAAGGAATTGCTATCTATGACTCAGCTACTTTTTTCTAAAAGTAATTAGAGAAAGAAAGTTTCCTCTATTAATAGAGTGTGCAGTGGAAGTAGGATATAAGTGCAAATGGAGGAATGTATCATTCCATTTGGATCAGAGTGATCTTGAATGGAAAACTATGGATTCCAAGTGAATCACTTGATGAAGAGAAGAGAAGTATTTTAAATTGAGCAATGCCAAGGATAAAAAAAGATGTTGGAAAATATGACATAAAGGAAACATTTCAGTGTGTTGAAATTCCAACCAATGAGGTTGATTTCAAGACTAGGTTAGTCAAAGAATGGAGAATGGTTAATTAGACTTCCATATTAATATTCAGCTAGAATAATGCATTTTTCAGTGCTTTTAATGTGGAAGGGTTCATATTGTTGGATTACTGAGAGGGGGGGTGAATTAGTAATAGAGAAATTTAATCCTTTTTCACCATAAAATGAAAGTGTTATATCAATGTATGATTATCATCCAATAGTTGCAGAGTAAATAAACAATGAACAAATGAGAAATCACACACATACACAGTACACTACTGTTTTACGTGGAAACCCAAAGCGAGATAAAACCACATAATGATTTTTCTTATGTCTTTAAGAATTACATTCATTGGAAGCACCAACTTCCTTTGTTTTCCAGCTACAACTGGAAGGAGGCTCCAACCCCCTAGTTTCTCAGGCTACAACCTGAAGGAAGCTCCAACACCCGATTCTCTAGCTACAACCAGAAGGAGGCTACAACCCCCTGGTTTCTCAGGCTACAACCTAAGGGAAGCTGCAACTCCCCAATTCTCCGTCTACAACCAGAAGGAGGCTACAACCACCTATATTCTTCGGCTGCAACCGGAAGGTGGCTACAACCACCTGTCCTTACCCCATCCAACTGCCCTGAAATATAAGTAGAATGATGGAACCAATGTCACACTATCACTGTGAGATATACTGTTGTAAACCTGTACCAATCAACCTGCACCAAACAACCTATACCAATAAATTGTGCCAACATGTACCATACATCAACCTGTACCATAAACAAATGCATCAACCATGCACCAAACCTGTACAAATAACCTATCTAAACAACTTGTAATCAACCTGTACCATAAAAAAGTGCATCATCCATGCACCAACATGTACCTCAACCTGTACCATCAATGAGTGCATCAACCATACACCAAATATTTACCAATCATGCATCAAATACACATAAACTATGACTCATCAAGATGTACCAACATCATCAACTACACACCTCATGTATGTGCCAACTCATAAACTACTTGTCTCAACCATGTACCCAACATGTACCTGAACCATATACCAAATACATATACCAATATAACCATCAAAAGTTCTCTAGAAATACATCATGCTATCCATAACCAAATACCATAAACCCTTACATCATACCATGTTCCATAACCTCACTTTTATGTAGCCTCAAGGATGTATGATTCATAAGCCAATCATATACCAATACCACTAACAAGTGTCTCTCACAATGCACCACAAGATATGCCAATAAATCAAACTAAGTGCACTGACAATATACTTCAATAGATCTGCCTCATAACCATTCTACAACAAGCCCTAAACTTCCAATGGGGCATCCAACAGATTTACAAGGAAAACCCTCAACTAGATTCATAAGTTCAACACTACACATATGAAAACCATACCTTTTTCTTCTTGTAGCATTCTGCTGTCGCAATTTTTCTTCCGCGGTTTTTCTGTCGCACTTTTCCTACCGCGATTTTCCTGCCGCACTTTTTCTGCTGCACTTTTCCTACCATGATTTTCTTGCCGCACTTTTTCTACTGCACTTTTTTTTGCCACAGTTTTCCTGTCGTGATTTTTCTACCGCACTTTTTCTGCCACACTTTTTTCTGTTGCAATTTTTCTCTATCAACAATACCTGCCTAAATAACCTTTCACAAAAATAGATATTCAATGATATTCAACTTTGTTTTGAATGAGAGACCCTTTCCTCTTATTTATACTTTTATGTAGCTTCCTCTAAGGGGTTACCTTCTAACCATCTTAACCCACTTTCCTTATTTTAGGGCTAACTCACATCTTACAACTTGTCCACTTAGTAATTTATTCATTAACTTTATTATTTAAATAATCTCTTTTGTATCCACTTTGACTTATAGTACTCTCATCACTTCACTTTATTACTTACCTTCTAAAATCTCTTAACCACTTTCCTTATTTTAGGGATAACCCACTTCTAACCACTTGTCCACTTAGCAATTTCTCCATTAACTTTATTATTTAAATAATTTATTTTGTATCCACTTTGACTTATAGTACACTCATCACTTCACTTTATTATTTAAATAATTTCTTCTTTGTAACCACTTTGACTACTTTGACCTTTTGGGGCTTCTAGAT
>ML799503.1:69395-103756 GCA_009831015.1 Picea engelmannii | reverse complement strand
CATACCATTATCCATCCAACAAACTTGGGTCCATTGCCCAAACTTTGTGCCACCGGAATTCGCTACAGGACTTTCTTCAAGGGTTGACATCAATGACAACCAACCCAATTAATAAACACATATCAAGAAATAGTGGTGCACATATGGGTAGAATGGTAGTGCACATGATAGTGAGGATCTACATGAATTCAAGAATAGCTATTTACAACAACAAAAATAAATAAATAAATAAAGTTGAAATAAATATGCATTGGAGTGCATATTGGAAGTGATGCATGATACACATAATAAAGGTAGAATGCATGTTCATGAAGTAGGCATGATGATAGTGAATTCTTAGTGCATATTGATGTGCATTTGTGCATGTGGACATGCTTGAACATTCTTGTGTCATGATTATAGATTGAGAGAAGTTTGTTATTATGTGTGAAATAATGATGTCATGATACTTGAATAAGACTAATGATGGATTGTGTATCTAGGAAAAATGTTTATACCATGGATTAGAATGATGTTGATGGTTTTGCTTCTATATATGAAGGTCATTTGTATGAAGAAAATGAGGATGGTAAGATGTTGATCAAGAGGTTGATAAAGAAATATTGTGATCTTCTACAAAATACTAGTTGATCGACTAGAATAAAGTAATTTGATAAAATCAATGCACCTATGAATTCAGTTGCTTATGATGCATAATGTTGAAGGGAATTGAGGTAAGAATTCCCTCAGATAATTTTTTCAATATTTAAAATTGATGAAAAGGTATAGGTCCTTGACGGTGAAAATTTATTTAATGCTTGGATATAGTTATATGAAATTTAATTTCATATTATGATATGTTGGTTATGAGATCATAACCAAGTCAAGTTGGGAGACTATTCCTTCTATATCAATGAATTCCATTAGAGATGGCCATGTGCGAGGCCATGTTGAGGTTGGAAATGGAAAGGCTATATCTCCATACAAGTGTGTAATGGTGTTCCCCTATATAATCGATGTTTGGACTGCAACCTCTTTTCCGACACGAGAGAGCACTAAGGGAATTATATTCCTAGTGTTGTGTATAGGTTGAAGAGGAAGGTATCCAAATGATCGGACATGTAAATGGGGAAGAGTTTGGATGATGGATTGAGGCTTTGGCTAGACCTTCCAACTCATCATGGAGGAATACATGACATGGATATATTGTATTCTAGAGTCAATGTAAGGATGAATTGTGTAGATGTGACTATGGGTATTGGCACATTGGTTTTATTTATTACTAAAGTTTGATAGCATTATGAAAATATTGGTATGTTGATAATTCATGTACAGTGAAGGATAATTTCATTCCAAATAATATGATTAATAGTTGAATTCCATTTTTAACATGAATAATGGTTGGAAATGGTTGAATTGTTGGTAAGATGCAATTCTTATATCACTTTGCGAGTTGTTATAAATGTGCATGAATACTAACAATTTGTTTGGATGCATGACAACTGAGAAAATGCAGGAAAAATAGTCTTGGATATGGAAATGGTGTAATCCCATGAATAATATTGATGTCTTCCACTACAAGAGCCAAACAATTATGAGAATAAATCTCATGCTTGAGAAATTGTGTTTCCTATATAAGCATATTTGAAAATTGATAGGTGAAATTTTTGTGTTGATATCTCATGATGATTATATGTGTGTGATACATATGAGATAATGGTTACTGAAGTTGGGAAGATTGGGAAAAAGGATATTGTTAGGACACTAGAACCCCATTATTTCCACAAGTTACAGATTGTCAGTGGGATTCTGGCAGTAAGTTGGCATTCTCATTGCACGATAATACATTGGAAAATGATGGATCACCCGAGGGACTGTGTAGAAAAGAAACGGATACCCAAGCCTAGAGGGTGAGTATAACAAGGAAGAGGAAACTTAATAATGTATATGGAATGATGGGGAATCATGTGGGTGTGTCAGAGAAGAATAGTGAGATAAATTATTTCCCGTGGTACCTTTGTGAAGAATAAGATATCCATACAAATGAGTATTGGTTTACGATTGCAAACTTATTTTTCATAAATGTTTATATTTTGGAGTTGAAAAATCTTGTGAATAAGATTATTCTTATCTGATAATTGATATAAAGAGTATAATTTACTAATGTTTTCTATAGAAACAGGTAAAGAATGAAAGACATGAACCATGCTTGTAGATGAAGAAAGTTGTCAGGCTTGTAGAAGAATCAAGTTGTCAGGCTCGTAGAAGAAACTATTTGTTAGGTTGTAGAAGAAGAAAGTTGTCGGGATTGAAAAAGAACCAGGTTGTTATGCCTGAAGAGTGAACTCCTGCGTGATTTTCACTACAACAACAAGCTTGATGTTGTAATTTCCTAGTAGGTTTCCAAGCAGTGAGTTCCCTTGTGTTCCTAGTAGTGAGATTCATGGTTACTTGTGCTAGAGAGACCCTGCTAAATTAACGATACAGATGGATGGGCTAAGAGCGATGAAGGGGGTACATTCCTTGGGTTGGGAAAATCTAGAGGAAGAGAGCTGGAGGAATTGAGATAGTTTTAGGAACTATAGAAATACTACAGGTTGGAAATTGTTGCAAGAGTAATGATTTGTAAAATCATTATGTATATTTTTGGGGAAGATTTCCTATGTATGTATGTGTTAGTCTATAATTCCTGTATGATTAGGCTGGAGAGCCTATATGTTGATTAAATTTAGGAGATCCTAGCATTGTGATATGTATGAACACCTGCATGGTTTTGTGCACTGAGAATAAGGGGGAGGGTATGTAGCATCCCTATTTTTAATCCCCACAATTATAATGTAATTGTATAAATGTGAATTAGGTTGGTGAGCCGATACGTTGGGATGAAGAGCCCATATTGACTAATATGGTCGAGGGATGAACTATGTATTATGTGCATTGAAATTATTAATAAAAAATGATAATTGCTAGTTGTGATACAAGAGGAACATTAATGATGGGGTATTATGATTCTGCAAGACAAGGGGGATAAAGGGGGTTTTATTCATGGGTTTTAAATACAAAACCTTTTCCTTGAGTTTTATTGCTGAGTGAACCTTCTATTTGTTGTTGAGTGTTCCCAAAGACAATCATTGAATTAATGTAAGATTTTGGGTGAGGAATTCATCCCACTCAATTATGAAAACATGGGTTGAGTGTAATCATCCTTTTTGGGAAGAGTGAGATTCAATCAAGAAAGGAAGAAGAAGGAATTTCGTATGGGAAAATATGACTTTTTTACAAGCACATTTTGGGAAGCAAGGGAGGAGTTGAGTGTTGGGAAGAGAACCATCCATGTTTTGCTTGAGGAAAACCATTCTTGGACTATGTTTATGCTGAAATTGAGGCATGTGCCTAAAAAATGTGCATTTTTTAAAATTTAGTTTTAGCAGAAGGGTACGTTACAACTTGTTTGTATCCTTATTCTTGTCTTGAATATGACGAGAAAATTTCATAACTTCTATAATATTTCTAGGATGTTTTAGGAAAATCTCACGTTTAATGTTTTATTTTAATCCACCTATGTAAGCTTCCAACAAATGTTCATTACTTATGTCATCCAACCTTGTGGAAAATACCTGAAATTCTAAATTATAATCGTCAATATCACCTAAGTGCTTGATTCTGGTCAATTGACTAAAGTAGTCATATTCCCAAACTATCCCATATTGTACTTCTAAATCTCTTGTAAATAAACCCCAAGTATAATGATAAGAAGGGGTTTTCCTTTCAATTACTCATTGATACCATTGATATGGTTTTATCTCAAAGTTCAAAGTTGTTATGTGAATCCTTTTCTTATCATCCATAATATTATGCAATTCAAAATAAATAAATAAATGTTCACCCAGGTAAAGACCTTTGTTCCATCAAACTTCCCTAATTCAATTGTGAGAAGATTCACTCCTTTTGGATACCATCCATAAGTAACTCCATTATTGGAGTTAAATCCCCTAAAAAATTATTATTATTGGAAATTTGTTCAACCTAAATACTACCATTATTTTCGTGAGTCCCTTTAGACACCTTATCAATTTTAGGGAACCTCCCATTTAAGGATTCTAAAATCTTATTTTCCATCTGTTCAAACTTTCCATCCATTTTATGTTCCAATTGTTCCAATTGTTCTATCGTTCTTTTCATCTGTGCCTTATTTTTATCCATCTTCCTTTCCATATTCCTTTCTATTTATGTTTGAGAATTCATCAAAGAAACCTTTTTCATTGACCTATCATTCAATTTGTTGATTTGATTGTTTAATTTGGATAATTGGTTTTGTATATCCTCATTTTCTTCATGATTCATGGAGAAGATTCCAAGAGGTTTAAGTGGTGAATTAATTTTTTCGATCTTTCTTTGGATCCATGGAAAAAAAGTCTCTAATTTTTTTTTTAAATGATCTTGCTAACCACGGAAAAAACTCTTAAAATCACCAGAAAATCATTTGTGCAAAAACCCTAACTTACACAAGAAATATATCATAAAATATAATGATTCAAAATATGAAAATTGTTCCACTAGTACTTCACTATGTCAACTTAGGATTATAAAAATTTCAAAGTTTGAAACTTCATTGAAAACAATTTACAATGAAAAATCCAAGATAATTGATTTTAGGACTAGTTACAAACATTGTCTTCATGAACTATACCTCTGAAAGTATAGCACACTAGAACCTGAAATGTTTACCACCTATACTATGAAATTTGTTCTCAATATCCCCAAAATTTCACTATCTTAAACCTCTCAGGAAAACATGATAGAAAATTTTTCAAGACAACTCATTTGAAATTGAATTCAGGATGAGTCAAAAACCCTATATTCCATACACTATATCTCTAAAATTATAATGACCCAGAACCTTAAATTTTTACCATGGGTGCTTTGTTATGTTTCCTAAACAACATCCAAATTTCACTATTTGAAACTTCCTATAAAAAAAAGTTATAGTGAAAATGCCAAGATGACTTACTTGAAGCAGAAAAACCATATGATCGATGCTCTAATACCAAATGTTATGTACCAACACCTTGAGAATAATAAAAAGTCAATGAATAATAGTCCACTTTGAGGGGGGAACCTCCTTTTACAATATATCCAATTCAAAATACAAGATATGATGAGATGAGATGATCCTAAGGCTAGGTCTTCTTGGTATATATATATAGGAGACAAAAGGTACAATTATAATGAAAGGGTGAATGAAGGATTCTAGCCTACATACAAATATAACACCAGAATTCTAATAATTCAATATCTAAGGATTAATAAGGGTTTTTATACTTAACATGGGGCTCTGTCTAGAGCTTAAGATGACTTGATATTTTTTGTATGACAATTTTTTTCCTTTACAAGATTGTATGAATCAATCTTGTAATCTTAGGAGCAAGAGGATGAACAAGGGTCAAGAATACATATGAATCATTCTTGTTTTATTTGTACAGTAAGCTTATTCTTTTCATAAGGTATATCTCTCATGTTGAGTAATGGGTTACAACAACTATTGCAATTATAGGTTTATTCTTTCTCTATAGACAAGTCGAAAAGATATGAAGCCATGCATTGTCAATATTAGCTATATGGAAGATCTTAATTGAAAATCCATATCTTTTATGTAATATATTCAATGGGGAGAGAACTGAAATTTAGGGTTGTAGATAAATATGTCCAAATTTATTATAGTAATATTGGTTAGAATTTTTGGATTTTTGTTTTGAAGATTGAAGGTGTAATCATTTGTGATGTACAAAGTGTGTTTGATACAAGCAATAATATTTTAAGTATGTGAAAGAGGTTATGTTTTCGAGGCAAGTAGACCATTTAAAAAAAAAAATCCTTTCTATGTGCTAATTTTAGAACTGAATCAACTAGAAAATGGGTTCAATGATCTACCATATACCATTTTAAGTGATCATCTATAAAAGGTTTCATTGATTTTCATTCTTGATTTTCTATTGCTAAATAATTTCATTGTCATTATCAGATGGTATCATCCAATGCTTTTTAAAATTTTGGGCGACTATGTTGTGGTTCATAATAGACTTCAAATAGGGGATGTTATGTATGTGTATGTGTATATGTTACTACATTTTGATGTAGAAGTATGGGAAAAAGAATTAATTGTAATTACATATGAATTGGTTGCCTTATTATCTTGTGAGCTTAGCTTATCATACACTTGCTCTTTTATTGGAAGTGTAAGTCACCTTGGAAACTTGGACCATTTTAGTTTCTTCCTTTTAAAACCAAAAAGAATCATTTTTTTTTTCAAACTCCCTTTCAGATTGGAATTTGGTCCATGTGGTGCTGCTCTCTATGGAATTTAGGTGAATCTACTAGAATCATCATAGTCACTATTGATTAAGGATATTTAATGGTTTTCTTAAGGATATTTAATGGTTTGAATTTTTAAATGATAGATCGAGCTATTATCGTCAATTTTCAAAAGACGGAACATATAATTGTTCAAGGTTCCAATGTTTTCAAGGGGACTAGTCAGAAAAATGCTAAAATGAAAGAAGAGCCAAAAAACATTCGATATGGAATAGTACACAAATAAGAGGAAATTCCAAGTAAAATACAAAGAATGAGGGGCCCCAAAATAAATTCAAGTCAGATAGGTTAACTAGTGAGTCCAAATCATTATTGATAAAGAATGAAATGAAAGAAAGAAGCTAAAGGTTTCAAAAAAGGGGGGGAAAAGTTGTGAGTGGGTTATAAAGAAAAAATAAGAAGAGAAGGATTAAATTTTTCATCGTTCCCCAAGATACAAAATATATTGCTCGAAAGAGAAAAATATATTTATGATTACCATTTCTGCATAGATAGAAAGATTATATGATTTTTTCTTCACCTGAGAATTTATTAGCTAGAAATTCTCACTTAGAGACTTTGAGAGGAAATCAACACATAATATTGGCTCTAGCTATCAATCCAAAAGAATCTCTATGCTTCATTGGTGATTATGGAGGATGCATATTTTTTGTGTGGGCTATTGAGTCTGTTCCTAGACAAGAACCTATCACAATATGGTATGAGCATAGAGATTGGCGTTATAGTGGGGTTCATGAATTAGTCATTTATAAAAGTGAATATATTTATAGTGTTAGTGGGGAGAAAACAATATAAACATGGTCATTGCAGGATTACAACCTTGTATCTACAATGGAAGGCCATAAGTCATTAATATCTCCATTAATTGACAATGGGAGCTTCCATCCAATTTCGTGTTGCAAGATGGAACTATGTTAGGGATGTATTGCTGAAGTTTAAGAAGGTTTTCCCATTGCACAAGAAATTCCATAATTTGTGTTGAATGGATGTTCAATGTTCTTAATTCCTATGAAAATATGTTTCCATTCTCATAGTTTTCTTATTATTTCTTCAAGTGCATGTATTTTATTGATCTTCATTTGGGTTCTTGATTTTTGGGCATGGATTTTTTGGTCTATTTATTTGTAGGCCTATAGAGCTCCAAATAATTTGGCACATGAAAACCTATTTCTTACTAAATGATTATATTTTCTACAGTGATCTTGATCCCATAAAATATCATTAGATTTCTTTCATTTTAATAGAGTTGGTGTATGTTACATTTGAGTATGAATTCAGTAAGAAAATATTGTTGGAGATGGGAAATTTTTTCCTATGAAATTACAACTTAGAATAGCTAAATCATTTTATTTAGAAATGGTAGCTAAGAATATATATAACAGATAAGGAACTATTTGTTTCCCTAATCCAGGCTAACTATGTTACTATGCCTAGCAAACAAATTCAAAAATTAGAAAGGATCTATTTACATAGATAATTGGTACTAGTATGGAGAAATTGATTCGAAATTGGAAATCAAATGAAAGAGGTTTCTTAAATTCTTGATGATTAACCTTGTATTCTTCTGATGTTTGGATTTTATTCATGAACACATATATTGAAAAATTATTTCGCAAAATTCAAAAGAATAAGAATGGAAAGATTCAAAGTAAAGGGTTTAAATATTTAGATTTTGATGCCTAGATTGTATTCTGCAAATGAGATGCACAGTGGTTGACAAAGAATTATAAAATTGAAAGTATATTTATTTGATGAAGATAATTAAATTTTTAAAGTGTTGTTTTTTTATCCATTTAGTTTTCATATAATTATATTTCCTTAATATTAACGAGAATATACAATTTCAAGAATTAAAAATCTTAGGACAAAATAGACAAAGGTTCATTCCTCTCCAACTAAGGATCATGTTCACTCTTGCTTATTGACATGCTCAATCTTCATTATTTTTTGGAATAATAATGATGGTATCCTTATGAATATATGTATATTACAATTGGTATCATAGTCGTTGGTTATAACACTAGGGTTGTATGGGCTTAAAGAAATAAATAATAGTATGAAAACACACACACACACACACACATAATTATGGGATGGATCAAGTCTCTTATTCTCCATCCCATTATGAGTTCTTCAATCAAGCTAGACTCTATATGGGTACCTATTGGAATTGTGCCATATGTTTTCTTTTTCATCTACCTCCCCTTATAGTGATAATAGATGAAATGGTTCTTAGTTTGAGGCTTGTTTGTTTTCTTATATAATGATTCATTCCATCAAGTATCATTAACATTCCTATCCATGTGTTATGAATTGGGGTAGGATGTGTTCCAAATAGTATTTATTATGTGTTCCAAATAGTATTTATAGAGATAAGGTCAAACAATGTACCCTTGGATAATATGAGAGAGAGAAACATAGATAAGTGTTTTTTCTTTGTTCTGAAATTTTGATAAGTGTGTGTGTGTAGAATTTGAGAGAGAGAAACATAGATAAGTATATTTTCTTTGTTCTGAAATTATTATATGTGTGTGTGTGTGTGTTTTATTTGTTCTAAAATTCAGATATGTGTGTGTACACACACACACACGTATATTATATTTTTTGAACAAAGAAAATATACTTATCTATGTTGCTCTCTCTCATATTCTCGAGGGATTGCTATGTCAGACTTTAGCTATGTTTTCTAGTTTTTTAATAAAATAAAGATAGCATATCTAAGTCAGACCTTCCAAAATAATAAAGACTATTTGGAATAGATCCTACAGAAATCAAAGGATCACATGGGTATTCTTTATGGGCTTCCTTTGTGTTTTAATAGTTAATCATTGTGAAAGTTTTTATGTATTGAGAAAAATAATTATATTGGAAATTATTTTGTATCGTTGGGAAATAAACATATTGCAATATTCAAGGAATATTTTTCTATGTTCCAGGCAAGAGTTCATATGCATGAGCCTAGGTAAGCTATCCAACCCTCACATAGTGTTATGTTATCTTATATCAAGGGAAGAGGTTTCTTTAGTATTTTGACTTTCTATTAGCTCATTCATGAGCTTGTGAGGGTTATGAACTCGTGGGTAGAAACATACAATCTTATTTCATATTATGATAGGGAATTGAGCCTCTTTGAGGAAATTCACTAAGCATCTAGCCAACCAAAGCTTCATATACATTCTTTCTTTCTTCTCACCATGCAGAGTAAACCCTTTCCCATTCATGGAAATGGATCCAATGATTGAAGTTATGTCTATGGTGAGGGTGTTGTAAAATATTTTGAGTTGTTTTACACAAAGGAAAAGTAGGAAATATTTATAACATCGGTACAAGAAAGTAACGATTGATGGAAAGAGTGTGCCACAAAATGTGGGATAACTGTGGAAATATATTTTTTCAAGGGGATTTTTTTTTCTAAGAAATATTCTCATGAGGATAGCAGATCATTATAGTTCTTGCCAAAGTAATCAGAGAAAAACCATGTCTGTGTTAGGAAGTGTGGGAGGTTGCAAGGTGAACTATATGTAGTAGCATGCATCGATGCTCTTTTTTCACATTTTTATCTGAGCTTGCAATATCTTTTCTCAGTTGAAAATGTTTCCAAGTACCTATGCACTACTATTAGGATATTTAGACACTTAGGAGTTAATTAAGATCTACTTGGTCTAATGTGTCATTAGGTAAAATTTTATTTCTTAGTGTGTTTCTTTAGTATGCATTAGTATGCATTTGTAGTTAGGAAATATGATGGTCACGATATGTTCCCGACATAAAGTGATCCAACGGTTCATATTCTCCTCGATATTAACAACTACGTTGATTTGTGGCTTAACACCTTATTGGTTCATGATATCTATTTAAAGAGCGTGGAGGGTCATTTTCCAATAATCGATTGTGAGAAACTCTCTTGTAAAATCTCTCTATAATCTTTTTCTTTAGCATTAATAAACTTCTCCTCGTAGGGGTTTTACCACATCAGAACATCGATGTTTTAATCTTTTATCTAGTTGTGTGAGTGGTTATTGAAGGTGTTCATATTCTATTGGAATACATGTGTTATCAAATATGGTATCAAAGCCTGTTTGAAAAACCGCTCTCATTGTAGATCGAGATCGTGTATCTAAGTTGCCTCATATAGTGTTTCTACCATATTCATACATTTCTAGGCTAAAATTATTGTTCCATTGCATCCATAGCACTCATTTCAGCCAAGAACACTTTTTGTTTCACTCGAAAAGGTTTTTGTTTTTCCAAGATACATCCATTTTAGTCAAATATGGAGGCATAAAGCCTTAATACGCCCTTTTAAAATTTTTGCATGGTATTATTTTGGTTTATTTTAGTTTTATATTGTTTGTTTTCAGGTTGCTACTCTTTTAGATCTGTTTATTCTATTTTCCTCATGCTCTGTGCGATCCCGTAAAATCAGAAAAAAAAATAGGAAAATGTGCATTTTCCAAGTAAGCTAACTGAGATCTAACCCTTGTTGTCATCGAGAAGTGAAAAAAAAATATGATGTGTGAAAAGAGTTTTTTATAAGCACACACTCAAGTTCTTTCTTCAACAACAACAAAAAAACCCCCAATCATCCTTCTAAACAATACAATATGTTTTGCTAGCTCACTTGGTTAAAAGTTGCCTTATTAAGTAAGAGGTCTTGAGTTCAAGTCTTTTTTTTGTTACTTTTTTTGAAAAGGTTCACACATCCATTTTAAAGTGTATTTCACTTCAAGCATAAAAGTGAATCACTATATGTAGATTTGATATTTTTTTTTAAAGTCATTTATTTTGCATACAACTTTCTTTTATAAAGTAACTTCATTGTAAAAGTTATCCCCGCTTCTTTTTATAAAAGTGGGTCACTTCATAAAACAACTTATTTGTAAAAGTGAGGTTATTTGGAGAGGTATCACCACATGTATAAACTTCTACTTTCCACATGGCCCTTTGGTTACCATTTATGTTTTTGTTTTCAAGGGCATAGCTTTCACATCCGAAGTCTGTTTTTAGTGTCGCTTTTTTTTAAAACCACCTAATTTTTCGATATATTTCCATATAGATCATCAGTTTTAGTTTTTAAATCCATATTGTCTTCATATTTATTATGGTTTCTTCCAATKATATTTTTYCTACCAACACCAACTACTTCCAATGGAAATMTCATATGGAGGATTTATTAAGAAGTAATGGCCTGTACCGGATTACCTTGGGAAAGGAAAAAGAACCCATTGATGATGAAAAGAAAGTCAAATGGGATAATAGGAATGATGAAGAACATGGACTGATTATAATTTCCATCTCTCRTGATTTAAGGTTCGACCTTCAATAAATTGATGACCCCAATGAAGCTTGGGAAAAGCTTGAAACTGTGTTTGGTAAACACAATATTATTCGAGCACATCAGTTAGAAAATCAGATATTGACTTTAATTCCAAATGATTTTTCTTGCATTGAATAATATCTATATAAGTTTCAAACACTTAGAATTTTATGTGAAGAGTGTAACATAAAGTTGGAGGAAGAGCGTTACATCTATATTATTCTTTCTAATCTAGGTAGTGAATATTATGGTTTGTATCTACCTTTTATTCCATGAGAGAGGCTCTATGGAAAGCTTATCAAAAACCCACTCTTTATTCCTTTTATGATGATTTGATTAGAGAGAAATATAAGCTTTTACAACTTGGAGTGATCAACATTGTAGGTACCTCCAACAAATCCTTAGTAGTTGAGTAGAAAGACAAACCAAAGAATCCCAAGAAGAAACATCTTTGCCACAACAACAAGAAAAACAAGGGTCCTAAACCCACTCAGACAACTTCATCTCCTAATGGTGACAAAGGAGCAAAATCTAAAAAGAAGAAGACTGGAAAACATTACAACTTTTGTGGGAAAGATGGTCATGATGAGTCCAAATGTTTCAAGAAGATGACAACTTTAGAAGCAATGTTGAAGAATAGAAACATCAGTATTGATTCGGCTTCTTCTTGTTCTTCTCATGGACATCCACTTTCTTCTTTTGGTTTCTCCTTCAATGTAACTTATACTTCTTCTTCTAAAGTGGCTTATTGACTCTGGAGCATCTTATCATATGGATAAGGAGAAAGCCATGTTTTCCACTCTAAATTAATGCAACACCAAGAAAATATTTGTTGGTGATGATAGATATCTTATTGTTGTAGGATATGGAACAATTCAGGTAGATAATGGTCATTTCAATGATTTATTATGTGTTCCAAGTCTCTCTTGTAACCTTCTATCAGTATATCAAATCACTCATTTAGGTGAAGGTAAAATCGTAGATTTTTCACCTCACCAAGTTGTAATCAAGGATCTCAAAGATCCTCAACATGTTCTTGCAACTAGAATTGTTGATGATATTACCAAGTTGTACAAGTTTGACAACTTTGGGTCATCATGTTTTCCATCATTTTTTGTTTCTCATAGAAATGACTTGAGCAAAATTTGTTATGAGTAGTTTGGTCATCTAAACTATCTCTCATTGCAACAATTATGTAATCAAAATATGGTGACTGGTATTCCTCTTGTTTCATGTAGAGATGGTGTTTGTGCCGGTTGTGTTCTCAACAAACATCATTGGGACAATTTTGACAAACATGCCTCTTGGAATGCCTCGGGCTCATTTCATCTTGTTCACAGTGACTTGTGTGGTCCACTCTCTTCTCCTTGTTTTTCTGGGTGCAATTATTTCTTAACTTTCATTGAGTAATTTTCCAGACATACTTGGGTTTACTTATTAAAACTTAAGAGTGAATTTTTTTGCAAGTTTCTGGCCTACAAGGCCCTAGTAGAAAAGCAATATGGACATCAAATTCAAAGGTTAAGAAAAAATAATGGAAGTGAATATGTGAAAAATAATTTTACAATTTACTGCACTACACATGGCATCCAAATGCAACACATTGTTCCATATACACCACAATAAAATGGTGATGCTGAGAGAAAGAACCATACATTAAAAGAAATGGATAATTGTATGGTCCAATCTAAGAGATTAAGTATAAATTATTGTGTGGAAGTCATCAACTGTGAAAATTACATAGTAAATCACACTCCCATAAAGGCTCTTAAAAATATAACATCGGAAGAAGCATGGAAGAAAATTAAACCTGATGTAAGTCACTTCTATGTATTTGGAAGTATGGGATGGGCTCACATTCTTGGTGAGAAAAGGAAAGCATTACAGACTAAAAGTGAGAAGTGTATATTTGTTGGTTATTTTGAATATGTCAAAGGTTAAAAAATTCTTCAACCACATTGTAATGAAATTATTATTGGAAGAGATATTAAATTTGATGAAATTCTCTTGGCATGCAAGCCTCATTCGGTGATTGTACTTTCTTTGGCCTGCAAGCCATATTCGACATTTGTGCCTTCTTTTGTTCCTATTATGGTTTCTTCTTCAGATGATGACAATGAGGATGAAAATCCACCTTCTCCTACTCACATTCCTCAAGATGAGTCCAATAAACCTGAACCAACACTAGCACCACCACTTCATAGATGGGTATGTTCAACACGAGAAGAAGTTAGTGATATTTTTTGGTGATCCTTCATATCAGCGTCGAACATGTTCATAGTTCTAGCGAGCCTCTTCTCTTTTGGATCAAGTTTTATAGAATCATTATCCAGAGACATTTGCAGAAGCTTTAGGTCATCCATATTGGGATACAACAATGAATGAAGAGTATCGTTCTTTAATGGAAAATGATACTTGGGATATTGTACCTCTTCTGAAAGGAAGAAAACTTGTCAGATGTAAATGGGTCTACAGAACTAAGTATGCATCAGATGGAAGTGTTGAAAGGCACAAGACTCAGTTAGTTTCCAAAGTATTTTCCCAAGGTAAAGGAATTGACTATAATGAAACCTTTGCCCATGTAGCCAAAATGAATTTCATCCACCTTGTTCTTTCCCTTGTTACCTCACATAAATGGGAGGTCCATTAGATGGATGTTAAATAATCCTTCTTTCATGGGGATTTACAAGAATAAATATACATGGAACAACCTCATGGATATGTCCATAATGACTCTAGCCTTGTTTGTCGCCTTAAGAAATCTCTTCATGGTCTTAAGCAAGCTCCCCGAGCTTGGTATGCCAAAATGGACATCTTTCTTATTGACACCGTATTTTCTAGATGCCATTTTGATCCTAATGTCTATACCAAGAAAGTAGGAAGCCATCTCATAACCCTTATCCTTTCTATTAATGACCTTATCCTTACTGGTAGTAACTCAAAACTTTTAAACCATGTGAAAACCAACCTCAAGAATAAATTTGAAATGACATACTTAGGATTTTTGCACTATTTCCTTGGCCTCTACATTTTTCAAACCAATGAAGGAATTTTCCTTTCCCAGTCTAAGTATGCCTTTGACCTTCTTCATCACTTCCACATGGAAGATTTTAAACCGTCCCCTTATCCCTTCTAGTCTGGAGTCAATCTTGTTGTCACTTGTACTTCTCCCAAAGTAGATGCCACTTTGTATCGTCAATTACTTGGTAGCCTCTTATACTTAACTCATACATGTCCTGATATTTCCTTTGTTTTCGGTATTTTTTCCCAGTAAATGTAAACACCCCATGAAATCCATTGGAAAGCAGCTAAAAGGATACTTCGGTATGTCCAGGGTACATTTCAGTTCCGGATACATTATATTTTAAGGGGGACTCCTTTATTGGTTGGTTTCACTAATTTATATTGGGTCGGAAACCCTGATGATTGGAAGTCTACTTCAGGTTATGTTTTTATCCTTGGTTTAGGACCTGTAACTTGGGCCTGTAAGAAACAATAGGTTATTTCACTTTATTCAGTAGAAGCAGAATATTGATCAGTGGTAAATACAAGTCAGAAAGCCTTATGGCTTCGACAGGTCCTTTCAGAGTTTGGATTCCAACAATAGCATCCAACCAACCTTTGGTGTGACAATCAGAGTTCCATCAATCTTGTCAAAGACCTAGTTCAACATAAGCGCAGAAAACACATCGAGCTACACATGCACTTCATCAAAAATCCCATTCATGATCAATTTACTGAAGTGTTATTTTTCCCTACAGAAGATCAAGTTGCAAACATTTTCACAACTCTTACGAAAGCGAAGTTTTCCAAACTTTGATCTATGTTAGGAGTTGAGGAAGTTGTTATTAAGGGGGGATAGGCTCTAATTCCTCCTTCCTTCTCCTATTGTTTCACTTCTGTAAATCCTTCAATCCTATCCCAAGTTGTTCTTAAAGGGGATCGTAGGATATTTAGACACTTAGGATTTAGTTAAGATATACTTGTTCAAATGTGTCATTAGGAAAAAGTGTGTTTCTTTAGTATGCATTAGTATGAATTTGTATTTAGGA
This sequence comes from Picea engelmannii, assembly GCA_009831015.1. Classification (NCBI taxonomy): domain Eukaryota; kingdom Viridiplantae; phylum Streptophyta; class Pinopsida; order Pinales; family Pinaceae; genus Picea; species Picea engelmannii. The sequence goes on along the minus strand of ML799503.1, from coordinate 88,036 downwards.
AATTTTATGGTCATGATATGTTCCCAACATAAAGTGATCTGAAATTTCATATTCCCCTCGATCTTAATGGCTACATTTATCCATGGCTTAACACCCAATTGGTCCATGATCTCTATTTAAAGAGCATGGAGGGTCATTTTTCGATGATTGATTGTGAGAAACTCTCTTGTAAAATCTATATGTAATATTTTTCTTTTGCATTAACAAACTGCTCCAAGTGGTTGTGTTGGTTGGGGCCATGGATGTTTCCCTGTAGGGGTTTTACCACGTCAAAACATCAGTGTGTAGATATTTGATCTAGTTGTGTGAGTGGTTATTGAAGGTGTTTGTCCTATGTTGGAATACATGTGTTGTCGAACAACTATAGTGAAAAAAGAACAAGTACACATGGAGCATCCTTTAAGTCAATTTCTCATTGATAATTCCCTACTAAAACTTCTTGAAAAGTCTCAAGCTCATTTACGAAATTTGAGTTTAATGGAATCCCTGAAAATTATATATAATGGACAAAACAAAGTATTGGACATCAATCCAAAACTTGCAAATTTATGTTTTCCATGATGCACAAGGTTAATTGCAGATGGCATTGTTAAAATAAAAATTAAAAATGTCAACACATAAAGCATAACACACCCAAACTAAAGAAGTTGAAATGCCTTTTGGATGGTGGTTTAAATTAGAAGACTCAACTACTAAAATCAAGGTTTTATATGATGGTTACCATTAGTTGGTTTCAAAGAATGATGATTGTACAATACAAATTGAAGTGTGTCCCAAGTTTTTCTTGATCCAACACTTTACAATAGACAACTTTATGTAGTCCAATGGGAGGGTCACCAAATGAAGGAATGCAAGTCTTGTTTTTTTTAAATGTACTATGGAAAGTTGATAACACAAAAATATCATAAAATCAAAGAGTTGTTGGGGTTGTACATTTTTGTATTGGTCCTAATGAGTGTAGAATGTGAATTGATGGCAGAGAATATGAATAACATTTTGTTTTCTCTTGAAATGCTTCTATTGATTGTTGGGTTGCTTTTGGAATCTCAACTACCAAGAATAAGAATATATTGGTTGTGGTAAATACACATTGTTAGAATTTCAAATTTACTTTTGGTTGTGTTTTGTGTGGGTTTTTGGTTGCCAATAATTTGGGCCCAAAATTTATTCTTTTTCCCTTGATATAGAAAGAAGAGACAATTTACAAACTTGGTGCTTATCAAAGCAAGTGAAAACTTAATCACACCAATTTGATTTATTAGATTTAGAAATTGTGGAAGAAACCAATCTCATATTCTCCCTATTGCAATCTTTCTATTAGTACTCATATTATATGTGATTTGGATAGAAAAAAATAAATAAAGAAAGGCTTAGTCCATTCTCACCGTTACATTCCATGTCCATGGTTAGTATGACACATAGCAAAAAAGGTAGTAGAAATATCATGGGAACATATGAATCATATGAGTAAATTGAATCCATAATTGAGAATAATTTATCATCTTCTTCAACACCTTCTTCAAGAGGATTCATCCATTATGTCAACTACTCAAGAAAGTGGGAAATTTCAACCATTCTTTTAAGGTACGAGATCTATTATAATAGGTGAAAACAAAAATATTGCAGATAATAACGATGGAACAACACAATATATGAAACCATGACACTGAAATAATACCTTTATTGATAGGAAACAATGTTCACTTACCTCTTCGAAGGGGAAACCTTCAGCAAAGCAGTGCTCTATTACAATAATTCTCAAGACAAACACTTCCCATGCCCTCGACTATTATTTATACTAAATCTATCTATCAAAAGAACAATCTAGATGATATCTTCTAGAAGTGGAAGCTTCCATTAGGTCTTTTTACACTTGACTTATTCTTCCTTATTACTAGGCCTTATTAATATTGGCCTTCATTACATGGAAAATATATTATCCTACCTACATCAAGGGTTAGGGAGGTTAGGTCCCTAACATTCCCTCCCCCCTTAAAAAACAACCTTGTCCTCAAGGTGTTGATGGGCAGAGATGACATGCTCAATCAGATGAGGGGAAACGCCCGATGGCAGGTCCCAATTGGACCCACTCTCTTTTGGGGTAGTGATTCGAATGAGATTTTGGCCTGGTTACCAACTAACTAGAATAATAACTAAATATGAATCTGAAAACCAAAGGTTCTCAGATGAATTAAAAATAAAATGAAAAGAAATAAACATTGCTTACTAAAGTTTAGCTAAGAGGTATGATTTTTATTCTAAGATGCAGTTTCTAAAATAACACCAAACTAACCTATCATGATCATGAGCACGCTAGAAAAGTAAATGAATACAATAAATAATGTGTATTACTTGCATATAATAAATTCATGACACAAGTGATACATAATTTTAATAGCATAATCGATAAGAACCAAAGAATTGATTATTTAACAACATTATATTATCACTGTACTCATCCTGAAAACCATGATAACTACAAACTGTAAATATTAATTCAAAAGTAATCCATAAATTGATATTCACATACTATAATAAGAGATATGCATGAATATAATAATCACATTCGTACACATCAATACCATAATCTCCAACTTTGAAATGTCTCTCAGATTCAAATTCACTTGCAGTAAAAATTTAATGTCATGTTACATTCAAAAACCAAAAGCCCTTTTAAATGGGAAATACTCCCTTTATATAGTGAGAGGTGAATGTTTACAATTGATATTCTTGGAAATCATGAAATTAGGTCTGTTTCACAAAAATGATTGTTCGTATTCAAAATTAAATTACAATATCAGAGGAAAACAACATCTAGAAGGAACTGTGGAATTCTGTAATCATGACTTGGCCCACTCCTATAGTTGGTATTGGTATTCTTTCCAAGTAGAGTGGTCATTTAAAATGATCTATAGTTTTCTTTATTGCAATCTCTCTAAGATCGATTCTCTGTTGCAGACTTTTGTGGACATTTATTGATATAACCGCTCCGATGTGGCTTTTACAAACGATTGGATTTTGTGGGTGAGTCAGGTAGGAAGAAACAAATGTTATTCAATTAATTTTTCTTCATACAACATCAAATATTGAATGCTCTCCTGCATGTCTTTCTTTAAATATTCCACTTCAACCATATTGGTGTTGAAACAAGTCGTTTCATCGATAGACTGCATTGGTTGTACCCCTACCTCTGCGACAAGTTCATTTTCATCTTTCCACAGTTGTGAGCATGTGTCAACAACTACTCCTTGGGTGGAGTGGGAACTCATGAAGAGCGGTTTGTTGATGTCAAAGAGAATTCGATACCTGAGTATTTCCCTCTTTGAGTATACCGACAGGGAGGTAGGTGGAGGTCGGTGCATGTCCTTCCAACTAACCATCTCCTCAAAATCCTCACTTTCTTCTTGATATTTTCTTTTAGTATCTATAAAAGTGCTTTCCAACCTAAGTAGTTCCTAGAACTCATCATGTATGCTAATCAACAGATCAAGGAGCTCATTCTTTTCCATCATTGGTTTTTCACTTACTGCCAATGTTTTTGCCTTGATGGATTCCATGGTGCATGTTGAGGCTCTTGTATTTTCTAGGATGACATTGAGTTTGTGTCTTTCCACCTATAACTCATTTTTTTGTGTGTCCCATTGGGTTTTCATCCACTTTTCAATTATTCTCTCATTGGGTCTATTTGTGCCTTTAGGGCACCATTTATCTTCCCTGAATTGAGACCTCCAAGTTCTTTTACAACTTCCTTTACATCTATGGCAAATTGGTCCTTTACACATTTCAAATATGTTTCCAACTCGGCTACTCGGTTCCTGGTTGTGCTAAGGTTGTTAGTTACCTCCATGACAAAGAGGCATTTAACCCTGCAAATGGGTTGAGCATTGAAGTTGCTTGGACTGCATTCTCTTCTAGGTCAGGCCCTACCTTCCACTCCAATACCCTTCTTGCAGATGACTTCAACCTTGTGTCTTGTCCTCTCTTCCTATTCATCGATATTTTCTCGATGCTTCTTGTTCTGTTATCAAGTAGTAATATCCAATAGCTACTACAGAGCCTTCAAAATTGAGGGCTTGGGAGGAGAGCCAGGAATATCCTGGTATGGTTCTTATGGGGGTGTACTCAGGAGGAGGTATGTTCACAATACCTAGGTTGGGTGTTGACGAAGTTCTTGGTGTCTAGTTTAAATTATGCTTCAAAAGCTCATCAAATTTATTCTTTTCTTCAGCCTCGTCGACCAATCATTTTTCCTCTACCTCTTCATCTTATTTCTTGGCTTGTGCTTCATTACCTAACCTTTTGGATTCTTATTCCTCAGCAAACCTTTTGGATTTTTCTTATTTCTTCTTTTACAAAGAAGCTTGATGAGGTAATGTCATATCTTTTCCTTCTCTTTAGTCTATCTTTTTTTATAATCCTACTCAGCTTAGAGCCTTTTTTGTTCAAGTTGTTCTTATTTCTTGGTCTTCTCTTTCTCTTTGGTGTTGTCAGTGTCTTGTTCTCACTGAAGAAACTTTTGGAATTGGTTTAAAGTTTTCCTCTTGAATTGTTCTTTCTCAAGTTCAAGCTCTCGCTTTGAAGCATCATGAGGAAACTAGTGTAGGACTTCATCATATGAGAGTACTCCCTTAAACTTATCTTCCTCGAAATCAACAACGTGGATATTGGGATAAGTGAGGTCGAAAGACCTGAAATGAATGATAGCAAGATCATTAGGATCATGGCCTTTAGGCTCTCTCAAACACATGGTTAACTCATGTAAGGTCTATGTTTCCTTCCTGGCATGTTGGGCATTGGAAATGGTATAGCTTYCAATGTGGAAGGGGAATATTGGCCATGGTATTTTACTACTGGTTTGAAATAGTGTGGTAACTCTAGACCCCATAGTTTGGTACGTTATTTCCCTCATTAACAAATGGTACGGGATGAAATATGGAAAGAAGTGTGGGGCTMTGGTGGTTTGATAAACCCTGATAAATGAGTAATACTTATAGAAGAACCAGTCAACCACCCCTTTCATCCCATTTCTAKCCTCAAAGGAGATTTTGTGTCTGGGGAAACCGAATAGGATGGAGTGCAGAGGGGAAAGAAATAAATTGAAAATATCATAATATTGTTGTCTATAATTTATGCTCCATAATCAAGAGAAATATATATGAATGGAAGCTTGACTTYGGTCCCAATTCCATCCCATATCGGGAAATTGTACAGATAGACAAATGGCATCGATCATATAGGTAGACATATAAAAAAATTGTCTTCTTCATACCTGGGAGATGTTTTACATGCAGGCATATATTAAAGGCTAGGATATCTTCCAAAGTTGAAGATTTGTCCTATCCTAATGATGATGTGTGCCAAAGGTAACTAGTCGATTTGGAAATCTGTGCTCTTTTCTTCCACGTATAATCGACAAAGCATGGCCAACAACAACTTGTATGGAGTTTTGAGCATGTGGGAAGGGACCAATTTTTTACCTTGTTTGAGGGTTTTATCTTTAACTACCCACCAGTACTTCATCTTTTTTTTCTGGTTCTTTGCTTGCTTGTGCAAAAACTTTTAAGAATGGTTCATTTAAAGAGAATGTGGGGGTGGGAAGATGATATCTAGAGCTAATATCTTCAAGTCTGAGGGACACTACTCACTTCCCCTATTTTCTCATGATGTTCGTCATAATAGTGTCAAATTGTCTGAGGCACCACTATGTTGCCTCATTGTATGGGAAGATTTGTGGCTAGGAACATACCAGATGAATACCACTTTTTAGGATATTCTGGTACACTTCTAAAACTTTGTCATATTCAGGAAAATCTGCGGAATCGAATATCATGTCTATCTCTTCAAATTTCAGGTAATGGTCATCGCCAGTGTGAGGAATAGTGTTAGTCATCATATTTTTGACTGGTTGATATGATGATTTAGGCCCTGTGGAACCCTTGAAGTACATCGAACTCTTAAATATCTTGGGGTTTTAGATCACCATGATCGATAACCAAATTATCCTATAATAACACTATGAAACACATATCATATTAACTTAAGTATAATGCGTTAACTGTAATAATGAAAGGGTAGTTAAAAAACAGAAAATAGGTTACCCATAATCAAGAAATTGCAATAATAGAGTAGGAGATCTCAACAAACAGAGGGATCAAGACAAAACACAAGCTTCGTAGACTATGTTTCAAAAACTTACGGTGTAAGTTGTGTCTGAAAACAGGTGCTTTTATAACTCACAACACATATCAGCCTAACACAAGTATGCCATAACTCAGGTGTGTATGAGGATCTTACTAAATCTGGGCTTAAATTCTCTTGTTAATATGCATCAAATATGCCATTAAGGCCCATAAAGACTGATGGGTTCCTTGATTCGGGAATAGGGGAAAGTTTCAAACTATATTTTAAAATAAGACCATTATTGGGATCATGCATTCGGAGAACAAGAGATCATGGGTTATTTCGATATCTAAGGGGAAAGGTATCGAAGGTATATTCCCTCATATATGGACCAACAAGTGAATCTATAACGTCAACCAATAAGTAGTGTTACGGTAAGAGGTGGGACCTATTGGGGTATTGTTATTAGGGTAAATCAAGATGAGGTCGAAACTAAAACCTAAGGGGAAGGTATCATTAGAATATTCATTTTTTCTAGAAAGGCATGCTAAACATGTGACGTAGAAGATTTCATAACATAGTTGTTGGATATTTGAAGGATGGTAGCACACTTGAGCTCCGACTATTGCAGTATCGATGAATATTCTTCTGGCCTAGGAGAAGGCACGGGATACACATGCAGGAAGGTTCAAGAGGCTATCAGAGTTTTATCTTCGGGGTTTGAGAAGATGGAGCTTAAGAAGGCTTCCGAAGAGAAAGGTATCTAAGGGAATATTCCTTCGATACTTTAGAGATGTTTTTATGTCCCGAAAACAATAAAGGCAACTCATTGGAGAATGGAAAACTGAGAAGTCAAAGATCCAATCTTAGGATGCCATTTGGGGAGGTGGTTGTTTGATAGGTCATATCGGCTCGGGAGATGAGGAATTTTGGATTTGATGTAATGATCCAAGGGGGTGTCATGGAAGGAAAGCAACGTATGTGCCAAATTCATCAGAGTGCAATGATCAGAATTTAAGTTAAAACGTGAAGTAAGGGACTCCAATGAACACGATCCCGAAATAAATTTGAGTTAATCTTGTGTTGTCTTAGTGAAATTTGGATGTAGATCTTGTAGGGTATAAAATAGGTGTAAAAGGAAAACAAAATTAAGGGACCCATAAAATTTAAAAATTTGGGGGGGATTTGTAGGAAGTGAGCCACAACAAATGGAAACTTACTGGGAAGAACTAGTTATCTCTGAATCCCAAAAAGAGAGAGAGACTTCAACCAAATTTGAAGAGAAATTTACCTTCTAAAAAGTCAATGTAGTACTCAACTTAGGGACCCCACATTCACTGGCCTGAATGCAATCTATATAGAAAACATGTTATTAATGATCTTCCACATAATTCAAGTGATCATTTATGGGTAACTTCATAAATCCACAGTGAAACAATGAGTGTGAAACCAAAAAGAAAAAATGTGTCAATTGTTGTAGATCGAAGTGTTTGCATTACCTCTCTTTCCTAGCATTTCTTTGCTGTCAGTGAGCATCCATAGCCCTGATAGGATTACTTGTACTTCCCATGCTTTTAATAGTATTTTTTCAACTTCCTCGTGATTATACTTTTGTATCCACCATTTATATATATAATTTAAATATTGTGATTGCAATATAGGTGATGATAAACATGAAATAGGAATCATAGATATGTTTTAAAATGGGGAAATAATGGGCAGAGACACTGAAGTTATGTGGAAGATATTGAATTCAGGGCATTTCAAAAAAATTGAATGGAACACTGGCAAGCCCTGAGAATGGTCACATAAGAGGGAATAATCGATGGAGATCATTGAAAGGTACAAAATTTGAAGGCCATAAGCTTTATTTAGGTACATATGAACAAGTCCCTCTTTTATGTGCTACCATTTGTTCATGAATATAAACATTGATCTCTGATTGGTTCAACAATCACCACTAGAAAGGTACTCACGGGATAAGGAACTAACATAGGTCAAAAAGTATTGGGTCCCTATTGTGAAAGAGAGACTAGTCCAAGGTAACATACAGTGATGTGAGTTACTGTAAACTAAAATATGAAGGATAAAATAAGAAACAAAATCAAGAAACAATGAGATTATTGAAGTGAAACAAAATTAGTAAAAACAACTACTGAAAAAACTACTATGTACAAAGATGCATCACCATTGGTAATCAGGAGAAATTTTTTTTTTAGTATTTGGCCATTGATAGGGAGTTCCTCCTCATCTCACTCTAATGTTTTGAGTATGAAATTCCTAGGACCTATTTTTTGGTGGATCAGATGGGGTCCTAGACATAGTTTATGGAATTTGGAGTGTTTCCCTTTAAGTTCATTTGCTTTTTCCAATTTGAGAACAAAGTCTCCTTATTGAAAGTATTTTTTTCCTACATTTCATTTATTGAACCATTTTTTAATTACTTCTTGGTGTTGAGTCAGGTTCACCTTAGCTTTTTCCCTTTCTTCTTCAAGTTTTAGCATCATGTTTAACCTTTCTTGCATTATCAGACAGGCTTTGTCTTGGACGAATTGGACCAATTGTAAAGCGGGTAGGAAAGTATGGGTTGGAACAATGACTTATTTTCCGTAGACCAAGAAAAAAGGGGAGTTACTAATGGATGACTTGGTAGTTACTATGTCGGCCTAGAGAGCATTCTGAAGAGCGAGATGCCAATTTCTTTGATTATCATTAACAATCTTTTTAAGGATTTTAATGAGGTTCTTATTATTCAATTATGCTAAACCATTTCCTTGTGGGTATTAATTCATTGAGTACTTAACCTTAATGGTTCTTTCGATGGAGAATTCAGTAAATTTAAGAGAATAAAAATAGTTGGCATTATCAAAAATTAAAAAGACCGGAATTCCAAACCTAGTGATGATGTGTGATTCAAGGAATGAAATCACCTCATTTTCATTGGTGGTTTTCAAGGGGATTGCTTTGCTCCATATAGTGAAATAATCAATAGTCATAAATATGTATTTATGAAACTGTGATGAGTTGGGATTGATCTCCCTAATCACGTCCAACCCCCACTGCTAGAAGGGGTGTTCGATGATCTGTCTATAAGGGGAAATAAAATTTATTTTCTCTTTCGGTTGAGGTCTGGAACTGCTGGAATTTCCTTGCATATGCATGAGAGTCTTTGAATAAGGAGGGACAGTAATATCTCACCCTGATTTTGTGAGCAATAGTATCTTCATCGTAATGTACTCCTTTGGGTCCACTATGGATCTCAGAGAGGACTTTCTCAACATCCCTTTTCTCCAAGCATCTGAGGAATATGCCATCATAATTTTTTCTACATAGGATTCCCTAGATCAACTGATATTGAGAGGATTCAATCCATATGGCCCTTTTCTTTTTGGGGTATAGATAAGGTGGAGCCAACCCATGAGTCAATTAATATTTCATTTCATAGAACCAGGGGTCTAAAACAACTAGGATGCAACATAATTATTTTTCAAATATCTTGAAATCTTGATACAGGGCATCTTCCTAAGATTCAATGTAGGGAAATTATGCGTCTAGTTTACATAGTCCTTTCTCTTTAACATTTTTTCACAGGTTTGATATCCAGGTCATATTCGTGTAGAATCATGATCCAATTAGGTCTCTTTTCTACCAAATCATTTTGTACCAGGAGGTTTTTGACGGCTGGGTAGGAAACAATAACCTTAGTTTTAGATTTGAGTAAGAATGGTTGAAAATGCTTGACATCTTTAAATACCACATAATCTTGTTTATCAACTTCAAGATAATTTAGCTTGGCTCCTTGTAGACCTAAAATCATAAAAGTAATAGGAAATGCATCTCCTTATGATTTCTTCTGTGTTAAGACCACTGCAAATTCGGTATGGGAGGAAAATGTGTAGAGGACGAAATCTCAATCAAAGTATGGACTCAACAGTGCAGGTGCTTGCACAATATATTCTTTGATTTTGTCAAAATCCTCCTTCTCTTTAGACCCCCATCTAAATTCAACATTATTTTTTATCATATCTTGTAGGGGTTTTACTGTCTTGAAAAAACTGGGTATGAACTGTCTCGCAAAATTTATCATCTTGAGGAATGACTACATAGATTTTTTTTTTGAGAGGGAGGGATATTAGAGATCTCTTTGGTTCTCTCAAGTTCAATCTAAATACCATGTTTGGAGATGATGAAACTCGGGATTTTTCCTTCATTAACGGTGAAAATGGATTTCTTGGGGTTTAGAGAGATGTTCTATCTCCTACATCAATTGAATACCTTATTCAAGTGAGAGATGGTGTCCTCTCTATTCTTTGAGAATATGGTTATGTCATCTAGGTACACTACCACACATTCTCTGAGCAGACCTCTAAAGGAAATATCCATGGCTCGTTGAAAAGTAGCTCCAAAATTTATCAGTCTAAAAGGCATCTTTATATAGGCATATGTTCCCCCTTTGGTTTTGAAAGTTGTCTTGAGTTGGTATTCATGAGCTACTAAGACTTTATTATATCCTAAGAATCCATCTAGTAGGGAGAGTGTTTCTGATCTGGACACACACTGTATAATTTGTTCCATGGAAGGAACAGAGTAGTTATCTTTTATTGAGGCTTTATTTACATTTCTAGAATCAACACAAAGCCTGATATCCCCATTATTTTTAGTTACTAGCACTAAGTTTGATATCCATTGTGTATGCCTTACTGGAAAAATGATTATGGCCACCAACAATTGTTTTAGCTTTGTTGTGACTTGAGGTTCAAGACTGGGATGCATCTTCCTGAACTTTTTTTGGAATGGCTTGGTTTGAGGTTTCATGGGAATGACATGAAGTGTAATATTTTTATCATATGTCTTGAGGTCCTCATACATCCATGCAAATATGTATTTATATTCTTTGAATAAATTGATGTATGACCGCCTTTCTTACGGAGAGCATTTTTTCCCAGGTTGACATTCTGAGGAGCAATCTTTGATCCCAGGTTTATTGTTTCAAAATGCATGTATGATTTATTGGTCTTATAGTTAGTGATATTTTTCAATTTTTCTTGAAGGTCGTAGAGTTTTTCTAGTCTAATCACACTCCTTGGAATATTGTTGGTCTAGCCTACTGTGTCTGTTACTTTAGCATTACCATTACTATCAGTATTTATCAACAAGTCGTGTTGGCCTTCATATATGATATAATCCTTGAAGGTATCTTTGAGGTGTAGAAAATTAATGAATTATTGTTCATCATCAAAGACCGTCCAATTCACGATATTGTTTGGAATTGATGGCATGTACAAAATTTCAATAGAGAAGGAGTCAGGCATCAATCCATATGAGGGTATTAAACTAGATGCCACATTTTCTAACAAATCAGCGTCAGAATTCAACGATTGGGGAATGATGTTAATATTGAAAGAAGTGAAAGATTTAATTATCTCACATACCTCAGACTGATAATTTTTAAGTGGCTTGAAAGACAATGGATGGTGTTTAATACATGTTTGACGATGATTTTGGAATCAATAAATACCATTATTTTTTCTACTTTGAAGTCAAAAGCCTTCTTTATCCCCTATATTAGGGCTTCGTATTCGATAGTATTGTTGGTGCAAGGAAATTCCATTCTGCATGCAATTAAAATTTTAGCACCATGCAGGTATTTTAGTATGCAACCCATGCCTGCACCTTCTAAAGACTTGGATCCACAGAAAAATAATGTCCACATGTCAGGATCATATTTTTTGGTTTTATAAAGGTGAGTAGAGTCAATACGTTGTTCTCGGTTATCCCTAGAAACTATGTTTGTATGTACATCAAGGGAATTGTTAGTTTGATCAGATATATTACAACTGGGCTCAATAACTTGGGTGTAATGAAGGATTTCAGTTTTTGTGTCAGAATCTGCAAGAGATGATAGTTCAGCTACAAAATTCCCAAAGAATGTTTCAAATGAATAATTCCCAAGAATAGAATGGTTGAACATTATTGATTCATTCAGATCATCCACTTCAGTAACAACATATTTTATATACATTTCCTTGTTGATCTTGATCTAATTCATTTTACCATTGTAAGGGAGCCACAAATGGGACTAGTCGGTAGCAAAGTAGCCATTTAACATAGCCAACCAATCTTGAATTAACAACATGCCATAGTTGTTTGGAATAAATATTACTATTATATCAATGGTTTGATGAAATTTTGGGTTAGCAGACATCCTGATCAAAACCTTTTTCAATTCTCCAATCACCTTAAATTTAGTTATGTCTAACTGAATGATCTGAATGTTAGATGGTTCAATTTTGATGTTAAGATTCTCATGGAATTTAATGGACATGACATTAGATGAAGCTCCTAAGTCCACCATGAAATTATGAACATTCCTATTAAAGACTTCGAAAGTGATAAGAAAAGGCAAGGTGGTGGGCTTGGATCTTTGACTCGTTAAGGACGCATTAGTCATGACCTGACTTTTAGATGGAGTGTTGTTGTCATGTGAAGTTACCTTGGTGATTCCCTTTTTGGTTCCATAGTTTAATTCCTTAGTGCCAGGAGAATTTTTACCTTGTAGCATTTTGATAAAATTCTCTTAGATTTGTGGAATCTTCATGAGTTCAAAAAAAGAAATGTTGTCTTTTGTTTTCTTTAGATCTTCTAGAAATTTAAATTCCAATCTGGCCAAGTGTGTGGGATAAATATTTGGTTTCGTTGTTTTATCTATTTTTTTGGGATTGGAAGGAGTATTTTTGGATGAATTAGGAGAGTCATTGGTCAAAAGAGAATATTGTTTGGGAGTAGTGGCAGTGGGAGAAGCAGGATTAGAGGTATCGGGGGTATCATCGGGAATATTCTTACTAGAAATCCTAGTGGTTACGAGGTTTTGTGAGACATGCACTTCTTCAACTTCTTCTTCATATTCTCCAAAATATATGTCCCAAATTGAGTTTAACTATTGTTATACCATCTTGTTAGATTACTAGGGTTATTCTTGTTTCTCCTGACCTCCTTCTCCCTCATCATTGGTTTCAGTCATATTCTTTGTTGCCCAAGTTTGAAGGTCCTAGACAATATCCTCGATATTGATGCCTTTCATCTAAGAGGGGGTGGTTTCGTTGGTTGGGGGAGTGTTATTATATTTATTGGGGGGGAATTAAAGAACCTTTTATGATTGGAAGATCCCTCTCTACTACCCCTTTTCAGGTCAATTAGGTCATTGGATAGATTTTTTATGATTCTATGAAGAGATTCCATATCCATCAAATCAGAAGTACTTTTATCTTCATTGGGCTTAGACACGGATTTTTTACCTTTACCATTATATTTAGATGGTTTTGAGTTGGAAATACCTTTTAAACTTAACAAATTTTTTTCAAATTTAAGGGATTCTTGGAAAGCTTCTTCTAGAGTGTCCTTTTCAAATTTTTTTACATATATGGCCATAGACATGGGTAAACCAGAGGAGTAAAATTCAATAGTGACATATTCATCAGGTTTTGAGGCCCGTTGGATCCATTTTAACAAGGAGAGGAATCATTTATTGTAATCAGTAACTAATTCTTTTGAATCCATCTTGACTCTTGAGAGTTCGAGAACCCGGGTGGCTGATGTTTTTTTTTCCCCGAATTTTTGAAGGAAAGAGGTTTCAAAAGTTATCCAGTTTGGAATGGAGGATTCTTCTAGAGATAAATACCACATCGATTCTTTTTGTTCAAATTTAAGGGTAAATAAACGGTAGAATATGTCTTCATGACGAATTCTTTGTAACCTAGTAGCCAACAAGAATTTCCTAACATGGTTTTCGGTTGAATCTTTTTTGTCATGATCAAATTTAGGTAGAAATTTGTGAGGGTGTCTGGGCATGTCATGCTTAATTCCTGGCATAGTGATCATGTTAGCAAATTACTATGGTTGGTAGGGGGGAGGATTTTGGTTCGTCTTTTCTCTAGCCATGTTTGGGGGCTTATATACAATGATTTGATAGGGGTTATCTTCAGGTTCTCTCTCAAATCTGTCTCTTTCTTCATAATTGTCCTTCGAATCATCTATGGGAGTGTGAGGGTGTGACTCAGAAGGTGAAATTCATCTACCTCCTACACCACTGACGAGTATATGATACTCAAGATTAAATTATGAAACCTTGAGGAAATCAAAAATATTTTCAGGAACGTGATATTCATGGGTCCCAACTGAACAATTTTCTTGATAGGAGTCTGGGTCGACAAAAAAGGGATCTATATGTCGAAGATATTCGTGATTTTTAGGTATAGAGTAATCCAAGGGTATTTTTTTGGTCTATATACTAATTTTTCTAGTCAGTGTATGATTGGATCGTTCGGTCAAGGGCCTTACTAAGGCTTCAATCTCTGAGATAATTAAGACATGAGGTTGAGGGGAAGAAAAAGATGTTTTGAGGTGAGCAGGAATGCGGTGAATGTTGACTTGAGTTGGAGTGTTCACCATATATTCTGAAGGGAAGAAATTATGTTCGGGGTGAACTTGATGGGAATCAATTATTGAGGAAAAGCTTACTTGTGGGGCAGAACGGGAAGAATTTAAATTTTTGTTTGTAGCCATTCAGTTCTGTGGCCCTCCTTCTAGCACCATTTATGTTGACTGTCCAAAATTATCCACTCAATTAGATGAGATAAAACGCCCAATGGAAGGTCCCAATTAGACCCACTCTCATTTGGGGTAGCGCTTCCGAATAGATTTTGGCCTGGTTACCAACTAACTAGAATACTAACTAAAAATAAAAACTAAATATGAATCTGAGAACCGAATGTTCTCAAATGAATTAAAAATAAAATGAAAAGAAATAATCATTTCTTACTAAATTTAAGCTAAGAGGTATGATTATTATTCTAAGATGCAGTTTCTAAAATAACACCAAACTAACCTATCATGATCAGGAGAAAACTAGCAATGTAAATGAATACAGTGAATAATGTGTATTACTTGCATAGAATAAATTCATGACACAAGTGATACACAAGTTTGATAGCATAACTGATAAGAACCAAAGAATTTATTATTTAACAACATTATACTATCGTTGTACTCATCTGAATACCATGATAATTGCAAACTATAAATATTAATTCAAAATTAATCCATCAACTAATATTCACATACTACAATAAGATATATGCATGAATAGAATAATCACATTCATACACATCAATACCATAATCTCCAACTTCAAAATGTCTCAGATTCAAATTCACTTGCAGTAAAAAAATATTGCCATGTTACATTCAAAAACCAAAATCCCTTTCAAATGGGTAGCGCTCCTTTTATATAGTGAGGGGTGAATGTTTACAATCATTCTTCCTGGCAATCATGAAATTAGGGTTGTTTCACAAAAGGAACTCTTCATATTCAAAATTATATTACAATATCACAAGAAAACAACATCTAGAAATAACTATGGAATTTTGTAATCATGACTTGGCCTGCTCCTATAGTTGGTCTTGGTACTCTTTCCAAGTGGAGTGGTCATTTAAAATTCTCTCGAGTTTGCTTGATTGCAATATCTCTAAGACTGATTTTCCATTACAGACTTTTGCGGACACTTATTGATATAACCGCTCTGATGTGGCTCTTACAAAGGATTGGATTTTGTGGGTGAGTCGGGTAGGAAGCAATACATGTTCTTCAATTGATTTTTCTTCAAACAACATCAAATACTGAATGCTCACCTGGTTGGATTTATTTAGATATTCCAATTCAACCATCTTAGTGTTGACATAATGACGTAGAGAGGTCCAACCTATCACCCCGCAGGGTCTCTCGACCTGACCTCCTGCTCACAGGATCGTTCTCAAAATCCCCTTTCTGGTGAGCCGAAGTGGCTCTTTAGATCCCGGAATGGAATCCTTGATAAACACCCGATCCACAGGTCCTTTCTTTACCCTATCACGGCCTTTGCACTTAGCCGTGGTTATTCCTGACTCACTATCGGGATTTTGGGGCTTCTACTGTCGAGAGTCATAGTCCTCTCGATTCCCCGATTGCTGATGAGCTCTTGGCTCCTATGCGCTAGCCCTCCTGGCTAAGCTCCCACCATATGACCACTGCCTCCGTGTCCGTGGCCTTACCTCCTTTCGGGGTTACTCCTATCGGAGTTTTGGAATTTCCAATGACAAAATGCACATGTACATGGGACTCGCGATTCTCTGATCCACGATATGCTCCGTTCCCAAGATCTCGCCCCTTCCAGCTATACAATGGTCCATGCGACCTACTACCATATGACCCCAGTCATACTCCCATCGGGGTTTCAGGGTTTATGATGTCGAGATGCACATGTACCCATAACTCCCGATCCTTCAATCCCCGATGTAGTTTATCCCTCCAAGCTATGCCCTGGACCTCAAGACCATCACCCGTAACCACTACCTTACGCCGTCAGGGCTACGAGGTTCGCGAGTTTGAGGTGCACAAACTCCTTGCTCTTGGGATCTTCGATATCCCGATAACCGACTCTCCCCATATGTCTGACACCTGTCCTCCATGCCTACTCCTGTCGAGATTTTCCCCGGTGCGTTGATGGTTTCCACGCGTCCTCCTAGATGGACGATCCTGATTTCGTCGGGATTTCAAGACTTCCAATGTCCCATTTATCTTGTCCTCAGGAACTCCGATTTCTCAATTGACGATATGCCGATGGGCGCTTGATATTCGACACCTGTCCCTCAGATGGATGACTTTGATCTTGTCGGCATTTCGAGACTTATGGTGTCTCGATTCCCACGACCTCGAGAATCTCGATTCTCCGATGGCTGATATCCCGAGGCCTGTCTGGACTTCTCTCCTCCTGTTCACAGGGTTAACTCCCGCGTGACTCTTGCAGATCTGACGACTGTCGGTGATCTGATCCAAGATCTGACGGCTCAGATAAATCCTCCTCGTGCACTCCTCCTCCAAAGGTTAAACTATGCGCAACTCCTGCAGATCCGACGGCTACCAGCAATCTGATCCAAAATCTGATGGTTCAGATAATTTCTCCTCGTGCGCTCCCCCGCAAGAGGCTAATCTCCGCGCAACTCCTCCCGATCCAACGGCTGACGGGATTTCTATATGAGATCCGACAGCTCTCGATCTCCTCCTCCTGTAGACTCCTCCTGAGCTTCTCCTGGACGTGAACTCCTCAACGGTCCAGATTTGTTCTCCTGCCGATCGAATGGCTGCTGCTCCTCCAGAGCTCCCTGTGCTTTCGTCCTGCCTTGGAATAATTTCCAAGGTCCCAAAAGCCTCGACCTTTCCTTCGTTTCTCTCTGTGAACTCCTTCACTCTGAGCTTTGTTGCACGTATGAGAACGTTGTTCCTCCTGAGCTTCTACAAACGCTCAAACCCCTTGAGGGATTTTGTCTTTCTTCTCCTTCAGGTGGAGAATGAAATGGATGCCTTCCTAGCTATCCTTCTGCTCAAGCGACCTTCTGCTGAGCCTGAATTCCCAAAGTCTCAATGCCCTCCTAGCAGAGTGTTTTCCTTCCATGGAACGTTCAGCAGTTCTGTCTTCCTGTGCACCACTGTACACACGCTCAATGCCCACCTGGCAGAGCTTCTCAGAATCCTCAGTGATTTTGTTTTCTATCTGAACTCACAATGGAGTTCCTTCCTCTGTGCACTCCTTGCACTGGCTCAATGCCCACCTAGCAGAGTCTTCCTCTCAGAAATTCCAGCAGTTCTATCTTCTTTCGTGCACTCATTGCACTTACTCGATGCCCACCTGGCAGAGCCCTACAGAACTCCTCAGCAAAGTTCTTCTTCAGCACCACTGTGCATATGCTCAATGCCCACCTGGCAGAGCTCCACAGAACTTACAGCAAAGTTCTGTCTGCAACTATGTTTCAGCTACACAGCCTTGCCTCCTGAGGTGTTCAGTGAGCTCAAAGGTCTTCTTCCTTTTCCTGAGTTGTTGATCTCAGTTCCTGTGCCACAGCACGTCTTTTTCTGACTCCTCAGAGTTCAGAAGTGCACTCATGCACTGGTATTCAGAGTCTGCAACACTCTGGCATGCCCTCCTGACATGAAACCTCAAAGAACCTCAATCTAAAATCAAGCACACTCCTGCATAATGCATCAACAATCATATATTCACAACATACATAGGGAACACACACAGACATCCATACACACTGAATATGCAGGAAAAACTGCTTTGTTTTTATTAACAAATAGAAAATGCCTGTAATTACAATGTGTTCTTGAACTCTCTCTGGCTCTTCTCCTCAACCTTACCTAACTCGTCTAACTCAAATAACTCAAAATGAGATCTAAAATCTCTTTTACCTGAGGGGTTCATCGAGCGCTTCCCTCCAGGTTCACCTACTCTATTCAATTACATTCAACGGGATGTCTAGTCCAGAATTGGAACTAGATCTTAGCCATACACACATTAAATGCCTATCTTATCTATAGCCTGCACAAAGGCACGTCTTCCATGGCTCACCAGCCTAAAACATTTGATTACATTGAATTTCAAATTTCAAATGAGGTTGCGCCTCCCTTTTAGCATATGAATGCTTGCG
>ML799503.1:0-28871 GCA_009831015.1 Picea engelmannii | reverse complement strand
GGAGAATTAAGCGATGATGAGATGGAAACTGATATTCTGCATTTGAAAAGTAATGTTTTACCTAGGAGTCTGGTTCCTTTAGAGGACTTGTTTGATTTTAATGATGTAGCCAAAAAACCAAAAATTGAAGCCAGTGGACAAGAAGTAGAAGATTGTAATATAGGGACAGAAGAGAAACCCAGGATGGTCAAGTTGTCCAAATCATTACCCCCTGAGAAAAAACTCAAATACATTGAGTTTTTCAAAGAATATCTAGATGTCTTTGCCTGGGGTTATGAGCATTTGAAATCTTATGATACCAGCATCATACAACACAAGATTCCAATAAAATAAGACCAAAAACCATTCAGACAGAAACTTAGGAGAATAAATCCCAAGTTACTCCCTCTGATAGAAAAGGAAATAAAAAAAATGTACGATGCCAGAATCATAGTCCCGCTATGTTTTTCCAAATGGGTCTCAAATTTGGTCTCGACACGTAAGAAATCTGGGGAAATCAGGCTTTGCATTGATTTTCGAAATCTGAATAAAGTCTCCCTGAAGGACAATTACCCCTTGCCAAAAATGGACCACATACTACAAAGGGTAGTTGGATCCATTCAAATATCTTTGTTGGATGGCTTCTTGGGTTATAATCAGGTCCTCGTCCACCTAGATGACCAAGACAAAACCGCTTTCACTACACCATGGGGCTCTTTCATGTACATGAAAATGACTTTTGGTTTGATGAACGCGGGAGACACTTTCCAGAGAGCGATGGACATCGCCTTTGTGGAAGAGTTAGGGAAATTTATCATCATCTATCTGGATGATGTAACTGTGTTTTCCCAGTCTGATGACGAGCACCTGAGGCATCTCAGACGAGTCTTCGAGAAATGTAGGAGGTTTGGGATTTCTTTAAATCCTAAGAAAAGCCTTTTCGGACTAGAGGAAGGAAAACTGCTAGGGCACATAATCTCCAAGGACGGAATCAAAATAGACCGCAGCAAAATCGAGGCCATACAAAAATTAGAACACCTAAGAAACATCAAAGAATTACAGTCTTTTATTGAAAAAATAAATTTTCTACGAAGATTCATACCCAATCTGGCAGAGCTCCTCAAAAACATTACAAATGTGTTGAAAAGGGATGTAAAAATAAAATGGGATGTCGAGTCCAAGTAGTCTTTCGAACAATTCAAACGAGCACTCACAGAGGCCCCTGTCTTGATCAATCCTGATTTTACCAAGGATTTCTATCTTTTTTCTTTCGCTTCTGAACATACCATTGCAGCGGTATTATTACAGAAGAATAGTGAAGGGTATGAACAGCCCATAGCCTTCTTCAGTAAAGCATTAAGAGATGTTTCTTTAAATTACAAGATAATGGAGAAACAGGCTTTTTCCTTGGTAAAGGCCATAAAAGATTTTAGGGTCTACATTCTCCATTCCCACACCATTGCATATGTTCTAAATGCGGTAGTAAAAGACATTTTGACCCAGGACAATCCGGATGGAAGAAGAGGAAAATGGATTTCTGTCATTTTAGAATATGACATAGAGATTAAGCCTACGAAACTAATTAAAAGTCAAGGCCTAGCTAAATTAATGGCTGAATATAATTTCCATGCTCTTAACATTAATTTCTTAGCTGCAGTAGATGAACAGGGCGAGATGGCGACTCCAAGCGTGAGAGAGGTATTTCTCAACTCTCCATGGTACGCAGACCTCATATTTGTTTTGCATAATCTACAAGCTCCCCATGGTTTGACTAAGACTAAAGCTAGATTTCTGAAGTTGAAAGCATTAAAATATTGTATTCTAGAAGGCAATCTGTATTGGAAAGATCCTAAAGGTATTCTATTAAATTGTTTATTGAAAGACGAAGCTGACAAAGTGCTACAAGAATTTCATGCAGGAGAATGTGGTGGCCATCTGAACTGGAAGGTCACAGCCAACAAAATCCTTAGAGCCAGTTTCTATTAGCCCACCCTATTCGCTGATGTACATCGTACAGTGACCACATGTCATCAATGTCAGTTATTTGAAGGCAAAAGGAAACTCCTCCCTCTACCCTTGAAACCAATCTCAGTTGAAGCCCCTTTTCAGCAATGGAGGTTGGACTTCATTAGAGAAATACACCCCCCTTCTTTAGGCCAGCACAGGTGGATTCTCACTGCCATAGATTATTTTACCAAATGGATCGAAGCAGTACCAAGCAGGCAAGCCAGTGATTCCATTATTATCAAATTCCTTGAAAATAATATCTTGTCTCATTTTGGATGTCCTAGAAAGATTATAACTGATAATGCAGTTGCTTTTTGGTCGAAGAAACTCATAGATTTCTGCAACCAGTATCACATTGGTTTGGGACATTCCATAGCTTACTACCCTCAGGGGAATGGGCTGGCGAAATCTTCAAACAAAACCCTGGTGAACATCATCAAGAAGTCGTTGCAGGAAAACAAGAAATCGTGGCATAACAAGTTGGTGTTCACATTATGGGCTGACAGACTGACCACCAAAAGGTTAATCGGTATGTCACCATATCAACTGGTCTATGGCACAAAAGCAGTTTTCCCCACTTCCTTAGGAGTCCCTGTCATGAAGTTGCTTCAAGACGTACAAGCCAAGCCAAATGACTCACAGAGAAGGATCAACCAGATGATCCATTTACAGCAGTATAAGGAAGAGGTATTCAACAAGACTCAGGTAGTCCAAGAAAGCATCAAGAAGATTTTTGACAAAAGAACCAAGGAAGATGATTTTGAGCTAGGAGATTTGGTGTTGAGATGGGATGCCAGAAATGAAGACAAGGGAAAACATGGAAAATTTGACAGTCTATGGAGAGGACCATACATGATTGAAGCATTCATGGGAAACAACGCTTTCTTGCTAAACAACATTGATGGGACAAATCTACCAGGAGGACCTGTAAATGGTAGAATGTTGAAGCATTATGTGTCGCCTCAGTAGAGACTCGAGTTTTCACTCACCATTGTACATACCATTTTTATTTTTCACCTGCATTTTCTGAGTGAATAACATAAGTCAGTTGGTTGAAGCCTGAAGAGAAGGCCCTAAGCCGCTGACCTCTGTTCTTCCATTTTTATTTTTTTTTGAGAATAAAACCAATCAATCAACGAAGGCTACTAGGAAAAATTTCCAAAACGACAAGAATCGGGATTCTTGGCACTTCACAGCAAAAAGTACCATCCCCATGTGGAGTCGTTGTTATCACCCTATAAGTTATAGGATCAACTGGTGATTGGAATATTATCTGTCTCTAGTGTTTTTGTTGACAAATGATTTTTTCATTCTACAAATAATTTGAAAAAGAAAAGAAAAAAAAAAGGAAAAGAAAGAAAAGAAAAGAAAAGAGGTCATAAAAGAATTTCAATAAAAGCCCCATGCAATAATAGTAACTTGGTCCATACCTTTCAAGCATGGCCAAGTTCTCTTTAAATTGATATTGATAGGGTTAGTGAATAAGTTTGGCTAAACCGTTTAATCTTAGCCAAAGTGTATAGGTTATATTAGTGAATAAATCTGGCCAGACTGTCTAATCTTGGTCGGATAGCCCCAGGGTAGAGTAAATTCTTAACCCAACAGTTTAATCTGGGTTAATTGTCATAGAAAACCACGTTAGAGTATAGGCTAGTGTCTTTATTTCAATAAAACTAGCTTGATGATCAATGTTACACCATGATTTGAATACCTAAAATGTTGTTTGACTAACCCCTTGGTGGTGTAGACATGAAAAATCCTTGGAAAAACCCGTGAAATGCACTTATCCTAAGTCTCTCGACGCATGTATTTTCCGCGCCCTCACTTATGCTCCACTCATCTACCAATGGCCTAGATGAATGCAGGTAGATCTACGATGAACAGATCTTTTCGGACCCCCTCAACCGTTCTATCTTTAACCAAGGCGGGGGGTCCGGAATTGATGATAATACCCACGTGCATCTGGACGGCTCAAGTTTAAGCACGTAGATCTACGATCAGTATTGAATTCCATACCCCCCCGTCCGTTCTGCCTTTAATGGAGGGGGGGGGTCCAGAATGTGTGATAAAAAACGTGCATAGATCTACGGCCAATAAGCAAGCACGCAGATCAACGACTCAAGGTGCTTTTCGTACCCCCCCGACTGATCTGTTTTTAACTGAGGGGGGGGGGTCCAGAATGGAATCTTTTCTCTAGTGGGCCCCTGTCTATACATGGCATCAATCTATCGGTCCTGAGTCCCATCGCCTCCTACAGACTGACATACCTTCGTCACCTCCTAATGTCATCATCCACCTTTCCCGAAAGACTCACGTCCCATAATTTATGTCAGTCCTTCCCCCCCATTCGCTCGTGGCAAGCCCCATCACCATGATCTTTACCCCAATCGGTAGTCGCCACATCACCCATCTGTATCCCTCAGTCACCATCACCCACCATCTCACACTATAAGTGATCCGTTGGCCATTTATTACTGGATAACCTATCTGTTAACCAGTTGACCTGTCTCCCACGCCCAACGGACACCCGTTTACTCAAAACTACCCTCACTCTTCCTATTTTCACCATTCACCCACTCATCGCACCAGAGAAATTTACACTGTTTTCTCCTCCATCATAGTCAGTTGCCACCATCCATAGTCATCCCCGCTAACTTTGTTTTTCTTGCAGGTATTGTTGCAGTAATGGTGCCAAAGTCAAAACAAGAAGAAGGAGAGGATAATTTGTTTCTCCCGCCTCCTGTCGACCTTGACAGGATCCCACTAGTCGACAAAGACCACTTAATCACAGATACAAAGTGCGATTTTGATTTTGTAGACCTTCATTCGTGGCTCAAGGAAGTTTTCCTGGACCAGAGTGATGAAATTGGACTCTGGGAGTCCAACTTACCCCTTTATCTCTTCCCTCAGATTCACCCTTTTCCAGAGTTTGCCCTCAAGTGCCAAGCCCACTACATTCCCGAGCAACGAGCCGTCGTTTCCTCGTCTGTAGAAATTCTATTCCTCATCACACCCAAATCCATCGACCAAATGATACAAGTCCCCCGAGCTGACTCTGCCTCACCATTCAACCTAGAAATTCTCACAGAATTATACCAGAATATGACCTTCCCCAAAAGAGCTCAAATATTTGAGCTTTGCCTCCCACCATCCGCTCAATTTCCCTCCACAAATCCCCCCTATCCTTCTTCAATCTTTTCGACCAAAGGAAACTAGATCATCTTGTCCCTATGCGCCTTGATGGGATACTATTCAGATCAGTGGGTAGATGAACCCATTCTGGGATTTTTATCCATCTTCTCTACCGATGAGAAGCCCACTACCCATTTCAACTTCAGCACGTTTCTGGCGAATAATATTCACGAACAGTTTGTTAATTTCGCCACGAAGGGCATGTTTTGGTACTCTTCCATACTGCCGTATTTGTTCATTTTCTTCCAAGTGGACAAATTTGTCTTTTCCATGTAGAAGATGGATGGAGATGGTAGGCCCCAGGCAGTGACCGCATGGACCTCCTTGCTCAAGCACAACTCCACAGATTTCAGTTTCAAGGAGTTCATCGATCAATTCTACCACCCAGTGGTGAGTATGATTAGCGACAGGCTTAAGCCTCGGATAAATGATGAATTTCAGAGGATCCTGCATCTTTTGGATCACACAAAGACGGGGGATTGGTATTTGTACCAAGATTACACTAAGATCAGAGTATACGGGTGCGAGTTGGCACCGTATACACTGCCCAAATACCTGCCTATCAGAATTTTTGCTTTGGAATATATAAGGCAGATGATAAACTCTAATGATGTCCATTTTGTGTCACTAAAGAAAAAGCAATAGCTCAGAATCAAAGGGCAGATTGGCCCTTTCATCTGCAACAATCGTGAAGTTGGAGAAGAAGCAGACAGGTTGCTGAAGGAAATGAAGTTCTTCATGAGTTTCCCATGGCATCACGATCCTTGCGGGATTATCTCTGAGATAAGAGTGAAAAACAAGAACATCCCATACGCCCACGAAGCTAGGCCAGAAGTCGAGAAATTTGCAAACCAGACAGCTTGGGAACCTAATACCTTGGTCGAAGTAAAACAATAGTATCCCCGAGCCACTATATCTCAAACAACCACACCACAGGTTCCGAAAGAGAAAAGGTTGAGGCAGGATTTATCTCCTCCTGTCACTGAGGTATCATCAGAAGAATTCCATTTGCATACTAAGAATCCTAAGACCATTTCAGTTCCTGGCCCGACCAGGGAAAAAGAAGCCCCGTCTACTACAGTGACCAAGATTGTAGACCACCCCTCGATGCAAGCCTCCAACATGTCATAACCTCAGCATTGCTGAAGAAATCTACAGATTCTCCATCAGCCACCCAACCAGGAAAGGTAGGACCGAAGCTGAGTATATTTGAAAAATATGAGTTGATCAAGAAAAGAAACCAGACCCTGACCAGCAACACTTGCGCCCAGTTCTGGAAGCAGACGTCGACTGCACAACATAAGTTGCTATCAACATTCGACACCGAGAAGGGAAGAATGCATATGGAATTCCTCCAAGCCTAGGTGCCAGATCCAAAGGTGATCATTGATTACAAAAGGGCCACCTTCGAATTCCAGACAAAGGATTTTCATCCGGTCGATCAGATGGATCTGCACAAGCAAACAGGGGAAATGGTATTTTATACGCTGGCGCATGCTTCCACTACTACGTCCAAATTGCAAGTGTCCCTGAACAATGTTCAAACACAACTGAAGTTGGAGAAGATATCGTCCTTTGCCAAGGACAGTAGGATCAAGACTTTGGAGGAACTGGTCCTCAAGATCGGTTACGATCCTTCGAACGTGAAATTAGTCGAGGAGATGATTAAGAAGAAGAATGCTGACATAGCCTCCTTAAGGAAACAATTGAAACTCCCACCCACAGAGGATTCGCAAGCGAAGGAAATAGAAGAGAAAGAAGGAGAAAAGGATGAAATGCTCAAGCTACGCATGGAGCAGAATGCACAGCTAAAGGAAATGGAAGCTAAAATGGAGAAGCTAGTAAAAGAGAAAGAACAACTGAAGCCAATGGAAATCATTCCATTGAGTTCCATTCCAATTTCGGGAGTGAGCACAACATCAGTGACAGAGGTCCCATCCGCTACTCCATTGACATGCCTGGAAAATACATCCGACCTGACTAAGTCTATGGAAAATATGAACCTATAGGAAACAGAGATCAACAGGATCAAAAAGGAGATTGAAAACCTTCAGGTACTCAAATCTTCCTTTCATATCAACTTCTGCAAGGAAAAGCAGGTGATAGATCAGCTCAAACAAGAGTTACAACAGCTCTGGAAGCAAACAGTGGCAGGAAAAACTTTGGCCGAGGTTAAAGAAAGTGTATGGACAGACATCACCAAGTCCATGAACAAGATATGGTCCATGATACAGATCATGTTTGAGCAGAATGAATTGGCGCAGAGAAGCAAACAGGCCATTGAGAAGATCCTATCAGAATTGGGAGAGATGCCAACACAGGTGAACGAGATCATCAAGTTCCTAAATTCTAAGACCAGGGAGGAGCTGGAAGAGATGAAAATTGAAGACAGAACAGAGACCATCCTTGAGGTCAAAAGAGTTTTGACCAAGAGAAGATTAATGCTTCAGCTGGAAGAAAAGGTTCAGGCCATGGACCTAGGGGTACAAAGATTTTTTAGTAAGATTGAGGCTCTACAGAAGAAAGGTCTTCCAGGTCTGAAGGTAATCAATGACAAATTGATGACACTCCTAGACTACAAGAAGAGACTGGCCGATGTGGCTAAGGATAGTTCAAAGTTCGCAGGAATTCAAGGCAACATCACTGGCAAGGCATTTCTAGATGCACTTCAGTGGGACATCAATATTCATCATGAGATTCGATACATCTTCGTCACCAAACCTACCTTCGCCAAGTACACAGAAATGGACGAAGTGTATCAAAGGCTACTCAAAGTCAACGTCCCTAGTCATCTTCGATGGGAGGAAATTTGTGATCTGATCGAGTAGCAGATGAGTTGTTCCAGCCCAGTCATTTGTCCAGTCAGATCAGGTCGTGCAGAGGCTTCATCAACGGCCCACCCAGAAATCAGCATGCAGTTACACCACATCATCAAGCAGTTCCTAGATTTATGAAATTTGTTAAGTTAGTTAGGCTAAAAATAGATTTACTACGTCCTGGTCATTAATGGCAGGATCCTTTGTAATTTTGAGTTATAAATACTTCATCTTTCGAAGTATTGAGGGTTGTTGATCTTCACACCCTGCAAGCTATCAGATTGTAATATTTTTGAAGAGATCTTCCATTAATACAAAGAGGTACTTTTATAGGATTCTTGCGTGTATTTACTGGTGATGTTGTTCTCTCTAAGTTAAATGTTATTCTCACTTTTTTATCATACTTTTTTCTAAATCTAATCTTTGGAAGTAACGAAAGTTGCAGGATTTATCTCGTATACCATGTTTTTGACTCAAAAGGTTTAAGTGTTGATCTTCTCATTTTATAATAAATAAATTCTTAGTTTCTTATTTATTGTAATTGTCTTTCTCATCTTTTTTGCTATTCCTCATTTATGCTACTAAAGAATCCAGTGATTATATTATCTCGCCCTGTGAAAGGTTCCTTTGTTTTTTCTGGTTTGGATCTCATGTTTATGACACGGACCCCATAGCCCAATGGATGTGTAAACTATCTCAACCAACTCAAGAACACTACGGCATGAGATTGACTTATCTATTTACCTAGCCTAATATTTAAAATTTTTGAAACATATCTGAATCAATATAGAGAGATCCCTCTTTAAATTTGGAAGGGCTAGATCCCAGCTTCAAAATTGGTTGGATAAAGTTACCTCTCATAGATTTCTTCTTCCTAGCAACCTCTTGGAAATTTACAGAGCGTTAACACTATACATATGAACAAATGGTGTCGATCATATAGGAAGACATATAAAAACATGGCTTCTTCATACCTAGGATATTTTTTGCGTGCAGGAATATATTAAAGGCTAGGATATATGTCGAATTGAAGATTTGTCTCATCCTAACGATCGTGTGTGCCAAAGGTAACCAGTCAATTTGGAAATGTGTGCTCTTTTCTTCCTCGTATAATTGGCGGAGCATGGACACTAGTAACTTGTATGGATTTTTGAGCCTATGGGTAGGGACCAATTTATAACCTTGTTTGAGGGTTTCATCTTTGTCTACCCACCAGTGCTTCATTTGGTTTACCGGTCCTTTTCTTGCATGGGAAAACCCTTTTAAGAATGGTTCATTTAAAGAGCATGTGGGGGTGGGAAGATGATATCTGGAGCTAATATATTCAAGTCTGAGGGATGCTACTTGCTTCCCCTGTCTTCTCATGATGTTTTTCATAGTAGTATCAAACTATGTGAGGCACCATTGTGTTGCCTCATTGTATGGGAAGAGTTGCAGTCGAGAAGCTACCAGATGAATATCCATTTTCAAGATATTCTGGTACACTTCTAAAAAAATTTCATCTTCAGGAAAATTTGTGGAATCAAACATCCTATAGATCTCTTCAAATTTGGGGAAATGGTCCTCACCAATGTGATAACTAGTGTCATTCATTAGAGTTTTGACTGGTCAAGATGATGATTCAAGCCCTGCGACACCCTGGAAGTACACTGAACTCTTAGATATATTGGGGTTTTTGGCTCGCCATGATGGATAACCAAATTATCCTATAATAACATGTTGAAATGAGTATCTTCTTAACTTAAGTATAACACATTAGCTATAATAATGAAAGGATGGTTAAACAACAAAAATAAGGCTACCCATAATCAAGCAATTGCAGTAAAAGAGTAGGAGATCTCAGCAAACATAGGGATCAAGACAAAACAAAAGCTTCATAGAATATGTTTCGAAAAATTACAGTGTAAGCTATGTCTGTAAATGGGTGTTTTTATAACTCACAACGCATATCATCCTAACACAAATATGCCATAACTCGGATTTGTACGAGGACCTTACTAAATATGGTATTAAATTATCTTGTTAATACACATCATATATGTCATTAAGTCCCATAAAGATTGATGGGTGCCTTGATTCAGACATCTGGGAAAGTGCCAAACTATATTTTAAAATAAGACTGTTATCGGAATCATGCATTCGGAGGACAAGAGATTACAGGTTATTTCAATCTTCAAGGGGAAATGTATAGAAGGTATATTCCCTCATACGTGGACCACCGGGTGAACCTGGAACATCAACCAAGAAGTAGTGTTACGGTAGGAGGTGGGACCCATCGAGGTATTGGTATCGGGGTAAATCGGGATTAGGCCGAAACTAAAACTCAAGGAGAATGTATCACCAGAATATTCATTTTTTCAAGAAAGGCATGCTAAACATGTGACGTAGAATATTTTGGAACATCATTGTTGTAACACCCTATTTCCCCCAGTCTGTAAAAATAACTATACTGGCCAAGTATTTTGGCAAACTTAGAAATGTGAATGTGTGATGTGAATGGACCTTGTGAAAATGGTCGATGAATGTGAATAATATTATGAATATATATATTGCAGGACTGCTGAGAGGGGATGTGCTGAAAAGGAGACCACGATGGCTGGAGAAAGGTGGTGGAAGGCACCTGGAATGGTGGTGTTAACTTCCACCGAAACCAATACCATATTTGGACTTCACTGGCCTGGAGAACCAAGAGCGGCTCGTTGGCCCCAAATTAAATGACTCACTAGGTTGGTAGGTAAATGGATCCTCATGAGTAATGAGGGATGGGGGTGAACTACCCATCTATAGAGTCCTCAGACCTGACCACCGCGAGGAAGATCGTGCCACACGCAACCTCACCGAAAAGAGAAAAGGCAGGAAGAGTGTGCGATTAGGGGGGGTAGACGCGAGGGAAGGAAAAGAAAAGAGAAAAAGGAGAACTCTGGAAAAATACAGAGTGAGTGATAGCAGAGAAGAAGGAGAGTAACCTTCATTCTCGGTCACTGAAAAATAGAGACTCAGTCTCGCAGCATCATGGTCTCAGCTCGGGGGTGGCTAGTGGTAAATCCGTTGGGAGTCGTTGAGCCTACGGTTGGGTGGAAACGAGCACCCCTCTTAGTAGTTGCATCACCTCTGGTGTTTTCCTGATAAGTGTTATATCTTGTATCTTGAAGTTTATATGCTGACATGTATGCTCATAGTCTGTGCAATTTATGAATGGTTTGAGTATATGACTGTCTGTGTGGTGTTTTGATCAGAAATGGTGGTTGCATGCTTTTATTGGAAGGACCACATATGGCTTATGTTTATAGATAGATTTATACGTATATTGAACTAATTTGGACTTCAAGTTTGCTTTTGGGAAATCCATGCCCTTATTTGTCTCCAGGAATACCCGGAATAGATCTCTCCACGAAGATACCCTCTCTGGAAAGCTTACCAAGAACCTGAAAGAGGATTTGGTGGCGCAAGTCTTAGCCATCCTGTGCAAGGAAGAATGGTCCTTGTAGATCCCAACATTTTGACATTTCGGTACCTAAAGTACCCAAGGGCGAGTCCCCTTGCACTCGCAAGTCTCGAAACCCCGATTTGCGAAATCCCGACAACCAAAACCCTGAAATAGTTTAAAGTGTGGATAAATATCGATTGACGGACGAGATCCTATTGGAAGGTATAAGGTCAGTCATGACCGTTATATTGGAGGAAGAAATGAGGGCATTAAATGCCTCAACCCTTTTATTTTATCTTCGTAAGTAGTGAAGAAATCGGGACCGTAGATTCCCAAGGTCCGTGAGAGTACCAAAACCGTTCATTCATAAGGACACGTGGCGGTCGGTAAGCGTTTCAGCGTTTCGGCACTCGGGGAATCAATGGGAAAGAACCCTGGTCATCGTGAGTCGTGAAATCTCGACAACCAAAACCCTGAAATAGTTTAAAGTGTGGATAAATATTGATTGATGGACGAGATCCTATCGGAAGGTCTAAGGTCATTTGTGAACGTTAGATTGGAGGAAGAAACGAGGGCGTTAAATTCCTCAACCCTTTTCTTTTATCTTTGTGGGTAGCGGAGAAATCAGGATCGTAGATCCCCAAGGTCCGTGGGAGTATATAAACCGTCCTTTTATAAGGGCACCTGGCAGTCAGTAAGCGTTTTGGCGTTTTGGCACTCGAGGAATCAAAGGGAAAGAACCCTGGTCATCGCGAGCTGCAAAATCCCGATAAACGAAACCCCGAAATAGTTTTAAGTGTGAATAAGTTTGAGAAAACCAGGATTTGAACATGACCATTGATCATCCTAAAAATATCATAATAGTTGATCATGGGTAAAGGTCACATCCGTCCATCGGAGGGACACATGGCTGTCTGTCAGCATTTCAGCGTTTCATCACTCGAGGAATCAAAGGGAAAGAACCCTGGTCATCGCAAGTCACAAAATCTCGATAACTGAAACCCTGATGCACTCTGTGGAAGAAAGGAGGAGTCCCAAAAGGATCTATATCATCCATCGGAGGAGACGCGTGGTGAGCAGTCAGAGTTCGGGGAAAGCTCTGAAATCCTGTGGACCATTGGATCCAAATCCTTGAGGATCGTTGATCTCCTACACGAATCCCCATATCAGGATTCAGGGATTGGAGTGACAAGAGTTTTGGAGTCATTGCATCGTGAACTCTCGGTTCACAAAACTCTGAAAAGATCTGAATCGTTGGATCCAAGACATCGAGAGACATTGGATCTCATACAAGAACTTGAGTATCGGGTTTCAGGGTTTGAAGAGTCAAAAGAATTGACTCTCTTGCATTTCGAACTCCCGATTTCTGAAATCCCGATACGGCCAGGATCGTCAGATCAGGGGAGGATTATAGTTGTTGATCTCCCTTTGGAGGGAGACTTTGGAGATTACGGAGTTTCGGGGATTTGAAATGGAGAGGAAGGGACATCGCATCGCGATTCACCGAATCGCGAAAAGCCGGTAAGTTCCTTGTCAATTTAGCGTGTGGTCATGAAACAGGGTCACATGGACAAGACCCAAGCAGGGAGCTTGTCACTTGCCATCTCTTTTGGGGCTCATCATTTCAGCATTTTGGGGTTTGCAGAGTCGAAAGACTCGACTAGCTTATATCGCTGAGTCACAAAATGAGAAAAGGCTCCTAGTTGTTTGGCATGTGATCATAATCAACGATTACATGGAGGTGGAAAAAGGGAAGAGCTAGCCTACGCTCAGTCCCGTAGGAATTCGGGGATTCTATCCCTCGAGAAAAGGTGAAAAACATTTATTATGTCGTAGTGGGGGTGTTACAAATTGGTATTGAAGCATGGTTACAACACTTGGCCTGCTTGGGCTCATGAACGAGTTGTGCAGAAGCTCCGTTCGGAACACTCCTAAAAGGAGTAACCCCCTGTCTTAACCTCCCTAATCAAAAGACGTAGTTAAGAATGAGAAAAAAAAAAAAACCCTATTGTGTGTGTGTACATGTGAAAATATGAATTATGTACTGGTTATAAATAAATATAAATATTAACTAACAACTAACATTTTTCCTTTTGCACACAAGCGAAAGATTAACCACGGGAAATTTCAGATGTATAGGATGGTGACTCACCATGAAGTGGGGGAAGGCTCCCATAATAGAGACAAAGAGTCTGATGAAAGGAGGGCAGTAGGGACCCCTCCAGATCTAGCCGAGACTGTGAGGAGTCTCATGGTCGAATTACAAAGCTGCAAGGCTGACAATGAAAGGATGATGAAAGAACAAGAAAAGCAAACAGAAATTAATGCAGTTTTACTACAGAGTTTATCCGATCTACAAAGACAAATGTACCATGAACCTGAAACTCAGAAACATGGTCATATCAGTGGCCACACTGAGAGGAGAACCTCGAAAAAGGTCCACCCCAGAGGTAAAGGACAAGCATCGGATGATTCCTCTAAGAAGGAAGATGGCAATACAAAGGGCTCTTCTAGCAGCGGAACCAGTTCCTATTCTCGAAGGAAACAAAAGAAGCAAAAGCCTTCCAAAGGTTGAAAATTCAAAGAATTCAGAAAAGCCAAACCACCCTCCTTCGACGGTGAAATAAAGAAGGAAGAGGAAGCAGAGGCCTGGTTGCTTGGACTAAAGAAGTATTTCAGAGTCCATGACTTTTCAAAAAATATGAAGGCCCAAGTGCCCACCTTCAACTTGAACGGAAAGGCTTCCATTTGGTGGGAAGACCTTAAGAATGTGAAAGGGGTTCGCGAAGAGGACCTGTCTTGGGAACGGTTTGAGAAATACTTCCAGAAGAAGTATCTGTAGGAAAAATATTTCGACGAAAAGACTAAAGAGTTTTATGAACTCAAACTGGGACAACTCACTATAGAAGAATATGTCAACAAATCCCTTGATTTGTTGAGGTATGTACCCTATATCAAGGCGGAAAAGGAAAATGTGCAACGCTTCATCAGTGGACTACCTAAGGACTATCGGAATAGAATTGAATTTAATGAGCCAAAGACTCTAAAAGGAACTATTTGAAAGGCAACCTATTGTCATGAACAGTTTGGGCATCGATCAGAACCTCGCAAAGGATGGAAGAAGAAGAGTAGTTCAAGATTTCAGAAAAAGGGGATTAAATCCCCAGGATTTAAGAACTATAAGAAGAACCCAAGAATGAGCTTCCCAGCCCAGAGTATGCACCAACAGAATTTTCCCTCCATGAGTGGAAGTAAAACTTCTGTTCCCATATCAGTGAAGACTAATAACCCGAAGAGATATCCTTTGAAATGCTAGGGTTGCGGGGAAGAACATCTATTGAGAGACTATCCACACCGACAACATAATGGTCAGAAGATTTATAACATCCAGGAAGCTAACATTGTCAATGATGGGGCCATGAGTGTGCCGCAAATTTATGTAGCCTTGGATAATAACTAGGCTGACCACCAAGCTTCAGTGGTGGAAATAGAAGGTATGATTTCCAACCATCTAGTGTCTGTTTTGATTGACCCTGGTTCAAATTTGAGTTATATAGCCCCTAAATCTGTTGATAAGTATAAACTACAGCCACAAAAACATACCAAGCCATGGATGGTATAGTTAGCCACTGGCACCAAAAGAAGGGTAGAAGAGGTTATACCAGCCTGCAAATTGATGTTGGGGAAATTCCCCACCCAAAAAACCCTTAACTTATTACCCCTGGGATCGTATGATCTGTTGATTGGTATGGACTGGCTAGCCACCCATAAAGCCAGATTGGACTGTTAACATAAAACCTTAGAATGTGTAAGTAAAGAAGGGAAAAAGATAACCCTTCAAGGGATTCGAAAACCTGTCTTAGTAAGACAAATATCATCTCTGCAAATGAGAAAGTATTACAGAAAGGGATGTTCCCTATATGCAATACAGGTGTTGAAAACAATCGAAGGTGACAAACCAAGCCCTGACGATCACCCTATCCTGAGAGAATACGAAGATGTATTTTCGAAAGAGGTACCGGGTCTACCTCCGAGAAGGTACATAGACTTCTCGATAGAACTTGCATCGGGAGTGGTGCCGGTGTCTAGGACACCCTACCGGATGAGCACACCCAAGTTAGTTGAACTCAAGTTGCAATTAAAAGAAATGATGGATAAAGGCTATATTCGGCCCAGCGTGTCTCCATGGGGAGCACCAATCCTGTTCGTGAAAAAGAAGGACGGTACCCTTAGACTATGTATAGATTATAGGCAACTCAATAAGGTAACCATAAAGAACAAGTACCCCTTGCCTAGGATCGATGACCTGTTCGTTCAATTGGGGGGTGCGTCTATTTTCTCAAAGATTGATTTGAGGTCAAGATACCATCAAGTCCGAATCAAGGGTGAAGACATCCATAAAACTGCCTTCCGAACAAGGTATGGTCACTATGAGTTTGTGGTAGTGCCATTTGGGTTGACCAATGCCCCTGCCACTTTTATGTTCTTGAATAACAATGTACTTAGCAAGTTCCTAGACAAATTTGTGCTTGTTTTTATTGACGATATTTTAATTTAATCCAAGAATAGAAAAGAGCATGAAGAGAATCTTAGACTTGTACTGCAAGTGCTAAGAGAACATCAGCTCTATGCCAAATTCAGCAAATGTGAATTCTTCCAGAAGCAAATACATTATTTAGGCCATGTTCTCTCCGAAGAAGGAGTAGCGGTAGACCCTGACAAAATCAGGTTTATCATGGAATGGCCTACCCCAAAGGATGTTTTAGACATCATATCCTTTATGGGATTAGCAGGATACTATAGGATATTTATAAAAGGATTCTCCAAGATTGGTTGTCCAATCACTGCCCTCCAAAATAAGGGGACAAAATTTCTGTGGACACAGAAATGTGAAGAAAGATTTCAAACCCTGAAATATCTACTGACCCATGCACCCGTGTTGAATATTGCCAATCCCAAAGACGACTTCCTCGTGTGCACAGATGCCTGTAAGGAAGGGCTCGGAGGAGTCCTTATGTAGGGAGGAAGTGTGATCTACTATGAATCCTGAAAATTGAATGAGCACGAAGTTAACTATGTGACCCATGATCTAGAGCTAGCTTCCATAGTGCATGCCTTGAAAATGTGGAGGCATTACCTCCTGGGAAGAAAATTTGTACTTATGACAAATCATTGTGGATTGCAATATTTGTTTGATCAACCTAAGCTCAATGCTAGACAAGCTAGGTGGATGGCCCTCCTTAGTGAGTTTGATTTCGAGATCAAACACATTAAAGGAAAGGAAAATAGGGTGGTTGATTCCCTTAGAAAAAGTATGAAAAAAATTCACCTGGCAGCGGTGAGCACCTGCGAGACAGATGTCAAAGAAAGAGTTAGAAATGTACAAGAAACAGATCCCTTCGTCCAGACCATGACCATGTACCTACAACAAGAAACTGTCGGAGTAAAATATGAAGGCTACCAGATGACTGAAGGAGGTCTGCTCACTTACAGAATAAGATTTTATATTCCAGAGTGTGACGACTAGAAGAGGTTCATACTGGATGAACTACATAAAAGACCCTATTATGGTCATCCAGGAAACTAGAAGATGATCACGACCACCAGGAAACAATTCTATTTGCGTGGAATGAAGAAAGAAATAGTCGAGTACTTGGCCAAATGCATAGAGTGCCAACAGGTTAAAGAAAAACACCAACACCCAGCAAGGTTATTGCAACCTTTACCAATCCCAGAATGGAAATGGGAAACCGTCTCCATGGTTTTCATCACTAGATTACCAACATCGACCAAACAGAACGATGTCATTATGGTAGTGGTGGATAAATTGAGCAAGTCTACTCATTTCATCCCTGTCAAATCAACTTGCAAAGTAATCGATATCACCCAGGTATTCATGAAGGAGATATTCAGACTGCATGGTATGCCAAAAGATATTGTGTCTAACAAAGACACAAAATTTACTTCTAACTTTTGGAAATCACTAATGGCTGGTTTAGAGACCAAATTGTTGTTTAGCACCTATCACCCTCAAACTGACGGACATAAAGAAAAAGTGAACCAAATACTTGAAGACATGCTAATAATGCATGTAATGCATCAACCCAGGAAGTGGGAAGACTACCTGCCACTGGTAGAATTTGCCTACAATAATGGCTACCAAGCATCCTTAAAGATGAATCCCTTCGAAGTCCTTTATGGTAGACTGTGTAACACTCTAGTCAGCTGGAGTAATCCCGTAAACAGGATTTTGTTTGGACCCGACATGTTAAAATAAATGGAACGGAAAGTGACTCAAATAAAACAAAACCTGAAGGTCGCTTAGAACTGACAGAAAAGTAATTCCAACCAAAAGAGAACTCCAAGAGAGTTCAAGACGGGAGACCATGTATATCTCAGAGTTAGGCCCAGGAAGAGTTCTCTGAAAATGGGAGCTTGTGCCAAGTTGGCACCTCGGTATTGTGGACCCTTTGAGGTTCTATATAGAGTGGGACTTGTATCCTATAGGCTAGCACTTCCTCCCACAGTCAAAGCACATAATGTTTTCCATGTCTCATTATTGAAGAAATATGTACATGATGCTAACCATATAATTGATTAGTCTGTGATCTAGGTGGAACCAGAGGRAGAATTTCTACCAGAACCTCAATGCATACTRGACAGAAAGGAAACCCCGCTCCAGAACCGAACCATTGCATAGGTCAAGGTGYAGTGGAAACATTTTGGCYTGGATGAGGCTACATGGGAAATAGAGGATGCCATGAAACGGGCATATCCAATTTTGTTTACATCTKTACATGCATGTCAAGTTGATAGATAGAACATCGAGGACGATGTTCCTTTAAGGGGGAGGGAATTGTAACACCCTGTTTCCCCCAGTSTGTAAAAATAACTATACTGGCCAAGTATTGTGGAAAACTCAGAAATGTGAATGTGTGATGTGAATGGACMTTGTGAAAAAGGTCGATGAATGTGAATAATATTATGAATATATATATTGCAGGACTGCTGAGAGGGAATGTGCTGAAAAAGAGACCACGATGGTTGGAGAAAGGTGGTGGAAGGCACTTGGAATGGTGGMGTTAACTTCCACCGAAACCAATACCGTATTTGGACTTCACTGGCCCGGAGAACCAAGAGCGGCTCACTGGCCCCAAATTAATTGACTCACCAAGTTGGTAGGTAAATGGATCCTCATGCATAATGAGGGATGGGGGTGAACTKCCCATCCATAKATTCCTCATACTTGACCACCACGAGGAAGATCATGCCACACGCAACCTCGCCTAAAAGAGAAAAGGCAGGAAGAGTGTGCGATCAGGGGGGGCAGATGCGAGGGAAGGAAAAGAAAAGAGGAAAAGGAGAACTCTGGAAAAATACAGAGTGAGTGATATCAGAGAAGAAGGAGAGTAACCTTCATTCTAGGTCACTGGAAAACAGAGACTCGGTCTCGCAGCATCGTGGTCTCATCTTGGGGGTGGCCAGTGGTAAATCCATTGGGAGTCATTGAGCCTACGGTTGGGTGCAAACGAGCACCCCTCTCAATAGTTGCATCACCTCTGGTGTTTTTCTGATAAGTGTTATATCTTGTATCTTGAATTTTATATGTTGACATGTATGCTCATAGTCTGTGCAATTTATGAATGGTTTGAGTATAAGACTGTCTGTGTGGTGTTTTGAAAAGAAATGGTGGTTGCATGCTTTTATTGGAAGGACCATGTATGGCTTATGTTTATAGATAGATTTATATATACGTATATTGAACTAATTTGGACTTCAAGTCTGCTTTCAGGAAATCTATACCCTTATTCATCTCCAAGAATACCCGGAATAGATCTCTCCATAGAGTTACCCTCTCTGGAAAGCTTACCAAGAACCTGAAAGAGGATTTGGTGGCACAAGTCTTAGCCATCCTGTGCGAGGAAGAATGGTCCTCGTAGATCCCAACATTTTGGCATTTCGGTACCCAGAGTACCCAACGGTGAGTCCCCTTGCACTCGCAAGTCCCGAAACCCCGATTTGCGAAATCCCGACAACCGAAACCACGAAATAGTTTAAAGTGTGGATAAATATTGATTGACGGATGAGATCCTATCAGAAGGTCTAAGGTCAGTCGTGACCATTAGATTGGAGGAAGAAACAAGGGCATTAAATGCCTCAAATATTTTCTTTTATCTTCATAAGTAGCGAAGAAATCGGAACCATAGATTCTCAAGGTCCATGAGAGTACCAAAACCGTTCATTCATAATGACACATGGCGGTCGGTAAGAGTTTCGGCGTTTCGGCACTTGGGGAATCAAAGGGAAAGAACCCTGGTCATTGCGAATCGCGAAATCCAAACAACCAAAACCCCAAAATAGTTTAAAGTGTGGATAAATATCGATTGACAAACGAGATCCTGTCAGAAGGTCTAAGGTTAGTCGTGACCGTTAGATTGGAGGAAGAAACGAGGGAATTAAATGCCTCAACCCTTTTCTTTTATCTTCGTGGGTAGTGGAGAAATCGGGACCATAGATCCCCAAGGTCCATGGGAGTATCTAGACTTTCCTTTAATAAGGGCACGTGGCGGTCGGTAAGCATTTCGGCATTTCGACACTCGGGGAATCAAAGGGAAAGAACCCTAGTCATCGCGAGTCACGAAATCCTAATAATCAAAACCCCGAAATAGTTTTAAGTGTGAATAAGTTTGAGAAAACTGGGATTTGAATGTGACCATTGATCATCCTAAAAAGATCATAACGGTTGATCATGGGTAAAGGTCGCAGCCGTCCATCGGAGGGACACGTGGCTGTCAGTCGGCATTTTAGCGTTTCAGCACTCAGGGAATCAAAGGGCAAGAACCTTGGTCATCGTGAGTCACAAAATCCCGATAACCAAAACCCCGATGCGCTCTGTGGCAGAAAGGAGGAGTTCCAAAAGGATCTAGTTCGTCCATCGAAGGAGACGCGTGGTGAGCGGTTAGATTTCAGGGAAAGCTCTGAAATCCCGTGGACCGTTGGATCCAAATCCTTGAGGATCGTTGATCTCCTACATGAATCCCCATATCGGGATTTGTGGATTGGAGTGACAAGATTTTTGGAGTCATTGCATTGTGAACTCTCAATTCACAAAACTCCAAAAAGATCTGAACCGTTGGATCCAAGACATCGAGAGCCATTGGATCTCATACAAGAACTCGAGTATCGAGTTTCAGGGTTTGAAGAGTCGAAAGACTTGACTCTCTTTCATTTCAAACTCCCGATTTATAAAATCCCAATACGTCCAGGACCATCGGATCAGGGGAGGCTTATAGCTGTTGATCTCCCTTTGGAGGGAAACTTCGGAGATTACGGAGTTTCGGGGATTTGAAAGGGAGAGGAAGGGACATCGCATCGCGATTCCCTGAATTGCAAAAAGCCAGTAAGTGTCGTGTCGATTTAGCATGTGGTCACAGAACAGGGTCACGTGGAAAAGACCCAAGTGGGGAGCTTGTCACTCGCCAGCCCTTTCGAGGCTCGACATTTTGGCATTTCGAGGTTTGTAGAGTCGAAAGACTCGACTCGCTTATATCGTTGAGTCGTGAAATGAGAAAAGGCGCCTAGTTGTTTGGCCTGTGATCATAATCAACGATCACATGGAGGTGGAAAAAGGGAAGAGCTAGCCTGTGCTCAGCCCCGTAGGAATTCAAGGATTCTGTCCCTCGAGAAAAGGCGAAAAAAAATTATTATGTTGTAGTGGGGGTGTTACAGTTGTCAGATCTTTGAAGGATGGGAAGACACTTGAGCTTCGATGGATGTGGTATCAACAAGTATTATTTCAACCTAGGAGAAGGTGCGTGATACACATGCAAGAAGGTTCGAGAGCCTATCTAAGTTTTATCTTTAGTGTTCAAAAAGATGGGTCTCAATAAGGATTCTGATGAGAAAGGTATCGAAGGGAATATTCCTTCGATACTTTAGATATGTTGTATGTCCCGAAAAAAATAAAGGAAACTCATTGGAGAATGACAAATCGGGAATTCAAATATCCAATCTTGCGATGCCATTTGGGGAGGTGGTTTTTTTATAGGTCATATTGGCTCGAGATATGAGGAAGTTTGGATATGATGTAATGAGTCGTGGGGGTGTCAAGGAAGGAAAGTAATGTATGTGTCTAAGTCATCGGAGTGCAATGATCATAATTTAAGTTAATGCGTGAAGTAAGGGACTCTGAAAAACATGATCCCAGAAAAAAATGAGTTAATATTGTGTTGTCTTAGAGAAGTTTGGATGTAGGTCTTGTATGGTATAAAATAGAGGAAAAAGGAAAAAAAAATTAAGAGACCCATAAAATTTAAAAATTTGGGAGGGAGTTTGGGTAGTGAGACACAACACAAGGCTTGAGATGAGGAAATTTTTGCATAATGGTAGTTGGCTCCCAGGTGGAGTCTGTTGGAGTTGCATCTTTCCACTATAATAACAAATCCTTGATGGTGCATTGATATAGATGACGCTCACATTGGTCAAAGATTGCTTGTGGCTACAACCAGATGGAGCCTTCTTCATCTAACTCGAGAAGACTTGTTTGAGTTTGGCACTTGGTTCCAATCACCTTGTTTAAGAAGGAGACATGAAAAACATGATGGATCTTAGAATGAATGGGAAAATCTAACTGATAGGCCACATGTCCCATGTGCTTATGAAATTTATAAGGACCATAAAATTTGGGCACCAGTTTCTGACAATGATCATACTTGAGTGAAGTCTTCTTATAAGGTTGTAGTAGAAGAAACACCTGGTCCACTTCAACAAACTGACATTTTGAGGGACCTTCATCTTCTTGTTGCTTCATGCAATTCTGAGCCATGAACAAATTCTCTTTGAGACTACAAAGAATATCCTCTTGAACTGTAAGATTTTGGTCAACCGCCTGGACCTTCAAGACACCTGGAATGTATGAGAAAATTGAAGGCATATTTTTTCCATATATTTCTTCAAAGTGAGTCATGTGAGTAGTTGTATGGTAAGAAGTGTTGTACCACCATTTAGCTAGGGGTAACCATTGAGCCCACTGATTTTTCCTCTTAGATGAAAAACACCTCAAATATGTTTCCAAACACTTGTTGAAAACTTCAGTTTGACCGTCAGGCTAGGGATGATAGGTTGTGCTGAGATGCAATTGGGTGCCCTGTAACCTAAACAATTCTTGCCAAAAATTTCTAGTGAAAGTGGGATCTCGATTAGAGACAATGGAATGAGGCATGCCATGAAGCTTGAAGATATGATCCATGAAATGTTGAGCCACTATGGATGTAGTGAATGGGTGTTGAAGAGCACAAAAATGAGCATATTTGGAAAGACGATCAATGAATACCATGATGAAGGATTTATTTCCTGATTTAGGTAATCCAATAATTAAATCCATAGAAATATCCCTTCAAATAGTAGGTGGAATTGGAAGCAGTTGTAGTGTGCTTGGGGCTTTGATTGTTTATCCCTTGTTGCATTGACATACATCACATTCCACCACAAAGTTGGAGATGTCCTGCTTCATACCATCCCAAAAAAAATAGCATTTGACCCTGTCATAGGTTTTGGTAAACCCAGAATGCCCAGTTGTGGGTGTAGCATGAAGCTCAGAAAGCATCGTGGATTTAAGTTGTGATTGTTTTCT
Source organism: Picea engelmannii (assembly GCA_009831015.1). NCBI lineage: Eukaryota > Viridiplantae > Streptophyta > Pinopsida > Pinales > Pinaceae > Picea > Picea engelmannii. The sequence continues at coordinate 5,818 of ML799503.1, read as the reverse complement.
TAAATACAAATGACCTTTGTAGTGAAGCTCTTCATTGTGCCAAGAGTAATCTAGAGAAACTAGAGAATTATCTTGCAATTGTTGGATCAGATGTGACAGTTTGGGATGTTGCAGCCATTCTTGGCAAACAACTTGGAGTCAATCTGGTACAATGAAGGATAGAGAAAAGAGGGACCCTTCATCTTCATATTTCCTTGAAAGAGCATATACAACCACATTGTATTTGTCTTTATTGTAAATAATCTCATAATCATATCCAAATAGCTTGGTCACCCATTTTTGTTGCTTCAGGGATGAAAGTCGTTGCTCTAGAAAATACTTGAGGCTCTGATGATATGTCTTAATTTGGAAGCATTTCCCCAATAGATAAGGGCGTCGAAGATCCAAAGCATGTAGAATGACCATCATTTCCTTTTCATAGATTGATTGGCCCAAATGGCACTCTGGAAGGAGTTTTCTAATGAATGTCAAAGGTCGTTCATCTTGCATAAGGAAAGACCCAATTCCTTTCCCTAAAACATCACATTCCAAGAAAAATATCTTTCTGAAGTCAAGAAGGGCCAGGATAGGAGTAGTGCACATAGCCTCTTTAAATGATTGGAATGATTGATCAGTTGTGGACTCCAAATGAAAGAATTATTTTTAAGGAGAGCAGTGAGAGGCACCACAATTTTTCCATAAGTCTTAATAAACTTGTGATAATAACAAGTTGTTAAACCGAGAAACCCATGAAAGCTCTTGAGATTCTTTGGATGAGGCCAATCCTTCATAGCTTAAATTTTCTTAGGATCCACCCTGACACCATCCTTTCCAACAATATGACCCAAGTACTCCACTTTCGAGGCTCCAAAAGAACATTTATATTGTTTGAAGAAATGTTGGTGTTGAGAGAGTATATGAAGAACTTGATCCAAATGGGCAAGATGGGTTGTCCATGTTTTACTATAGATGAGAATATCATCAAAGAAAACTAAGACAAAATGACAGAGAAAAGGATGAAAGACATGATTCATGAGGCTCTATAAAATGGAGGGAGCATTACACAAGACAAAGGGTATGACCAAGAACTCATAGTGGCCCTCATGAATTCAAAAAGCAGTATTAGGAATGTCTACCTCTTTCATACATATCTGGTGGTAGCTAGAAAAGAGATCAAGTTTAGTAAATAATTGGGCACCACTTAATTTATACAAGAGATCATCAATGACAGGGATGGGAAATTTGTCTTTGAAGATAAGGGTGAACATTGTGATGTTGGGAGATGATGGCTTGGAGGTCAAGATTCACAGAGGGTGTCTCAATTGCATGAATGGAATGGAGTTGTGCAATAATGTTGGAATGACCTTTCTTGAGGAGATTTTCCATGCGATGGGAACTAATGATTTCAGGGGAGCCTGTGGTGATGCCTTGGAACTTATACTATTGGCTCTCCTGGCTAAATTGCATGGTTAATTCTTTAAAATTCATGAGGATGGGACCAAGAGTTTGTCATTATACACCAAGCAAATTGTCACAACCACCCATGTCGATAGTAAACATATGATATTTCATGTGGCACTGACCAATTTGGAGTGACCCAGGTGGAAAACGGTGGCCACCCACCTATTCCATTGGCTTGAAAAATAGTTTTCCACCTTGGAAGTCTTTCGATAGCTTTTCGGGTTCAAAACTTCTGGGGCCGTTTTGAGGCCCTAAACAACTTTTTTTGGGGATTTGGGGCCCATTTGAATATCAAAGGAACTAACTTGAACTAGTAAAAAAAAAGTCTTCTCTATTAGACCTTTCCAACGAGCTATAGTGTTCCTAAAATGAAGATCGTATGAAAACGTTACAACCCCGGGAATTTGACGTACTAACTTACCCAAACGAGTCCCACATGACTTTTGGCACTTCATCTCCTAGAGTTAGGTTTTTGGATGTCTAGGGTTTTTGAAATTCCTGTTTATTGTAAAAGGCCTTCAGAGCCTCATTGTAACCATCATCTTGTGAATGAGCAAAGTTGTCACATCTCTTCTCAGAGATAAGCCACCACCATTCTAGCAAGCTTGTTTTTCGTTGCATTTTATAGTTTCAGCTTATTTCCTTATTGAATAGAAAATCAGTTTTACTGTATCTATGTTATTTTGTGTTAAGCATATTTTAATAATCTGTATTCATTCAATTCTTCTCATAAAATCCATAACAATGGTATCATAGTTGTCTTCTCCTTGTCGTCTTAATGCATGTCCCCAACGAGGTTAGGGTAAAAATAATTGGGTCTCAAGATTGCTTCTCTTAAGGACAAAAATTGTCGCACGCCCAAGAAACCTGTCATGGTAGGAGAAAAGAAATATGACGAGATAGGAGATCCTTTCAAAATGTTGCTTTAGGAATCCCTCATGCAATATAGGAATGAGATGATGGATAGTTTCGTGCAAATCCTTCGGCAGCTACCAACAGGTGATGCATCTTCCTCGAGCAGAGGCACCACCCCCTTAAAGGTACAAATCAACTTCGATATTCCAATATTTGAAGGTCATATAGACATAGATGTTTTATACAAGTGGTTGAATATACTAGAAAGGTATTTTTCTATCCATAACTTTTCGAATAGAGAAAATATTACTTTTACACTCCTCAAAGTTGTTCCCCATGTCAAAGATTGGTGGGAAACTTTCTGTGAGAAAAAGGAAACAGAGGAACCCTCATTATTTACAGTCACAACCACTTGGGAATCCTTCAGGGATGCTATTAAGGAAAAATACTACCCTGTCGGAAGTTATGACTACTTGTATACCAAATGGACCACACTGCGGAGAGAAAGAGACCAAGCAGTGCTAGAGTTCACGAATATTTTCCATACCTTGCACACCAAGCTGGGTATCAAAGATTCAAAGTGACATATGGTGCTCAAGTATTGCGGTGCTCTGCATAGATACATCTAGACTGAAATGAAATTTCTGGACATATCATCCTTGGGCGTGGCTTACTAATATGTCATCAAAATCGAGCAGAAGCTCAGACAAAAGACGCGGCAATTTGGGTCTAGGAACCCCTCACATCAAAATCAAGGAAAGGGCGGCCCCAACCCATAGAACAAAGGACAGAGAAAATATGAACAGTATTAGGATAACTAGTTCAAGCCACAATAAAATAAGGACATCAAAAAGACAAATAAAGATACCAAGAAGTGGTGAGACTTCCATAAGAGCCCTTGGCATAACACTGTTGACTGCCTCTCAAAGAAGTCATTGGTGGACGAAGTGAAAACCTCTGAATCAGATGTGGGTTCTGACTCTGAGTCAGAATCATAAAGGGGAAGACAAATCATTGACGCGGAACCCAGTTCCACCGTTTCTACCACCAAGCTCCATCTTGGTGAACCAGACAAGCCAAAAGAAGGAGAGTTCCTCTTCCATTCATAGATGTGGGTAAAAGGAACCCCATTGCACTTCATCATTGATAGTGGTAGCCAGAAGAACCTCATCTCAGCAGAGGTCGTCAAGCGGTTGGCCCTGCCGACAATGTCGCACCCACAACCCTATACCATTGGATGGCTCTACCAAGGAAGTGATATTCGCGTCAGCCAACAGTGTCGACTGTCATATGGCACCAAGCCTTTCAAAGACGATGTATTGTATGATGTTTCTCCTCTCGAAGTTTTTAATGTTCTTTTGGGCCAACCTTATTTATGGAAACATCATGTTGTATATGAGTCTAGGCCTTGTAGTGTTATTATTACTTTGAACAGAAAATTGTATAGGATACTCAAGACAGTCGATCCTAGTTCTATTTCCTTGATCTCTGCCAAGCAATGCAGGAAGGTCATCTCTCAAACCAAGAAAATTGTCTTCTTCATGATTCGCTGTCAGAGTGAGAGAAAGATCGCAGCCACATCCAGTGCCTCTGTGACCTATCTCTCCACACAACAAAAGAAAGTGGATAAGGTTGTTGAAGAATACTCAGATATCTTCTCCTCTCCTACCAGGGGACCTCTGCACTGCTAGGTCAAGCATCCCATTGATCTGACCCCAGGAGCACCGCTACCCAATGGGTCGGTCTATCACCTCTCTCTATTAGAAAATGAGGATATCAAGAGGAAAATCCAAGAACTTCTCCACAAGGGGCACATCTATCCCAACTCATCTCCTTGTGGGAGTCTAATCGTGCTAGTGTAGAAGAAAGACGGGACCTGGCGACTCAACATTGATTATCGGGATTTGAATAAAATCACAGTCTGAAATTGGTACTCGTTTCCCTGAATTGATGACCTCCTTGATCATCTCATGGGGGACAAATACTTTAGTAAGATTGATCTGAGGTATGGATACCACCAGGTCCCAATATAACTGACAGATGTATGGAAGTTTTCCTTCAAGTCAAAAGAAGGTCTTTTTGAATGGTTGGTCATGCCCTTTGGTTTGACAAATGCTCCAACAAATTTTATGAGGATGATGGACGATATCCTACGACCTTTCACCAATACTTTTGTAGTTGTGTATATGGATGACATCCTCATCTACAACAAGACTTGGGTGGAACACTTGCAGCATATTCAGCAGGTTCTGTACACCCTACGGCAACACAAACTATATGAAAACTTGGAAAAATGCTCCTTCATCATGGACAAGGTCCATTACTTAGGCGACATCGTTGATCAAGTTGGTGTGCATGTGTATCCAGCCAAGATCTAGGTCATCCGTGACTGGCTAGCCCCAACCACACTCACTGAACTTTGGAGCTTCTTGGGCCTCACCAATTTCTATCGTAGGTTTGTGCTAGGATTCTCTCATATTGCATGGGATCTCAACCAAGTAACCAGGGGTGGAGGTAAGGAAAAAATTGTGTGGGGCATGTCCCAACTACAATCCTTCAATGACTTGAAGAAGCATTTGTGCTCATCCTTGGTACTTTCATTACTGAACCTGCAATATCCCTTTGAGATTGAGACAGATTCTTTAGACTATGTTGTGGGCATCGTTCTCACTCAACAAGGCCACCCCATGGCATATCATAGTGAGACACTATCATATGACATCTATAAGTACCCTACTTGCGACAAATAAATGTACTCCATTTTGAAATCTTGCCGCCAGTGGATACATTACATTCTTGGGAAGGAGACAGTCATCCACACTGATCACAAGCCACTACAGTTCATGTAGACCCAAGGAAAATTGCATAATGACCTCCATCAGAAGTGGTCAACACACTTACAACAATTCCACCTCAACATCAAGTATAAAATAGGAAGTACCAACCAAGTTGTTGACTGCCTCAGTTGACCTACAGTTGCGGCACTCACTACGGTGTTAGACTCTTGTGGTCATGAGACCTCCAGATGGCCCCACCTCTACGAGATAGACCCTGGATTCTCCACCACCTACCAAATGTTGGGCGCCAACTCAGTGGTTGTTAATTTTCATCTTCGAGATGGGTTGTTTTGTCGTCTGGGCCATCTCTTTGTTCCATCAAACGAGTGCGTGAAGATTATTTGGGAAGCTCACTACAGTCGGTGGAAGGACACTTTGGCATCGAAAAGACAATGGAAGTGTTGCAGAAACATTTCTACTGGTCGAAACTTCGACAGGATGTCGGCAAGTATATCAGGTCCTGCACCGCCTACACTATTTCCAAACCAACCACTAAGAAACAGGGCATGTACACCCCTCTTCCTAATCCTAATAGGTCATGGGAATCCATATCAATGGACTACATGTCGAACCTCCCGTCCACCAACAGGGGAAATGACTGTGTTTTTGTGGTTGTTGATCTCTTTTCCAAGATGGTGATTCTAGCCACCTACAAGAAGAACATCATAGCAGAAGCCAATGCCAAT
>ML799502.1:189711-200792 GCA_009831015.1 Picea engelmannii | reverse complement strand
ATCCTTACACTTTTATTATAAAATATTTATGTTACCATTTATCTTTTATTTTATATTATATTAATTTAAAACAAAATTTCCCAATGCAAATACAATCACATCAAATGTTTTAAGTTATTATTATTATTAATGAGACCCGTAACCAAAACTTTATGGGAACATGCGGTGCCCTAAAGCATGGAAATGATGGAGACTTATTATTCCTTAGGGTCGTTGAAAGCTTCAAACTATTTCTTTCTCATTTTTATTGTAGAACATTCAACCACTTTGTAAGTGTTGATTTAGCACGCGGAGTAATGTGCCTTGGTGAGCAAGTTTATGTATTTGACTTGGTCACCAAGTTTATGGATTTTTTGTTTTTATAAATTATTTATTTCCAAGAAAAAATATATTTTTGTGTATATTTTGTAAGTCACTAATTAGTGAATGGTAGTTTGATGAATGGGTGAAAAGAAAGTGTTGTTAATATTTTATTAAGGTTTTAATATTTATGAGGATATGTTCGTACTTGTGTTTGTTTTAATTATATATTTTACCATAAAATTTAAGGTTAGGTAGAAGTTTTGGATGTCTTTCAAAGAGGGTTTGATGAGTTGGTTGGGAGGTTGTGTTTGCACTCTTCCTACTTGGGTTTTAATTCTCAATGAGACTATGGTCCATTGTGATAAGGCTAGAAGAATAGGTGTCTCCATTATGGACATCTTGGTTCTTGCTAAGTTATAAGTTATTGGTATATCTAGCTTGCGGGTTGTTGGATATACTCTTGGGTTATAGTGGTAGTCAATAGGCTTGATCTCGGGCCTAGCCCAGATCAAACCTATCAGTGATCGACTTCTGTGGTTAAAAAGAAAATTGGATGTCTTTCAAAGTTAATTTCAAATGAACTATTTAGCATCCATATTGACAAGTTTTCACGCATATCTTCATTAAAGCTCAATTCAAAAGTTTCAAATTGAAAATTGAAGATGATATCAGTTTATGCACTAGTTCATACTGCCTTTTTTTCCAATATAAAATTAGCTCAATTATATTAGTATAATATAATTTTTTACATCCACTAGACCATATATGTCATCAAGCTCTAGGAATAATATTGTCCACTAACAGTAATAGCAAGATTCAAAAACAAAATACGTCCAGGATGAAATCCATATAGGATCAAAACTCATCAAAGGGAAGCAAAAAACTTGGTACAAAAATACCATTTGGCCCCCACAGTCTAGAAGCAAATGGAAAATACAAAAATTTTCATTGTTCCAAACTGAAAAGTCTTTTCCAAAAAAAGAGGAATTGAAAACTAAAGTTAATATATCTTGAAATGGCCTCTTTGGCCCTCCAATCCATTTGACCATTTCAAGAAAGTGATAACGCCTTCAGGTTCTTGTAAATCTTTCTTTGAGAGCAAGTCCCCCTCCTTATTGAATTCATGATAGATGTGTTAGAAGCTGATTGCCTGGAACTTGCTTCTTAAAGCCCCGATTCTTTGCTTCCACCCTTCAATAGCACATGCTCTCAATTCACTCTTTTTGTTTAACTAGTCTATAATGACTTTTGAGTCTCCCATAACCTGAAGCTTGTGAATAGAAAGATGGAATGCTAAAAAAGAGTTGTCCAAACTCCCATTAGCTTTGCCTTCATATTTGTACCTTCCCCACAATTAAAGTACCATCTATAGACTGTTGAGACTGAAGTTTTTAAAATACCACCCACCCCACTGCACTGCATCCCATTTGCAAGTGTTGCTCCATCAAAACAAGCCACTGTGGAATCAAGTGTATGAGCTATCAAACAAGAACTAAAAGAAGGAGGATGATTTAATACCACAAGCTTTTTTAGAGAACTAAGAGTCTTGATGACAACCACATGAGTAGATGGCTCTTTCCCTTCAAAGATGGAAAAATCCCTTTCTAACCAAATGAACCAACAAATAAGAGAAGCTAAATAAGATGGTATAGTCTTATCCGTTGTCCAGTTTGTGAGACATTCAACTAAATTATTCCCTTTCCATTCTTGTTTGTATCTTTTGATAGTTTTAATTTTCTTCCAGATAAGTTTAGTAAAAGGATAGTGGATGAATAGGTGTGAAGTATCTTCAGAATCCCCTTTGCATAACTGACAAAGATCAGGGCTAGACCATCCTCTATGTTATAAATTATTCCGAGTCATAATTTTATTCTCCACTACCAACCACAGAAATAGTTTGATCTTTTGTTGGATGTCCCACTTCCATAAGAAAATTCTCCAGCCTGTAAGGATCAACAAGTTTTGTGTAGATAAAAAAGCCATATAAACATTTTTTACCGTGAGGGATCCTGAAGAGTCACCCCCAATCCACAACGAGTTATCTTCCTTATCATGTATGGATACTCCTGAGGCTTGAAGTGCCCGACAGAATCGCTCCCACTCCACTACCAAATCACCAGTAATGTCCAGATCCAAATTGTTGACCCAAGAGGTCAAAAAAGAGTCTTGTTCAAGTTGTCTCCAAGCATAGGCTAATACTATAATTTGTCTCTATCTAAGAGTATCAATAAGTGATTGAGATAGAAAGGATAAGTCTCCCATCCCCAGAATTCTATCTCTACCAAGAACTACATGATGCCCTGAACCAGGATTCCATCTCAACCAATTTGTAATCAAGTGTATAGACTTTAAAAGACTATTCCAAACTGTTAATGCCAAAGGCTGATGGAAAGTGGCCGATCTGAGCCAATTATTGATTGTAGTGAATGGGAGATACTTATCCTTTATGATTTTATGCCAAATGCCATCCTTCATGAGTACCCGCCAAAGAGTCGTCGCAGCCAAAGCTTTACTGAAAGAAAAGATATTTTGGAAACCCCAACCACCATTGTGTTTTGGTAGAGCTAGAGTGTCCCAACGACAGAGATGATAATGATGAGATTCACCAATCTCGTTCCATAGAAAATTAAAAAGTATTCTCCTTAATTTGTTTAGAATGGAGAACAAAATAGAAGCTAATGATAGCCAATAAACTGGTTGGCTTTCTAGAACAGACTTACATAAAATATACCTACCACCCAGGGACAACCATCTATAGCTCCAGTGACCAATCCTCTTTTCCACCTTTGCCAAAAGTCAATTTCAGTCTTACGCTTTCTGTAATCATGCCTTTAAAAATATCTGAGGTATTTGAAGCCCAAGGAGAGATCCATGAAATTATACGGAAGGATGAGCTTAAAAGGAGAAAGTTTTGTCTCCGTTAGTCCAGTATAATGAACTGACGACTTTGTTGCATTTACCTTTAAACCTAAGGCATTACAAAACTTATTTATAAGACTCTCGATCTCCTTCCACTCCTGCACAAAGGCATTTTTCAATAATAAAACATCATCAACAAAATATAGGTGAAGGATTTTTGTAAGTTTGGAGACTTTAATGACTGATAATTTTCCTTCCCGTTGACTTTCTTTTAATAAAAGGCTCAAACTCACCATCACGAGAATAAACAATAGAGGGGACAGAGGGGACCCCTATCGTAATCCTCTACCACTTCTAAAGAAATATGTGGCCTTACCATTAATTAAGACAACAAAGGACGCATACTCCACACAACTCATAATCCAGTTTGTCACATGAGTTCCAAAACCCACTTGGATTAAAATCATCCTGAGTAATCCCGATTAATACAATCATAAGCTTTATGTAGGTCTAGCTTCATAATTAGGGCTTTTGAATTTTTCTTTTTGATGCCATGTAAGCATTCATGTGTTGTTCCAATTGCATCATGGATCCAATGGCCTTCCAGAAATCCCAGTTGCTCTGTTGAAAGAGCCTTTGATAATATTGGTTTGGTCCTGACAACAATAACTTTGGATATGAATTTATAAACAAGATTACACAAAGCAATAGGTCTAAAATCCCCAAAATATCCCGGTTTATTGACTTTTGGAATTAGAGCTAAAAAAGTGGAGTTTAGGCTTCCTGCAATGTGACCACTAGACCGAGTTTCCTCAACCATCATTTACAGATCCAGGCTCAACAGTTCAAAGAAATGAATGAAAAATTCCACCGTCCAACCATCAGGCCCTGGACTTTTGTCTTTTTTAAACAAGGATAAAACCATTTTTAATTCCTCCATTGTTACTGGTTTATAGAGATCACTCGCTTCCTCCTCATTTCTCAATCTTGTGAAAAGTCTCACCACCCCAACCTGTTCAGTTGGCTAAGAAAGATCCAGGGATTTAAAGAAATTTTTATAATAATTTTCAGCCTCTGCTATAATCGCCTCCTGACCAATGTGAACTGTCCCAGTGACATCTCAGATCTCCCAAATGTGTTTACTATTTCTCTTGTGACTGGCAAACTGATGAAAGAACTTAGTATTTTGGTCACCAATTTGAACCCAAATAGCCCGACTCTGTTGTCGCCACAATTCTTCCTTTGCTTTTAGAAACTTATTCCTCTCAAATTCCAGTCTAATGAGGTTAGACTCCACCTCCAAAATTTTAGAGCCACCCGATAACAACTGTAAATGATGTTTTATTTACCTTCCAAGTTCTCCAGCATTTTTATTTCCCGACTCTTTGATTCTTTTGCCCAACGTTTAGTACAGGTTTTTAAGTCCTTCAATTTCCAGATTAAACGACGTTGTTGGCCTCCCTCCAATAAATATTTCTGATCACTCCAGAGTTTATGAACCAAACTGTTGAAATCATTGTCTAAGCGCCATTAAGAATTAAATTTAAAGGGATATGCCTTGAAAAGAGGAGTGTTCTCCAGTTGCAATATAACAACGGCATGATCCAAGACGAAGGGGTATTCCACCCATGATCTGTATAGACCCACACTCAATAAAAGATCCTCCGAAACAAGAAACTTGTCTAATCATTTAGCTATAGAATCGGTACCCAAGTGACCATTTCGCCAAGTTGGGACGATCTTATCCGGTTGTACATCTATGAGTTTATGGGCTTGAAAGAGAGCTTGGAAGAAACCCGCTTGAGGACCCCAGTTTGTTGATCCGCCCCATACCTCTTCAGTAAAAACAGTTAAATTCAGATCCCCTGCTACCACTAGATTTTTCAAAGAAAGCAAACTGTTGTTCGCTAAAAGATTCCAGAAAGATTTACACTCCATACACTAACCATAAACATTAAGTAGATTGATCTCCCTCTTTGTTGTCTTACTAGTATAATTATTCAAACTTGTGATTGAGGGGGGAATCTTACATTATGAGTCCCTAGATAATCACAAAGTTCGAGATCAACATCTTATGAGTTGTCATTCCTATCTACTAATAAGATGTTGTCATTATCCACTAATGAGTTGTCATTCTTATATATTAATAAGATGTTATCATTATCCACTAATGAGTTGTGAGTAAAATCTAGAGATGGTCAAATACATGTATTATAAATTAATATCATGTAGAAGAAGGAATCGTTAGATCCCAAGCAAAGCGAAGGAGTACGCCCGGTTCACTTTATGTGGTTTTTGCTTCTATAATTGATAAGTAAGGCAAGACCCTACTAAAAAAAGAGTTTGCCTTCGCTATAAATAGCTCACCTGGAAGCCCTGCTACTACTGTTAACTTATTTGGGAATCTCCGGATCTATGCTTATTTTTAACTCCCCGAAGCATTTCATCACTTGCTATGCCCTTCCTTGTCTCTGGGTGCCCAGGTACTATTTTAACCCTAGCCTTTTCTCGTTTGAACCTCGTCGTTGAATGCTATGCCATCCTAAGGTGTTGCTAAATGGAAGGATCTTATACTCACTCATACACTGAGCAACAGGTGCGTCTATTTTGAAACACCTTGATTTCTTCTTGCGCGGCTCACTACCGGGCATGCACTCACTAGGCCTTCAATATACGAGGCCCAACCTTTATATACATAATTATGCAACTACCTTTCACTCACACAATCACCAATTCTACGGGTTATGTTTCCTAACCGAGAGCCACTTATTTTTATATGTAATTATGTAAGTGCTTTTCACTCGTGCAATTACCAGTTTGACTGATTCTGTTTCCTTAACTAAAAATCGTTCTTTATATATGTAATTATGCGAAGATCCGAATCCCCGCCTGGAATAGGATCTGTTGCATTCACACAGTCAATGAACACCAGATATGGATATGATTCCTGAATACATGTGTTGAGAAACCTTTTTTACCAAATTCTTATCTCTTACTTATGTTTCATCTCTTAACATGGTGAAATAAATACCCCTCATTCATAACTTTTTAATCCAAAAAATTTAATTAGAAAATTATTGTTTACACTCACTTCCAAAAAGCTTAAACACAATAATTATACCATGATAAATGAAAACCAATAAAAAACATTAAATCACAATATTTTTAGAATTTAAATTTAAATTCATAAAGATATAATATTATAATGTTATATATATCTTAACAATTTAGATCACAAACATTTTATGATTAAATTTATTCCTTTTGATGTTTATGATCAAATTTATTCCTTATAATTAAATTTAATGAATATATAATCTAAAGCATGGTTCATATCTTAACCAACAGTATCATAAACATTTTACGATAAAATTCAATGGATACATTTTATGATTAAATTTATTCCTTATAATGTTTATGATCAAAGTTATTTCTTATAATTAAATTTAATAAAATATATAATTAATATAATCTAAAGGTTCAGATCTTAACCAACAATATCATAAACATTTTATGGTAAAATTTAATGGAATAGATAATTGATTGAATCTAAAGCATGGTTCATAAACTTAAAGCATGGTTCATAAACTTAAAGGCAACATTCTCTTTATTGAGAAACATACAACATCCTCTTTATTGAGAAACATACAACATAGTATGTATAAATCATAATCTCCTCATGAGTTTTTGGCTCTTTAACTTTTTTTTCCTTTTAAGCAAAAATTGTACAAGGCCAAGTGCCCATTAACTATATATAATATATGTTTTAAAATGTAACTATTTTTATTTATATAAATATTTTTTTTACTTATACTATTTATTTATTTAAGTAGTGTCTAAATGATTTTTAAGTATATAAATATTGTATTTAATTATTAATTATTTACGTAGTGTCTGAATTATTTTTAGGTATATAAATATTTTATATCGTTATTTAAGAAGTGAATTAAGGAAACTTAAAGTTTCATCATAATCTATTAGTTTTTAAAAATTCGAACTATTTTAATTTTTTTTTAATATATTAAAATCTTTAAAAATAAAATTCTCATCAAAATAGATAACCCTGAAATTTTTAACAAAATCTCTATCAAATAATTTAGTAAAAAAATAAATTTATTTACTTTTTAACTTACTTTATTATTCAAAAACATTGCTCACTTTTAGTATTGATTTTTTACATCAAATACACCTTTCAATGATAGCTTTTAATTTTCTGATAAAGACAACATATTTCACATACATAAACATGTCTTATCAAACTAGTATATCCGTATCTATTGGAAAAAACTAGCATATCCCCTCAACATGCAAATGAGAATTCTTCAACGGGCAAATGAGAATGTTGAAGTGATTGAGAAAATGAAATGTAAGATAAAGCAAGAAAGAGTTTATGTTATCTTTATTGTGAAGTCATGATTGAAGTAGTTGTGGAGATTTTTTAGAAAGATCTTATATTAACTACATAAATGAACTTTTAACCATAAATATTGTTCACCATATAAATGAGCTCTTAACTTTTTTATGATTTGATCTTTCACATATTTCATTATTTGCATATTTAATCCATTATACGTGTTTTTGTGCAAAGCCCATTCACATTTTTGTCATAGTTTTTGAATTAAATTTGTGAAAATATGAAAAAACAAGTGAAATTAGATTGTAATGTAATAGTTATAGGTAATCATCCCCCAGATGGGCTGATACCTAGCGACTGCATGTCACATGTCGCATTGGTAGCAAGGGCAGTTAAATTCCCTCGCCGCCAACATCCTCCTCAGATCACTCGAAATGCCTAGCATTTACTCTGGCCAGAGCCTAGAGCGTCAGGACAGTTCAACAACTCTAGGTGCTTCAAGTTTGGTTTACTGGTACTGGTATGATGCCTCTTGTCCGCAACACTTTGGCATTCATGGCTTCCTTAGCCATCACCTCACTCATCATCACACAAGTATTTCCCCAATGCTGCCCTTATCTTCGATTTTCATCCTCAGTCTCTCATTCCCCCCTGGCTGTTAAGCTTTGGATTTTCAAGGCCTCTGTAATTTTCCTTCTATCCATCCAAAGCATTTCCAGCTTAGTTTCCCCCCATGAGCTTAGTTTCACCATGCCTTGTGAGAGAGGCAAGCCCAAGCGTAGGCCGGCCTACTACAGTCAAGTAGGCAGACACCGACGCATTGGACCTACTACTCTCTCTCCCTTTCCAGGAAGCAACCCAACCCACTCTCCCCACTCTTATAAAAATTGGGGCATGGATGCCCAGGTAGAACTTCACTCACCTATTCCAGTGCCCACTTATGGAGGAGGAGAATCCTCCTCACTAGGAGAAGATTCCTCATAAATTGCAGGATATTATCGGTTAATAGATGACACAAGCAAGTATCGAAATCCCCTTGAATTTCTAGGAGTTGGTCATGACAGGCTGTTTGGTAGAGGAGGAACTTCTTCCTCTGATGTTGGATTGTTGCAAGAACTCCGCCAACCCCAATGCGAAAGACCTAATGATCAAATGGGTCAAATTATGGAATGAGGAGGCAAGCCACGACCCACCCAGCAAGGATTTACACATAAAAGTTCCAATGCAATCGACTCTGGACAACCACGATCCACCTAGATCATGCAGGCTCACGGAGGAACATTTGGCCCTCATTTTCGAGATGAAGAGGGACCTGGATGAGCAACTGCACAGCAAGAGCATCCTCAACAAGCGCATGGATCTTCTCTTTGATTCCTTGTCAAGCGAGTCTGTGAAGAGTCGTTGCCCAACATGCTATCAACCATACGCCTTCACGGTTCGCCAAGGAGAGAGCCTGGGTTTGCCTCATGTCTAGCTTTTTACTGTTAATTTTATGGTCTTAGTTGTTATGTTTTTTGTTGCCATGAAACTCTGGTGCACTAGTTGGTCAATGAACAATGTTGACCGCCTGTTCTAGTTTCCATGCATGTGGCAAAACAAATGGCAAGCTATTATGGTTTCAGACATGTGTCACTTTCTAGTCTATGCACAGTGTCAACCACCTGTTCTGGTTTCCATACATGTGGCAAGTCTTGATGTACTCTTAGACATGTGTCGCTTTTTGATGGCATAAGGTAATGCAATCTCTTTTTATTTAAAAATAAATAGTTATAGGTAATCATAAATGTAAATTGAACTTTTGAAAACATTTTTAAAATAAATAAATTAATGAATAAAAGATTTGACATATTAATCCTATCCATAACACTCCAAAGTAGAAAGGAACTAGAACACATGTGTTGCTTTAGTTTTTTAAGTAGCAAAATATCAAAACTATATAATATTACCTAATTAAATATGCAAAATTATCATAAGATTTCTAATTAATTTTCATAAAAAAAAAAATTTATTTTTATTTTTTACTTTTATATTTATAATTAAGATTGATATCCCCCGGATGGGGTGATATCGGCTACAACGGGTGGAAGGCCAGATGAGCGAACACATGGCCACTCCTCTTGCCACCTCGAGCCAGCTCAAGGCGCACTCACCTTCGCCATTAATCCATGCATCTAACACCTCAGCGAACACTCCTCTGCATTCAATTGATTTTGGTTTGGGTTGATGTTATGGCGCTCCAGTTCGTTGGAGCAATAATGGTAATGGGATGGACGCAGGCCCGGTCCCATCACCTTGCCCGGTTCAACGGTTTTAGGCCAGCGTTTTTGGAAGCCATGGCTCATTCGAGCTCTTGGCCTCCTCCTGCAGATTATCTAGTTTTCTTCCTCTAGCTCGAGTTTCCTTGGCGCTCTCGGTCCTCTGCGCCTAACACTCACCCTCCAGTCTGCTATTGCTTTTGGTTCTGGCTCGATCTTTGTCCTTCAAACAACAGTTACCACGCTTTCCATCTCTAGTTTCCAGTTTTCTTCTTGATGCCTCAAATTCGAGGGAAATCAAAATGGGGGGCAGTCTGGTACGCTGCAAGAGGAAGAGGTTCGAGAGGATGAGAGCAAGCAGGCTTCTCCAAGCTTGTCTCAAGACCCTGTGTGTGCTTCCACCCCGGAGCCTCCCCCTGGTTCTTCTCGTGCCACCTCCCTGGACCACCCTCCCAAACGAGCCACTACTCCAGAATGGTTTGACAGCCAGGGCAACTCCTTGGGCTTCGTGCCAAGGCTCAGCCCGTCGCCTCCCCCTCCTCCACCTTCCGCTCCCACTGATCCGTCGGTCCCTTTCTCTTCTTCGTCCTCCCCCCTCCCCTCTTCCGACTCCCCCACCTCTTCCTCTGATTTACCTCCAACCCCTCTACCCTCTCCTGTTTGCACCCGCTGCATTGGGAAGGAATCTCTCATGGACTCTGTCGCTTCCATTAAGTGAGCAATTAAAGACGTCAATGGCGCCATCAAAGAGATGCAACACCGAGAAGAAGAACAAAATCATCGTGAGGAACTCTTGATGACTCTTCTACATGATCTCAGGCAGGTTATTTCAAACACATGAGCGCTAAGCAGGGACATCGCGCAAGACCGAAGGCACGAGTAGAGGCTCGACCTCGGCTCAGGATAACTTCTTCTTGCTTAGGTTTCCCTTGTTTTTATGCTTCCAGATAGTTTATCTCACAAGTTCTCTGCCCTGCGCAACTTCTCAGATATAGGAATTTACAGTTTTAACTCTTTCCATTTTTGTGTTTTCGACATGGATAGTCCAACAGAAGGGATTTTTTCCCTGCATGGCATTCTAGATCTAGTCTTTTACATTTCCGGTTTCTTACAGCTTTTCAAGTTTTACATGGTTACTGTGAACTCTATTGGCCATGTGGTAGCATTGGTTTCCCACCAGAGCAATGCTGTCACAACCTATTAAGATAGCATGACAACTATAACTTTTACTGCTTAGCAGGTTCTAATACAAATTCTAACTTACAAAAAAAAATTAAGATTACTATTAAAACTTTATTAATACAAAGTTT
>ML799502.1:165387-184131 GCA_009831015.1 Picea engelmannii | reverse complement strand
GTAGTAAACTGGAGCCTAAATCAGTGTCCAGGGCGAAGATGGGATGATTGGTGGGGTTAGCTTCATCACTGATTATGTAGGCCAGTTGGGCTTCCCGATATAGTCTTCTATGCTCTCCTCTGAACACTGGGATAGTAGCATACGTGAGGTCCATCTGTAAGGTTCCCCCCAATCTTTTTATCCAAGATCTTGACAATAACATACCGAACTTGGGGGGGACATCAACTACTACGATATCCATGACCACACTTTTCACGGGCAGTTGAAACAAGGTTACAACCAGGTCTTTAATAACTCCAAGACACTGAACTCTCCTGGAGTCAAAAGAATAGAGGTCATGATAAGCTCGGGTGACTTCTAGTCCTAATTCTTCCATGACAGTTTTGGGCATGAGGTTGTGAGAAGCCCCTGAATCCATCAAGCAGTTGTGCAACACTTTATCATGTATGTTCAGGGATGTGTAGAAGGGAGGGGATGAATCATCTCTATCTTCTACCATGGGACCTAGGACAACTGCTGGCTTTTCGTCTTGGAGGTTTATAGAGTCTGTGGGAAGGCATGAGGCTTCAGAATGTAAAAGCTCAGAGAAGCATTTTTTAAATTCTCCATGTTTAATTAGATCAGTGAGGGGCACAGGGATTCTGATATTTTGAATCTCATGCTCAAAATTGAAAGAAGATGTAAGCTTTGGAATCTCTCTTATTTCAGGGGCATGATTGTGGACAATGGCAGAGAGAGGTTGAGCCTTCTTACCTCTGTGACCATCTGCTACTTCGTTAGCAGGTTGCTCTGCTCTAGTGGACTGCTTAGGAATATCAGGTGCTGCTGTCTTCTTGTCGGACCTCAGGTTGTACCTGCCTCGGCCACTAGTAGCCTTGTCCTCCTTGCTCAGTTCATTTAGCTGACTGTCCATGAGAGACTCCTCGTATGCTGATTGAGTGAGATGAGGAAAAGGAGGAGTGTATCCGACACAGTGGATTTCAGGATCAAGCTCATCTGATTCCCCTTCTTCCCCCTCAGCCACAAAATTGTTTTGGAAAGGAGCCTGAATTTTCTGGTCTTCTCTGTCTCTTCCCCTCTCTCTTTGCACATTCGGGGGAGTAAAATTGTTCGTCCTCCTGAAACCTCCTTTGTTTTCAGCGTTTTGAGGGACCTTGTATGCTTGCCTCCCCTCCACCTTCATTCTCTCCATCTCTGCAGATAGAGACTTCACCATTTTGGTCAGCTCATCCACTTAAGGGTGGGGCACCGATGGGCCAGAAGTTGAGGCTTCGGATCTTCCCTTTCTTCTGTCTGCATCGGCCTTGTTCCTTAGTCTGTCAGCTGCTAATACATTGGATTCCACTTCTATGGCTGCATCTTGCATTTGAACTAAGGAGGTGGCTCTTCTTTCTCTCAACAAAAGGCAGAAACCAGGGCCGAACGCGCTAGCATACAAAATCTTAGCTGAGGCTTCTGAAGGCTTTATCTCGGCAGGGATTTTGTTATACATTTTATTAAATCTTTTGGAGAAGTCAGAGACAGAGTCTCCTTCCATCTTCTTCAAAGACCCGAACTCTGTCATGTAATACATAAAATCCTTCCTATCTCCCCACTGTCTTAGGAAAGCACTATCTAGAGCTTCAATCCCAGCAATAGACCCTGGAGCCAATCCTCTAAACCACTTCCTCACCTCGCCATCCAGGTTCTGGACGAAGACTCTCATCCAGACATCTTCATTTTCAATATTAAGGTTATCTGCATAACTGTAGAAAGCATCCAGGTGCTCTTCAGCAGTTATGTCTCCTTCCCCAGTGAACTTGGGCATGTATTTCAAGTAATCCCCAGCAGGGAGAGGATTCACAGGATGGGGTAGGATTAAGGGAGCATATCTGGTAGCGACTATGGCGTCCATTCTATTTGGAGGGGGATTAGCACCAGCCATAGGAATATTAGGTGGAGGAGAACTCGGAGGAGAAGGAGTTCGTGAAGGGGCTACTGGGAATGAGTCCCGAAGTGGAGTGGGAAACAAGAGAGGATTTAAGGAGAAGGCTAACGAGCTCAAGTCCGCAGGTGATCCTCTTCGTGCAGGAGTGGGAAAATCCTCTGCAGTCACAGATCTTCGCTGATAAACAGCTTCAAAGGAGAGGGGAGTGACAAGGATTTCTCCTTCTAGTCCCAGACCAGGAGGGGAAAACTCAGCAGGAACACTCCCAAAATTCAGGAAACGGGAAGCCTCTGAAGGAGGTCTATCAAGAAACTGAGGAGGAGAAAAAGGATTTCTTATAGAAGGAGATGGTGGATTACCTGTTTCGGCGATGGAAACTTCTTTTGCAGAGCTCTTTCCCTTTCTACGCACCGCTTCTGAGTTAGCTTCAGGTGTAGCTAGAGGCAGCTGTGGATGAGACCGCGTGTGTCTGCCTCTGAAAGCCACAATTAAAACAGCGGGTTCACTCTAGTGGAGTCGTCACAATGGAGTCGCCAGGTGCACAGTAGCAATCTTCAAGTTCTGATATCTGATGCACCTTCATAATCAGTTGATCGTTGTCGTTCAATCCCAGGGAAAATATTCAACTTCATCCCCAGAAACGACGCCATAAATGTTAGCGTCGGAAGTCACTCCTGGATTGCTTGCAGGAGCAAAGCCCGACACCCATTAGTTTAATGTCACGATTTGTTTATAAAGGGGTGACCGAATGGAGATAAAGACTCGAGGAGATATCACTCTAACTCAGGGACTGAGTCTAGCATGTATGGGACGAAGGAGCTCTTGATCTAACTTCAGCCAGTGGGTTGATTAAAAGATGAGCAGGTGGAAGACTTGGTAAGGAAGGTGAACAAACAACTTTGCAGAAGAAAGACCCTGAATACAAGATCCTCTTGGTTCAGGGTCTCAAGAAACTGAAAAAGGGACTTGACTGGATCCTCCAATTCCAAGTCACTCAACGCTGAGAAAATCACAAGAACTGATCAGAGACAACGTAACTATTACAGTGATCCAACATACATCATCCTATAACAGCTACAACTCGACTGGATCCTCCAATTCCGAGTTGTTTTAACACAGTATAACAAAGACGTAAAAGAAACTGGCATTCATAAGGCAAGAAGTCTCAAAAGTCCATGCATAACCAGAGTAACAGTGCTTCGTTAAAACTTTACAACCAGGAGCTTTGCTCAACCATCGATACTTACAAAATACAAAAACTGAGTCTATATACTCAGGAAACTTCACCTCACAGAGGCGTGTACAGTTACTCAAATCCGGGTGTCTCTTCAGTCAAACTCGTACTGATGTCTTCTTTTAAGGGCCATCTTAACTAAGCATGGCTCTTGTAAGGAGAGTAGCTGAGCCATTAAGTGCTGAGCTAGCGTGCACAAAGTTCTCTATTGATTTGAAGACTTTAGCATGGTGCCTTTGAGAAAATCGACACACAGGACCTCCTCGGGCAGACGGCTTGCCAGAACCTCCATTCCCTCACTTAATGAATGAGAGGAAGTCTCAACCACCCGCTCTTGTCATCATTTACTTTAGGCGAGAAACAATATGGAGATCAGATCCGATGGCGCTTGGAGACTGCGACGATCCTCTCTGTAACTGAACTCAGCGCTTCGGGCTTCTTTACGCAACTTCTCTCTTTCTCCAAGTGACCACGGACTGTGACCACGTGCCTATTCCCAGATGCCCTAGGCACTTCACGTCTCACGGCTGGGAGGAGCTAGTCTTCGATCTTCAAAGTTGCGAGGGGCGAGGAGGCGAGGAGCCTAATCGCGCGGTGAATAGACACACCTTCTATAATTTTCATGTTTTGTAAGGTTATTAGATTATTTGGTTTGTTTTGTAGAATATATGCCTCTCAGAAGTACTAAGATATTTTTTCCTTTAGACATCATTAAACTAGGCTATTAAGACATAGATAGCTTAGAAATTTGCTATAATTGGACATCTATGAATCATTTTTTGTTAAATTAATCTCTTTACAACTTTGTTATAGTCTTTTTATTTAATATAAATTTACGAGTTACTATTAAAAGAAAATTACAAAGAAAAAATTACAACAAATCTTAATCAATGTTCAATAACAATATTATATTAAAAAATATTTAAGTAGGCTTATACTCCTACTAAATGGTTGATAGTACACTATACTCTATAACATTTTCAATAAAACACATTGTAGTTAACCAACTAAAATTAGTGTTAGTGGAAGCTTATACTTAGGTAGTGATTTATATATATAACAATGTACCTAGTTAAATATGTGTAAATGTAATGCAATACAAATATTATCTTTAATATGATGAAAAATGTGTTTAAAAAAATAATTTATTAACTCTAAGTTTCAAAGCTTAATCTCAATAAATATGAATAAATACTGGGAATAAAATAAAATATTTAGGAAAATTAATTTTACAACTCTCATTAAAATATAAAAATATTATATTTAAATAATAATAATAATAATCCTCACACTTAGCCCCTAAGGTGTAGAATAGTCGGGGATGGAGTGTATTGTTAAGGCACTCTATTCGGTGAAGTCATTGGTTCGAAACCCTCAACTAGCCTTGTGTGCCATGTGAGGGGCCGCTTTGGCATGCCCGGGGTTATAGTGGTAGCAATTGGATAACACGACCACGTGTCATGCAAGTACGTGCCCAACTAGTTGTTGATTTCCCAGTCAATAAAAAAATAATAATAATCCTCACACTTTTATTATAAAATATTTATGGTATATTTATTCTTTTATAATAATAATAATGATTTGGGAGGAAATTAGTGGCCACCCACCTATTCCATTGGCTCAAAATAGGGGTTTCCACCTTGACAATTTTTCTACATATTTTCAGGTCCTAAACTTTCGGGGCCATTTTGAGGCCCTAAACAACGTTTTTTGGGCCCACCACAATCACACTATAGGCATTAGCCAAAGTGAAGAAAAAATGTGTAGTCCTCGGATAGACCTTTCAAACGAGCTATCATGCAACCAAAACAGAGATCATATGCAAAAGTTATACCCTTGGGAAGTTGACGTACCAACTACCCCCATCGAGGCCCGCAAACCTTTTGGAGTTTCATCTTCCGGGGTTAGGGTTTTGGATTTTCTTTATGTTAAAAAAGGCCTCTAGAGCCTCATTGTAACCATCATCATCATCATCATAATCTTCTTGCGAATGAGCGTAGCCATCACATCTCTTCTCAAAGATAAGTTGCCACCATTATAGCGAGTCATTCACTCTGTGATTTTATAGTTTTTGTACATTCTCTCATTAATCAAAATTGTGAATTACCGTATCTCTATGTTTATTGCAATATCTCTATATACTTTATTGTTATATTTTTGCCTTCATTTCGTTCTCAAAATAATATGGATCAGTGGTATCAGAGCAAGTTACTCCTTTTCGTTTCTTGTGCATGTCCCCGATGAGGTAAGGGTATAGAGAGTTGGGTCTCGAGCTAGTTTCTTTTCAGGACAACCGCTCTCACCAGCCCAAGTGACCTCCCATGGCATAAGAGAAAAGAGACAATGGAGTGGAAGATCCCATCAAGTTGTTTCTCGTGGAAGACCTCGCGCAACAGAGGAACGAGATGTTGAAGAATTTTTCCCAAATCCTTCAACGATTGTTGATAATATCTTGCGTGTCTTCGTCAAGAAATCACTTTGGAGACACTACTCCATTCAAGGTGCAAGTTAATTTTGATATTCCCATATTTTAAAGTCAGATCGATGTGGATTCTTTGGAAAAAAGGTTAAATTTGCTAGAAGGTTATTTCTCTGTTCACAATGTTTCTGATAGATAAAATATCACCTTTGTGCTCCTAAAGGCTGTCCCCCATGTCAAACATTGGTGGGAAACTTACTAGGAGAAAAATTCCACAGAGGAGTTTGGAATATTTGGGGCCGAGCCCATTTGGGATTTTTTAATGGATATGGTCAAGGAAAAATATTACCTTGTGGGAAACTATGATGACCAGTACATGAGATGGACCACATTGCATCAAAAGTGGGACCAAACAGTGTCATAATTCACAAATACCTTCCATACCTTGCACACCAAGCTAGGTATCAAAGAATTTGAGCGACATTTGGTTTTGAAATACCACAGGGATCTACACAGGTACATCCAAATTGAAATGGAGTTTCTAGACATCTCATCACTAGGAGTCGCTTATAAATATGCTGTCAAAATCGAGCAGAAATTTAGGTAGCAGAACAAGCAGGAATTTGGGTCTGCAAATCCGCAACAACCAAAGTATGGTAAGGGAATCCCTAACTCACAGAACAATCAACCTCAAGCAAACCAGTCCAAGCCACAGGAAAAAAAGGGTAACGAGAAGACAAAGAAGGACACTGGGAAGTGGTGCGAATTCTACAAAATCCCTTGGCACAACACCGATGAATGTTGCTCGAAATAATCATTGGTGGTCGAGCTCAAAGAAATAGAGTCGAGCTCCGACTCGGACTCTGATTCAGACAATAATAAAAGGAGATAGATAATTGATGCATAACCCACTGCTATTGTCATGACCGCAACAATCCAACCAAAAGAACCAGAGGATCCTAAGGAGGGGGAGCATCTTTTCCATTCACATATGTGGGTGAAGGGGACCCCGCTGCATTTTATTGTTGATAGCGGAAGCCAAAAGAACCTCATCTCAACAGAGGTCATTAAGTAAATGGATTTTCTGACAACACCACACCTGCAACCATACAACATCGGATGGCTCCGCCAAGGATGAGATCTTTGTATCAGCCAACAGTGTCACTTGTCATATGGCATCAAGCCCTTCAAGGATTAGGTACTATGTGATGTCGCCCCACTAGAAGTATGTGATGTTCTGTTATACCAACCATATATGTGGAGGCGTCATGTTGTTTATGAGTCTCGACCCCACAATGTTATTGTTACTCTGGGAGGTCATCCCTACATGATACCAGAGGTAGTTCTGACTAGTGTATCGACAAAATAGTGCCACAAAGTAATCTCTCATACCGCAAAGTTTATCCGCTTCACAACCTAGTCATAAGAGAAGGAAACTACAACCAATGTAACCTCGTCCCAAGACCATTCTATCCAGCAGAAGCAGATCAACAATATTGCAGAAGATCACCAAGATATTCCTACTACACCTATGGGGGTGCCTTCACATTGCCCAGTGAAACCAAGTTATGATAAATCACTTCATGTTCTTCATGCTGCATCTTCACCAAAAAATTCCCCCCACACTCTGACAGATGATGCAACCAGATTGGTTAAACAAATCCAACCCCTCCAACAATAGATTCATGACAACCTTCAACAAGCTAAGTAGGACAACTTCTTCAAGAAGGAAAGCAACTCACCAAGGTTCAGATTCAACAAAGGATTCCTCGAGGACTTCACACAATGGATACCTTTGCTTCCTAAGGGGGGGGGGATTGATCCAAGAAGAAATTGGTGGCCACCCACCTATTCCAGTGGATCAAAATAAGGGTTACCACCTTGGTAGTTTTTCTACATATTTTCGGGTTCTAAACATCTGGGGCCATTTTGAGGCCCTAAACAACATTTTTTGGGTCCTCCACAGTCACATTGTAGGATTTAGCCAGAGTGTGATGAAAAAATGTGTATTCCTTAGAGAGACCTTTCAAACGAGCTATCGTGTGCCCCAAACGAAGATCATATGCAAAAGTTATGCCCTTGGGAAGTTGGCGTACCAACTACCCCCATCGAGGCTCGCAGACCTTTTGGTGTTTCATCTTCCGGGGTTAGGGTTTTGGATTTTATTTATGTTAAAAATGGCCTCTAGAGCCTCATTGTAACCATCATCGTCATCTTCTTGCGAATGAGCTTAAGCATCACATCTCTTCTCAGAGATAAGCTGCCACCATTCTAGCGAGTCATTCACTCTGTAATTTTACAGTTGGCAGCTTCAAACTATTTCTTTCTCATTTTTATTGTAGAACATTCAACCACTTTGTAAGTGTTGATTTATCACACATACCGATGTGCCTTGGTGAAAGAGTTTATGGATTTGACTTGGTCACCAAGTTTAGGGAATTGTTATTTTTATAAATTAATTTATTTTCATCAAAATTAAGTTTTTTTAATGTATTTTATAAGTGATTAATTAGTGAACGGTGGTTTGTTGAGTTAGTGAAAAGAAAGTGCTATTAATGTTTTTATTAGGGCTTCAATATTTTCGACGACATGTTTGTACTTGTGCTCATTTTAAATGTATATCTTACAACAATATTTAAGGTTAGGTGCAAGTTTTGGATGTCCTTCAAAGTTCATTTCAAATGAACCATTTAGCATCCATATTAATAGGTTTTTAGACATATCTTCATTGAAGTTTAGTTCAAAAATTTCAAATTGAAAATTGAAGATGATACCAGTTTATGCACTAGTTCATGTTGCCTTATTCATATAATTATTCAAACTTGTAATTGAGGGGAAAATCTTACACTATGAGTCCCTAAACAATCATAAAGTTCGAAATCCCCTTCTTATGAGTTGTCATTCTTATTTACTAATGAGGTGTTTTTATTATCCACTAATGAGTTGTGAGTGAGATCTAGATTTAGAGGTGTTGGTTGTGGAGCCTGATTATCTTCCTGATTCAGAGTTTATTTCAGTCGTGCTTGGACCCCATTCCATAACGGGGGGTGTGGGGCGGCTTTCTCCCCCACAATTGTCGCCATGGGGGTCTTGGGGGGCGGGGGGCTTGTAGCCCACCCCTAGCGGGGGATTCGAGGGTAGCACCCGAGAAGCAAAATTTTGGGAAAAAGTGCCTTGTAAAATATTGTAATTTTGTATTCAATCTGGACCGTTCATTATAAGGTCACAGATCTGACGGTAGAGGTTATGTTAGGGATTTTTTCCCTAGAAGGAAACCCTCTTTTATGAGGGAATTGTATTGAGACTGTATTATTGTGAATATCGTATTCTGGGAGAGGAGACTGTGAGAGAAAGAAGAGGAAGTTACAACGGGTGTGTTGTAGGTTGTATCCCTTCATTTTGTTGGATAATAAAAAGGAAGGACTTGGAAATTTCTCTGGTGGACATAGCCCACATTGAGTGAACCACGTATATCTATGTCTCTATTGTATTGTGTACCTTATGTGTTTTATTTCCACATTTGTTTTATTTTATTGCTCTGTGATCCTGTTTTTATAACAAGAGGTGTTCAAGTACATGTATTATAATTTAATATCATGAGATGAATACATGTGTTGGGAATACCTTATAACATTTTCCACGAAATTCTCATATCTTATTTATGTTCTATCTCTAACCATGATGGAATAAATACCCCTCATCCCTAACTTCTTAATAAAAAAAATTCAAATAAATTGTTATTGTTTGCGCTCACTTCCAAAAAGAATTTAAACACAATAATTATACCATAATAAATGAAAACCAATCCCAAAAAATTAATTAAATCACAATATTTTTAGAATTTAAACCTAAATTCCACCCAGATCGGGTGTTAGGGAAGCGCAAAGGCTTCATGCACTGCCACGACATCCCCCTACACCTAGCGGCATAGTACAACCTCATGACAACAATGGTGCCACCTCTCCGGACACTTTTCAGTATGGTTAATTTGGCCCTCCCGCTAGTTTTTACTTCACACATTGGGATTATTACATTTAGTCTTGGGTTCATTACTCCGGCCACTCTCATGATTTTAGAGCATTTACAGAGAGTAATGGCATCGTCCGACATCATGACTCCCCACTCCAGACTCCATTGGATAGACTATTTGAACGCTCCTCCTCACCCGAATAGGCATAAGTCTTGGTCTCTCTCATGTCTTACCTCTTATCTGAATCATCTTTGCCTCACCTCTGTGTTATGTCATTACCTATCTGGTCATGTTTATTTTCCCACCTTTGTTGTTCTCGTCTCCACCATGTCACGCGGGGGGCAGAGATAAAGGAGCCGCAGTCGAAGAGGTGGTATCGTTGAGCACACTACTCGTGCCACAGTTGCCCCTACCGCTGAGGCTTATGAAGTCCGTACCCCTTTGCATATTCGAGAGGACCTCAACCTCGATGAGGTTGGCGCCCGTGTTCTCCGTAGGTTATTCAACCATGCTGCAGTTGACATCGAGATTGGGTAGTGGATTCCATACCCGGGATCTTACAGAGAATGTGCCACACTCTACACCAAAGTCGTGGACTTATACTACTTTCTTAAAACAATCACGAGGAAAGTGTTTTTTCAGTGCAATGAGACACATGAGGAAATATTTCTGCAAATGGACGAGATGAAAATGGAGCTTCTGAAAATGAACATTAAAATTGACCGACTCCTGAGCATGAATATGGATGGTGTTGTCCCAAGTCATAGCTCGCGTGTTGGTTCACATGTTGCAGAGTCCCCTCCCGAGGCGCCTACAGGTCCAATTCACTATAATTCATGATTTTTTTTTTTTTAACAGAAACGGTTATGATTGTATTAATAAAAGATCAACGGCCTTTCCTGAAAAAAGTACATAGAAAAAAAGATCCCAAGTCTAGTTTCCGATTTATCTTACCGGATTTCAAGTTCACTTTCCTATGTTTCCAGTTATCCAAAGAAACTACATTCCATGATTCCTTACCTGAATAAATTCAAACAAATTGACGACCTAATAGTTGACAAAAGCAACACATGATTATTTTTTCTTTCGGGATCGACTTCTGGTCGTCATTGGTTGTATTTCTGGTGATGTCTTTTTCCTCTTCTCAACTATTGTCCAACCTTCTTTGGTAGGTATTGATGTTGTTGTTGATTCAATTATCCCCATATTTTCCTGATCTGGGGGACTTGTTTTCTTTGGGGATGTCAATGTTGCTTCATCTTTATTGTCTTTATCGGCCTCATCTTCCCAACTTGAAGGAGGTGGGGAGCTGAAGAGAACCTTGCTTTCTATTCTCGTGTCTGGAGTGTCTGAAGCCTTAATACTTTCTATTCCCGGATCAAGAGAAGTTGAAGCTTTACTCTTCGATTGAGGGACGTTCTTGGAATGTGTCTTCTGAGTAGACGTGCCTTTGGAATCATGGCTCAAAGAGTCTGTTTCTAGAGAAGATTTTTGATTGTTTGTAATAATTAGTTGGTGATCTTCATTAGAGCCTTCCCACCAGGTTGATTTGCGTTGTTGCTTTCCCACCTTCCTATTTCCCTTAGTGCATTGAGCTGCTATGTGCCCTGTTTCGAAACAAGCCCTGCAACGCAGTGAGATTCTTTCATAGTCTAGCTTTTGGGTCCAGGAGTAGTTTTTGCAACCCAAAATAATTTCTGTTGGAAACCCTTTGCTAAAATCCATTTCCACGCAGATTCTGGCATATGAGGTGGTGCTATGTATTCTAGTTTCTTTTCTTGCAAAATGAAACTTTCCTAATGCTATGATCCAATATCTCGAAGAGAAGTTTCACCCCAAAAATGCAAGGGAAGATTCAGAAGTCTGACCCAAACTGAAGCAGAAAAAAGAACAACAGTAAGAGGATTGAAGCAAGGAGTCCAAACCATCATGCACAAACCAGAGTTTCCCCAAAACCAAGGGCAAGAGGCTAGGATCAGATCCTGATCTGCTGCAAGATCAAACTCTGCAATGAAGAAACCCTTCGAGTAGGGGTGAATGAACAAATCTTCCTTGATGAGAGGCTTCCAGTGAGCTTAGATCCAACCATTGAGATCCACAAGCCGCGACCAAAGTCCATTGAACCGACAACTTAAAGCATTTTCTTGGAAGTAAACTTCCTCATCTTCAGCTTCCTGGCCCAGGAGAAGAGAGATCGTTGGAGCTTCTTTAACCGAGCACGAGACAAATGGGAAGGAGCGAACTGAGATTTGTGATTTAACAGCCTCACTGTAGGATGTTGGGATGCTACCCGAAGGGCTGGGGGTGAGAGGAACCACGCATGGCTGATCAACAAAACCGTGTTGGGCAGAACCATTGCGTCCTGATCCATTATGAGAGGAAACCGCCATTAAAGAGAGAGCTACGGTCATTGAAGAGAGGGAAGCTGCGACCAAGAGGCCGAGCTGCAGAAAGGAAGGCGGCTAGGGTTTAACTCTAGCCGCGGAGACGCCGTGAAGCACCTAGAGCATCCATCTGGAGAACTCAAGGGAATATGATTTTTTTTGGTTATAATTCATGATTTTGATTATATATTTTTTTCTCTATAGTCAAGAGGGGTGCAGGGCGACAACCCCACCAACGTATAATCATAGACACAATCTTAGGTTTATTATGCACATAATAGAAACAATGTTTATGAAAAAGTGTCTATAATATTTTATTTTATTTATACTAATCATTCAAAGAGTGAGAGTGAGTACACTGTTCTTAGGCATATAATAATATTTTGAGACGAGATAAGTGACCTACTCATTTTTTTTTAGTTCTAATTATCTTGATATTCTTAAAATAAATTAAAGCCATTAAAGATAAAATTCACATCAAGACTTTTAACAAAATCCTTATCACATTTAGAAAACAATTCAATAAAAAAAAAAATTATTTACTTTTTAACTTACTTTATTATTTAAAACGTAATTGCACATTATTTCACTTGCTCACTTCTTCCACACACTTTTAATATTGATTTTTTACATCAAATACATCTCTTAATGATTGCCTTTAATTTTATGATAAACACCACATATCTGACATACACAAACATGTCTTATCAAACTAGCATATCCTCTCAACGAGCAAATGAGAATGTTGAAGTAATTGAGAAAATGAAATGTAGAGTAAAGCAAGAAAGAGTTTATGTTATATTTATTGTGAAGTCATGATTGAAGTAGTTGTGATATTTTTTAGAAACATCTTATATTGACTACATAAATGAACTTTTAACCATAAATATTGTGAAAAAATATTGTCGAACATATAAATGAGCTCTCAACTTTTTTCTAATTTAATCTTTTACATATTTCATTATTTACATATTTAATCCACTGTATGTGTCTTTGTGCAAAGCCTATTCACATTTTTGCTATAGTTTTTGAATTAAATTTCTGAAAATATGAAAGAATAACATTACTATAGATTTACATCATTTTTTGTGAAAACAATCATTGTAAATTTATAATATTTGATATTGTAAAGTAAACAAGTAAACTATCAATAAGACAATCATCATATCTATAGTAATTAAAATCGTCAATTTGTAATTTAAAAATATTTAAAATCATCATATATATGTAATTTGTGATTTAGAAAGAATTATTTAGAGATCTCATATATCAACTTAATAGGCATTGTCTAACTGTTCTACGTTTTGACATTTTTTGTCGAAATCCGGTGACAAAAATCTGGTCGAAATCACAATTTTTTGTTGTTTAAATTGCATTTTTGAATGCATAAATGGATTCTATGTGTTTAAAAAGCCATGGCCACTCGAATTATATAGATTTAGTCACTCAAATCTGCAGATCCAACACTTTCTCGCCAGATTTCGACAAAATTAAACAAAAAGAAATCCCTAGAAAAGGGATAAAAGGTAGAACATTTAGACTATGACCAATTCAATGTATAACTAAATTATATTATTATTATTATTATTAAAACCTACAACTAAATTATATTATTAAAAAAAACCTACAATATTAAGTCATTTACGTTGTCTTTTCAGTTACTTTATATGTCTAGAGAAGAAATATGATGACATCTAGTGACGCATTAATACATGGTTATTATAAATACCAGAGCATTAGTTTAATTGAACTACCATATATCTCCTTTATTTTAGATCAAATGTTACAATTATTATGACCAGAACCCATTAATATTGCTTTTACAGAATTGTTGTTAAATGATTAATTTGAACACATTAATATTTGAGATTCTTCATATGGCCAAATATATTTACTTTCTACTAAAGATTTGGGTCTTGAACCTGCAAAAGTCTTTGTTCCTACATAGTGTCCATCCCTTGTACATAAATCCATTTGTATATAGAGTAGAAGATATTGCAACAGATTGAATGAAAACACAATTATAACAAGGGTCGCATAACAACTTAGTCCCTGTCGTACAAGTTTGAAATTGAAAATATATAAAGACATACAAGTTTGAAATTCAAAATATATAAAGACACAATGCATTCGTAAACAAAGAAGGACAATTATGCTCACATTACTCCATAAAAAGATAGTTTATTCATAATAAGTAAAGAAAAATTCTGCTCACACTACCCCATAAAACACTTTACCAACACTTTACCAAGGTCTCTTAGGATAGTTTTATTAGATGCATACAACTTTTGCTTTTTTCTATATCGCTTCTCCAAGATTTTGCAAGTGTTTTCAACAGTGTTTATATATGGCATTCACCATCACACCAAAGAATGACCAAGGCTTCTGCACCATCTTAGCACTAGAAGTTACCCTTAGACTGTTAGAGGATAAGCCCAATACCCATTTACATATAAATGTTTAAAATTAGGTTAGGCTTAGGATGATCAACAATAATGTACGAGAAAGGGAGAGGGAAATAGTCTCATTGCAAATCAATGAACCATATATCATTGGGCATGGAGTCAACACAACAAGTTCCTCTTAATACAAACTATACTCTCACAAATAAGGCAATTGTGCCCAATACTCAATAATCCAAGGTTTGAAGAGAGAATATAAGATATGAAGGAAACATATAGGAAATGTGTAAATCTCACATCAGGCTTAATTCACACACATAGAAGAATATTTAATAATTAGGAATTAGTCCCAACACCAAATTAAGGTGATTAAATATAATAAATGTAAGACATGCATTTGCAACAAATCTTTTACTTCTCATGAATCTGAAATACAAAAGTTCATAATACATCAGGTGTAAGAACTCATTACATTTAATCAAGAGAGAAAATAGATGATCACATAGGAAAAACAATTGATTCTTGAGACACAGTTGAAACTCAGATCAAGATATATAACATATATTCATAAACTTAAAAACTTACAATAGTTTCCTAACCCCAAGGCTAAGCCCCTCAGCTCTCTCGAGCTCCTCTAGGGTCTCGACTGAACCCTCTTCAAGTCCTTTTTTCCCAAATTAATAGAACATGTTCCCTTCTCAGCTCCAGATCCGAGCCTTATCTCCTTTTTCTAAAAATAGTAAATTGTTACAAAGATGATGACTCATACCAACTGGTCTCTAACTTTTAGGAAGAGGTTACAAAAGATAATGCCATGTTATCTCATTTCCTACTTTTTAAGATTTTGTTTTGACTAGATTTACTATTCAAAGAACAAAAGCATCTTTATGAAGGATTTGCTTTATCTCCACATATCATGTGACTTTGATGATGATATTAAGCATTTGAATGCCAAATTTGATGGCTAAGATGATCTTGGATAGAACTATAAACTTTGGTAGCACCCTTAGTTCATTTTCTTGTCTTAGTGTTGCAAAACTGGCACTTTCATAAATTTCATAGCGTTCTCCCAAAGACAATTTTCGTAGCCCACCCCTAGCGGGGGATTCAGGGGCAGCACCCGAGAAGCAAAATTTTGGGAAAAAGTGCCCTGTAAAATATTGTAATTTTGTATTCAATCTGGACCGTTCATTATAAGGTCACAGATCTGACGGTAGAGGTTAAGTTAGGGTTTTTTTCCTTAGAAGGAAACCCTCTTTTATGAGGGAATTGTATTGAGACTGTATTATTGTGAATATTGTATTCTGGGAGAGGAGACTGTGAGAGAAAGAAGAGGAAGTTACAACAGGTGTGTTGTAGGTTGTATCCCTTCATTTTGTTGGATAATAAAAAGGAAGGACTTGGAAATTTCTCTGGTGGACATAGCCCACACTGAGTGAACCACGTATATCTATGTCTCTATTGTATTGTGTACCTTATGTGTTTTATTTCCGCATTTGTTTTATTTTATTGCTCTGTGATCCTGTTTTTATAACAAGAGGTGTTCAAGTACATGTATTATAATTTAATATCATGAGATGAATACATGTGTTGGGAATACCTTATAACATTTTCCACCAAATTCTCATATCTTATATATGTTCTATCTCTAAGCATGATGGAATAAATACCCCTCATCCCTAACTTCTTAATAAAAAAAATTCAAATAAATTGTTATTGTTTGCGCTTGCTTCCAAAAAGAATTTAAACACAATAATTATACCATAATAAATGAAAACCAATCCCAAAAAATTAATTAAATCACAATATTTTTAGAATTTAAACCTAAATTCCACACAGATTGGGTGTTAGGGAAGCGCAAAGGCTTCATCCACTGCCATGATATCCCCCTACACCTAGTGGCATAGTACAACCTCACGACAACAATGGTGCCACCTCTCTGGACTCTTTTCAGTATGGTTAATTTGGCCCTCCCGCTAGTTTTTACTCCACACATTGGGATTATTACATTTAGTCTTGGGTTCATTACTCCGACCACTCATGATTTTAGAGCATTTACAGAGAGTAATGGCATCGTCCGACACCATGACTCCCCACTCCAGACTCCATTGGATAGACTATTTGAACGCTCCTCCTCACCCGAATAGGCATAAGTCTTGGTCTCTCTCATGTCTTACCTCTTATCTGAATCATCTTTGCCTCACCTCTGTGTTATGTCATTACCTATCTGGTCATGTTTATTTTCCCACCTCTGTTGTTCTCGTCTCCACCATGTCGCGCGGGGGGTAGAGATAGAGGAGCCGCAGTCGAAGAGGTGGTATCGTTGAGCACACTACTCGTGCCACAATCGCCCCTACCGTCGAGGCTTATGAAGTCCGTACCCCTCTGCATATTCGAGAGGAACTCAACCTCGATGAGGTTGGCGCCCGTGTTCTCCGTAGGTTATTCGACCATGTTGCAGTTGACGTCGAGATTGGGTAATGGACTCCATGCCCGGGCTCTTACAGAGAACGTGCCACACTCTACACCAAAATTGTGGACTTTACTAGTTTCTTAAAACAATCACGAGGAAAGTGTTTTTTGAGTGCAATGAGGCACATGAGAAAATATTTATGCAAATGGACGAGATGAAAATGGAGCTTCTGAAAATGAACATGAAAATTGACCGACTCCTGAGCATGAATATGGATGGTGTTGGCCCACGTCATAGCTCGCGTGTTGGTTCACATGCTGCAAAGCCCCCTCCCGAGGCACCTCCAGGTCCAATTCACTATAATTCATGATTTTGATTATATATTTTTTTCTCTATAGTCAAGAGGGGTGTAGGGTGACAACCCCACCAACGTATAATCATAGACAAAATGTTAGGTTTAATATGCATAGACTAGCAACAATGTTTATGAAAAAGTGTTTATGGTTTTATTTTTTGCTCTCAAAGCATGTCACGACAAACTAAATTTGTTATTTTACGCCTGGTCGAGTTTCTCAAGTAGCCAACTAGACATTACTATATATAACCTCTTCTTTTTCATACAATAGAAATTATGGTACTGAATAATTAACCAAAAAATAATAATTTAAACTTAAATTCATTTCTTATAAAGATATAATGTTTGATATGGAAACATTTTATGGTTAAATTTAATGAAATAGATAATTGATATAATCTAAAGCATGGTTCATAAACTTAAAAGACAACATTCTCTTTATTGAGTTACATACAACATAGTACATATGTATAATAATCATATTAAGTGAAAATTGTACATTAACTTTATATGCAAAGTGTACTTTAATACTATATATATTTTTAATTGTTTTTATGTATATAGATATTTTATTTTATTTATATTAATTGTTTAAGGAATGGGTAAAAAAATATTTTTATGTATATAAATATTTTATTTTATTTATACTAATCATTCAGAGAGTGAGAGTGTTTAAACTATTTTTAGGCATATAATATTTTATTTTATTTATACTAATCATTCAAAGAGTGAGAGTGAGTAAACTGTTCTTAGGCATATAATAATATTTTGAGACGAGATAAGTGACTTACTCATTTTTTTTAGTTCTAACTATCTTGATATTCTTAAAATAAATTAAAGTCATTAAAGATAAAACTCGCATCAAGACTTTTAACAAAATCCTTATCACATTTAGAAAACAATTCAATAAAAAAATAAATTTATTTACTTTTTAACTTACTTTATTATTCAAAACGTAATTGCACATTATTTCACTTGCTCACTTCTTCCACACACTTTTAATATTGATTTTTTACATCAAATACATCTCTTAATGATAGCCTCTAAGTTTATGATAAACACCACATATGACATACACAAACCTGTCTTATCAAACTAGCATATCCCCTCAACGAGCAAATGAGAATGTTGAAGTAATTGAGAAAATGAAATGTAGGGTAAAGCAAGAAAGAGTTGATGTTATCTTTATTGTGAAGTCACGATTGAAGTAGTTGTGGATATTTTTTAGAAACATCTTATATTGACTACATAAATGAACTTTTAACCATAAATATTGTGGAAAAATATTGTCGACCATATAAATGAGCTCTCAACTTTTTTCTAATTTAATCTTTTACATATTTCATTATTTATATATTTAATCCACTATATGTGTCTTTGTGCAAAGCCTATTCACAATTTTGCTATAGTTTTTGAATTAAATTTCTGAAAATATGAAAGAATAACATTACTATAGATTTACATCATTTTTTGTGAAAACAATCATTGTAAATTTAGAATATTTGATATTGTCAAGTAAACAAGTAAACAATCAATAAGACAATCATCATATCTATAGTAATTAAAATCGTCAATTTGTAATTTAAAAATATTTAAAATCATCATATATATGTAATTTGTGATTTAGAAAGAATTATTTA